>VWZN01019499.1:170304-220955 GCA_013396955.1 Regulus satrapa | reverse complement strand
GATAGGCCTTGGGGATGGACAGTCCATTCTCTTCCACAGATACCAGTGGTAGGAGTTCCCTCCACATTTACACACATTTTGCACATAAAATGCAGAGCTTCTGATTAAATTGTTACAGTTTTGAATAAAAAGTTGGTTTTCCTTCCCCCCCTTCCCTCCCTTTATTTTTAAATTAAGGATGTATTTGCCATGTTCATGCTCTCACATTGTCATTTTTTCAGAAGTAGCAGGAGCAATGGACTATTTCTGACTCACCCATGCAACAGTCAGGAGGAAAGGGTAATGTAATGAAATTTAGGAACTCTGGGAGCTAGAACTCAGAAATTCAGGAGTCTGACAGTAAATAGGCTAGATTGTTTCTAGTTCTTACCAGCTGCCCATGTAAGTTCTTACCTTCTCTGTGACATTATTATGCACTGTTGTCCCAAACAGGAGATCATTGGTCATCAATGATTTTTTTTTCTTTATTTATATGTGCATGTATAATATATACAAAGAACATGTCAAATGAAATGTCTTTAAAAATCATTTTGCTTCAGCCTCCAAAAAACATTTCTATGTTGGACAATGGTGAAAGGTGTAACATTTGCATGATTTGATAAACAAGACCACCCTTCCTTAATGAATTGCAGTTGGTGACCTTGAAACCTTTTGTGGATCTGGGGATACATCAGCAGCTCTGCTCCTCTGTTCTCCACGTAGACCTGACTGATTTCTTTTGTCAGAAAGTGGGAAGTCTGGAAGATGGTTATTTTTGGATGACTGGGTGCAGCAGTGCTCCATGTGCATTTTTCTGCTGTGACATTGTGTGTTAGTGCTCACTGTACATCAAGCAGTTCTTTCCAGGGAAGCAAGAATGTTCTCTCCTGGAACTTGAAAGCAGAGCTTTTGGCTTTCATTTTATAATTCAACTTCTTGCAGTAAGGAAGAGGGATTGATTCCTTTTCTGCAGTGATGTCTGTGCCTCAGCAGATCCTGGAGCTGGCAGTGGCTTCTTCATTCATGCATTCTCCACATCCTCCCCTGTGCTCTCGTGCCTTGTCGGCATCTGCCTGGAGGGTTTATTGCTGTCTTCTTGCACCCTAGAACATTGTTCAGGAGTAGAGATGTTAATCAAAATCGGCCAGAACCCTCAAGGAAGAGATTCTGTGTTAGGGTACTTTTAAACTGCTGGAGGCTGATCTAGAACTGTACCCAGCAGAAGTCCACAAATTCAGTCTTGCTGATGATGCAAGGGGTATGGGAGCTACTTGGTTGTTTGCGTTTTTCTTGTTCATAGCATGTGTGCTACTTCACATCCAAGGTTTGAATAATTTGGTTCTAGTCAGAGACAGAGGTGTCCGGGACTCCTGGGCATGTCCCATGAGGAGAGATGGGAGCAGCTGGGGTGGACACTGAAAGCAGAAAGCCGTGCATGCTTGCCCAAATTTCTTTTCTCCCCAGCTTTCCACCCCATCTGTTGATGGTGGAGGGAAAAGGAGACCCCTTAATGTGTTCCATTCACTGTTGCAGGAAGAGGTACTCACGTCATCTCATAGTCGGTGTCCTTGCCTGCCCGGCAGCAGCAGCAGTAGGCAATGATGCCAATCACCACAATGGCAGCAGCAACTCCCCCAATGATGCCAGCGTACAGAGCTATGTTCATGGACGCTGCGTGGGAGGGGAGGAATTAGCAGGGACAGTGGTGGCATCACTGATGAGCAAATGGGACCAGCGTGCTCAGTGCACTTTAAACCCCCCACCCGCTCCAGACTGAGTGGAAACCACATTTGGTTGACTATAGCAACTGGAAATAATTCTGTACTGGGTACACAAGAGCAGTTAGCTACTGACAGGGAGGAATCCCTGGGTCTGAACAACTGCTCTTTTAAAGTTTAGTTTCAGACATTGCAAAGTCAGTGCTGTCTGGCTCTATAGAGCCTTTTTTGTCATTTTTTTGAACTAACCCAATGGGTCGGTGAGTGCTCTACCAGCGTGTAAACCAGTGGAGAGGCTCTCTCTTAAGGGTGTGCAGAAGCCAGATGGTAACATTCCCCTCTTTAATGCTGTGACTCTGAGCTAAGATCTCTCTTAGTACTTCTCTTCCCCGAGACAGCCCCATCTTACGTGGCACAACGCTGACTGTCATGTTGCAAAATTCCGTTCCCACAATGTTTGTTGAAGTGCAGATGTAAAAGCCAGAGGTGTCTGCTGAGATGTTCTTCAGAGTTATTTGTTGCCCTGTTGTGAAACACAAATCAGGCCAAAAAAAAAAAAAACCCAACAAAGAATTAAAACAGAAGCAGTGGCAGCAGCAGCCCTCCAGTTCCAGCCCAGGGTGGTTGGAGTGACGAGAGGTTATTAAAGCTGATGGATTGCTCTGTCTTGCTCAGGACCTGCCATGCTCATCCCTAGGTTTTAGAGCGATTTGTGGGAGGATAAACAGAAATGTGCTGTTTTGATTACAGGGAGCATTTGGTATTTGAACATTCCTTTTAGAAAGAAAATTGTAGGTGGAGGGTGGAAAAGTGTCTGTACTTAGAGAAAGCTTCTTGGTTTTTTTGTTGGGTTTGTTTTGTTTGTTTGATGGGTTTTTTTGTGTTGGATTTTGAGAACCTGGTTCTGAGAACTGGCCATCTTGATGAATTAACTTGTTAAACAAGAGAAAGCTCTTCAGACCTGCAGCTCTTGGGATTTCAGATCTTAATTATTTAGCAGTGAGAGGAAAAGTTTTCTAATCTGGGAGAAGCCACACGGACTGTGTAAATAAACAAAGAAGAACTCTGGTGACATGACAGCAGTGATGCTGCTGCTTTCTGTCCAACCTCACACAGCTGAAGATTAGCTCTGTCTGTTCAACAGGCAGTTTATTTGTTGCATCTCCAGCTGATATGGATATGTGTAGTCCGTGCTTTTTGCTTATGAGAGGTCTGGATCCCTGCTCCAAAAGCAAAAGACTGAATACTTTTTAATGACTTTCCTGTTTCCCTGGCATCTTGCTTTTTTATGTTAAGGATTTGCTGGCACCTAGTGCCAGATAGTAGAAGAGCATGCGAACTTAGAAATGGCATATGCTTGCTTGTGTGCTTGATTTTTAATATTTATTTTCTTTTAGTCTCTATATACCCCTTGTATTTGCTTGCCTTCCTCTTTTTTTTTTCCTTTTTTTTCTTTTTTTTCTTTTTTTTTTTGTGGGGTGCGTGTATGTGATGTTTGTAGCTGTCAATGTCTCAGTCTAGAAGTGGAATTTGAATCCTCCTAATGAATCAGAAGTAACTGAGTGAGTGCAGTGGGGGAGAATGTGGGTCAGGTGTGTCAGCTCTGGGTGTCTCCTGAGGGGCCCTGCACACTTCCCAGCAGCAGCACCTGCTCAGCACAGGAGGCCATCGCCTGTAGTGCCAGTCGGGCTTGCAGGCAGCCCGGGCACACTCAGCACATGGCTGGCCGTGGGGCTCTGAGGGAAGCAGGAAGGAGGTGGGAATGGGCCAGCAGAGGCTCCCGTCCCGGCGAGGACCAGGGTGTCAGCACAGGCTGCTGCTGTGATGAGTCCCGCTGTGCTCAGGGCTGTGCATGGTGTGCTGGCACCACTTAGTGGCCAGTGAAATTAGTAAAGCTCCTGCTCTGGTGGTACTTTGTCCTTTGCATATCTTATGCAAGAATCGGCTTGTGAGTGTGGAATATCCTATGGAGTCTCATCATCTTCAGTTTACTTCCGTTAAGCCAGGAAGGGTAGGTACAGACCTTTAACCTTCCTGAAACTGGACAGGCCAGAAAAAAATCAAAGTTGCTTAAAGAAATAAATCTGAGTCCTCTGTCACTGATACACTTTTAAAAGTTTTAAACCCTCATTTCTGTATAAATAGCTCTGTCAAGGTCCTGTGGTGGAAATTCAACTCATTTTCCTTCCAGATTCTGACTTAAAATGAAAGCATATAAAATATTAGGGCCTATGTGTCAGTCCTGAAGAACCAGAAGCCTTTTTCATGCTCAAATAGGAATGGTGAAGGGAAACTTTCTCATAGCCCCTTCCTCTAGGTGAGAGGTCATCTCTGGAAGAAAGCTTCCAGAGCCATCTTTTGTTTCCTTCGGTTTAGAAAGAGATCTGCTCGTTGTCAAGCAAGCTGGGATGTAAGGAAAGTTAGAAAACTCACTGTTATTCCTCATGTTATGCCTTGTTCCCAGCAACTGAGAAATAATTATTTATGGGTCCTTCCAGAGCCATCCTGGTGAGAGCTTTCTCACCAGGGGAGAGCTGAAGTTAAAGTCTTTCTGACCATTCTTACTTCAGGTGAGAGTCCTTTTTCTGCTGCTAAGTTACTCATGAGCATGTCTTGTATCAAAAGGACAACTTTTCAAAAATCCTGTTCAGACAGCATCCTAGAATAAGCCTTAAGAGTGTTTTTATATTTGTATTTTTAAATCTTTCCAGCCCTCATCTGCAGAGGTTCTAGTCTTTGATGTCTTTGGATTTCCCATACCTTTTGTGTGTGGGAGCACACGGGGCTCATTTTGCACACTGAAGCTTTTCCAGGTGTATTCGGGCGTTGGGGAGCCCTCGTGAGAAACGCAGGTGAGGTTGATTGTCTGTCCATATTCTGGTGTCCCCAGAATCTTGCATTCGGGCTTGGAGGGTGCAACTGAAGGAAGAAAAAAGGAGCTGTATTAATCAGAAGCAGTTTCTTGTTTCAGCCCATCTCTATGTGTAATTTTTATTCTTGCAAGCAGAGGCTGGTCTTGCACCTGCCACCTTCTTCTTAAAGGGACTGAGAGTGAATTTGGATCTAAATAATTTCTAATTTCTTTCTCCCTATTTGGCAATGGAAAGCCAAGAAGGAATTGCAAGATGCTTTCTGGGATATGTCTCGTAGTATTAGGTAACCCGTCCTTTGATAAGAGGAGTATGAGAGGCCACAGTGCGGATGAGGAAAGCCCTGTAATGATGCCTGGATCATTAGGAGAGTGAACTGTACAAGTCTAAGGCTGCTCTCTACAGCTGGGTAAAAACAGCCTTCCCCATCTCAGGGAATTTGCATGCTCTACGTGCTTCCTTTCCTAGGAGCAGGAAAAGACCAAAGGTGAAATTGGGGATGAGCGACTTTTTTGCTATTAGAAAATCTGTTCTTTAAGCCAGCGTGGACATCAGAGGAAGGGCAGGTGTGTGTGAGGGGGTGGCGGTGGCTGTCCTCACCGAGGACGAAGAGGTGCAGGAGCGCGGACTCGCGGGGGGGGTCGTTGCGGAGGCGCACGCTGCAGGCGTAGGTGCCGTTGTCCTCCATGGTCACGGCGCTGAGGGTGATGCTGATGTCCCCGCTGGCGACGTCGCCGCTGAACTGGATGCGATGGTCGTAGCCCTCGCCGTACTGCACGAGCCCGTCGAAATACCGCGTCACGGCATCGGCCTGGCAGAGCGAAGGGAACTCTGTGAGCCAGCCCAATCTTAAAGAGCAGCTTGGAAAAGAGGACCTTAGGCTGCACCAGTTTGAGAACAAACCAAGAAGAACATAGAAATTCAAAAGGATCTCTTTTTCTATCTGGAATCCCCTTTTCACACCTTATCTGAAATCAGAGACAACTCATTTCTTTTGCTGGGACTTCAGTCACCTTTCCTCACCATGAAGAGAAGACAGCAGGAGACCTCTCTGAGACGCGTGTCAGTCAAATTGCCCTGTGGTTACACAAACTCTCCCAGCAAGGATCTCAAGAGAAGAAGCCCTTGGCAGTTCCTGCAAGGAGATCTCTAAAGGCTTCTTTCCCTCTCACTAATTCCCAAGAAGTCAAGGAGAGCTTTAAAAGTTTTTTAACCTTCAAATATCTGAGTGTTTGACATGTTTTAATAGATGTAAACCCCACAGTACATGCAGTGATGTATCCTCAGTAAACAGCTGTAAGACCAAGAAAGAGGAGGAACGGGGGGCGAGGGCTTGCCTAGTACTGTGCAATAGATTTGGGATAAATTCCATCTAGACTCAGCATTTCTGTTTACTTAGTTCTGGGATTTTAAAAAATGGAACAAATCTTTTTCTTCCAATAATGCATTTCCACCTACAGCTTCCATCTCCTGCCCCTTCTTGGATGCCCCCTCATCTGCTTCTTTATACAGCTCAGTTTACCTTGCTGTTGACTTTCTTCCAGACAACCAGGTCTCCTCTGTCAACATCTGAGTTTGTTTTAAAATTACAGCGCAGGGTAACGTTGCTTCCTCTTGCCACTTGGATTTGCTTCGCAGGGGCTTCCACAGTGAGGGTGTGAGCAGACACCAGAACTAGGAAGAGAATAAATGCTGCACTCAGCAAAAAGAACAACATCTGGATTCCGTGGCAGTCTCTTTGGCTTCCTTACGTGCCACAATAACCCCTCATTCCCTGTCCTCCAGGATATTCCCCACTGAGCAAGAGGTGATGTGTGCTGGGGCTGATTGCCTCTGGGGAGCTGCGGCACAGGGTGGCTTAGAGCCAAACTCTTCTCACTCCCCTCTTCTTCACCTACTCGTATATTGCCACAAATTTAGAAAGACACTTTATTTTTTTCCCGAGTCCTCCTTCAGTGTGACAGACACCTTTTGGCAGGTCAGAATGTACAGAGGGAGGCAGATAAAAAGATACTACAAGTGCATCAGCAGTCTTAAGGTTTCAGGCTAAACTAACAAACTTGGTATTGTCAGATTTCAAGGATCAGGAAAACTGTCAATAACTTGCCTTAATCCAAATCCATAGAAAAGTGACATTTTGTGCTAGGGAATCAACACCCGTTCATGGTCTTTATCCCTGAAAACAGAAAGATCTAGAGAAGCATAGAGTGATTGAAAGAAACAAGGGAAGAATAGCTCTTAGCTTTTTTTAAAGAATTAGTTAGGTAGTAGTCACCTTTCTCCAAGAACTCTAGCTCCCGCCTCTGGAATAGCTGAGAGCTGAATCAAACAAAAATCCCTCTGTGCCCTGGGGAAGCACGCAGGGTGCAAGGCAGGTGTTTGTTTCTTTTACACTGAATTCCCTCTGATTTGCTCTTAGTTCATCATTGCCTGGTGGGCAGGTCTTTGTTACTCCCAGAACTGAGCTGGACATTTATGTCTGCCCTGCTATAGGTGACCTCCGTGCCTGTGGGAGTCCATGGTTCAGAACACCTGCTTTCTCCTAACAGTTTGTGTGGGTTCTGTGTTGGGTTTGTTGGTTTGAGGTTTGGTTTTGTTTCTTTGTTTTTAATGGCACCATAATTTGTAGAAATCATTTGGGAAAACTGTNCATTGCCTGGTGGGCAGGTCTTTGTTACTCCCAGAACTGAGCTGGACATTTATGTCTGCCCTGCTATAGGTGACCTCCGTGCCTGTGGGAGTCCATGGTTCAGAACACCTGCTTTCTTCTAACAGTTTGTGTGGGTTCTGTGTTGGGGTTGTTGGTTTGAGGTTTGGTTTTGTTTCTTTGTTTTTAATGGCACCATAATTTGTAGAAATTATTTGGGAAAACTGTAAATGGCAAGGAAGGCTGCTCAAAGGTGCTCCCATGGCAAAGAGGAACGTGGTGCAGCAAGGAGCAAAGGGGAGCAGGGCTTGCCCCATGAGGGGCATGCTGCACGTGGTGGTGAAGGTTTGCTTCTGAAAGGCCAGTCACTGCTCCCTGGAGAGGATTCATCTACAACGCTGCCACCTAGCAGCCCTTGGGTCCTCATTCTGCCGTATCTTTGTCCAGGCTAGATCTATAAGGAAGTGTAATGTATAAGGGAGAGAGAGCAAAGGATTTCTAGATTCCACCTTGAGTTGCAAACTGGTTGTGAATATCCACTTTTTTAGGCAGGCAAAGCACATAGCCCTGTGCACTAGGTCAGTGAGCCGACACCATTGCCCAGCTGAGCGCTGCCAGATCCGTGAGGAGCGGTGAAAAGGTTGTGTTGTCACTTCACCAAGAAGTGAACAATTCAGGTAATTACACAGAGTACCAGGGGACAGCTGGCGCAGGGATCTGCTTTTAGCCTCCATTCCCATGTTTTTGCATGCCTTACCCCACGACTGAGTTGTTCTGTGGGCTCCCACAGTTCATTAGCAAGGTGTGTTTTCCTCTGTGACATGGCAGGGGTGGTTTCTGTTCTCTTGGGGATTATTTCATTTACAACTGCTGACAGTTAGGAGAAGGAAAGCAGGGCAAAGTATTTCTAACATGCTTTTATTGCAGCCACTCCCAGATCTTTCCCTGCTCCGAAGCACCCAGGGCAAGGCCCATGTTTGCATAGCCCCAGCTCTTTCTGGCTGCTGTTTTCATATGCCCTCCATATGAGAGACACCTGTGAAAGCTTTCTCCTTGCTTGTTGTGACTGCATAGAGATGTTTTCCTGCATTTAGGTGAAAAGCACCAATGTCTGCACTAGGAGATGGAGCAAAACCCATTTCCTGATCTTTTTGTCACTCAGAAGCCAGTTCCACTGGGCTGGGGTTCACCGACAGGTGATAAACATAGCTCTGAGGCAGATAAACAGCTGCCCAACCCTAAGACTTCTTTTCCTTCTTCCAATTGGATGAGTCAAATCTGCAATAAATGAGATCTTTCTTTTCTTCCAGATGGGTTTGGTGCAGATAAGGGAAGCAGCTGAACCCAGCGCTGCATGTGAGGCACTTCTTTGTCTGTTGCTGTCACCCTCCCGTCCCACTGCTGCTGGTGCTCTTCATTTCTCACACACATCTCATTCTGCATCCCAGACACAGCTTCCCTCTCTCAGGGAAGCAGCGCAGTTTCATTCTGGGTTGTCATTGACTCAGGCTGATTTCTTCCACCTCACTTCTCGCTTCCCTTCATAGTCAGCACGTTTAAAAGTTGTGACTTACTCTTCAAAGGTTGGGGGGGTGGTTTATGAGGGAAAACAGAATTTATTCAAAATATAACTGGAGGGAGGGGAAGCAAATTCTGAAAGAACTCCGAAAAAAGAGAGAGGACACATAGCCTACATACTACTAGAGAGACAATGTCACCTAGATTTGAGCCCTAGAGTTAATTTTTTGTGTTATCACTTTTATGTTCATAACATTTTAAGAAATTAAGAAAGGTTTTATCTCCCTCTGCTTAACAGACATTTGTACCTTGTACAAAGGAAGAAGAAAAGCTAAGTTTCTGCTTTCACATTCCTGACTAAGTAATTGTTAAGAGACTGAAGGGCAATTAATACAATTACAGGAATATATTTGCTGAAATAAATTGAGATTCTGATCAGGAAAAAAAAAAGGGCTTTATTTTACATACTTATTTCTCTCTGAAAAGTTCCCCATACTTGCATAGCATGAAAGGTGAGAATAATGAAAAAGGAGAGTGAATATGAATGGTGTTGGACAAGTTACATAATGATCATCAAGCCATGACCCAAGTCACATTTGTTGCATGTGGAGTCCGTCCACTTTTTCTGATTACTTAAGATTTTGTGAATTTCCTTTTTGTGGGTCTTCTTGAAGTGAGGTGTTCAGGATTTTTAGTTTAAAAATCCCAAGCAATTCCCATGTGCATAGCTTGGTCTGAAGCTTGGAATAAGGTGTAGGAACATTGATATAAGAAGATGAAACAGAATAAAAAGTAGTGGAACTGAGACTTACAGAGGAGGAAGTTCCTTCTTCAGAGATAAATATTGTATTATAGAAACCAGTAAAACTGTTAGTGAAAAATACTTTTGAGCTTCATGAAGAACAGCATTTTTTCCCACTCCTGACAGTTTTGGGAGATGTGTGTGTCTGGACATCCAGCACAGAGATGGCACACACACTTGTCTGGCCATAAACACAAAGGAACCTTCACTAAACAAAAAAAGAGATACACAAAGTGCACTGGAATCCATGTACTTTGTTGTGCTGTTTCCTTCCACCCAACCCTTGAGGACATAACCAAATTAGTACTCACTTGCACTGAAAATGAACAGCCCAAGTCCTTTCATTTCCGTCCCCCTCATCTCTGCTCTGCTTCTCCTCCAGGTGCTCTTCCTTGTAATCTCCAGGAGCCTGGGTGGGTAATTGGCTCTCCCCAAGGGCTGCTTTGCAGTGGCATCACAGGTTCACTTCATCGCTTTTAAAGGGCTTCTGCCCCAGCCTTGCCCCTCCCCTTGCAGCCACAATGACAAACCACATCACCAGTAGGCTTTGATATCACTTGCTGCTCTCTGTAAACCTGTGAGCTCCTTCCCCAGCTGTGAACTTTCTCCCACAGCTAATTGGCCTTTCCTGTTTCTGCCAACACGCAGGTGCATGCAGCGAGGGAAGGGTGTGCTGGGACTGGAGTGGAGTTGCAGTGCAGCTGAAGTCGTGCATGTGATGACAGGCAACTAGGGGAAGATAAACCTCAATTTTCTCAAATATTTATTAAGGAACCTAGTTTAAAAGGTATTAAAGTGTTTCACAATGCAGGCAGCAGCCCACATCCAGGCTTTAAGGACCTCAGGGATGTATCTCCATTTACTTTAAATAATCACACAAATACATAGTTTATGGGAGTTGGATGACTAATGGGGTATCTAAGTATAAGTGTGATGAATCTCAGCCAGGTTCTTACTCTCTTATGCCACTGCTGCACTGCCCAGAGTGTGGCTTGCACAGCAGGTATCCAAGGCACAGGTATCCAAGGTGCCTCTCCCTCTCCGCTGCTCGGATCACCCGGCCCATGGCTCATAGCACTCTGGTGATGGCTCTGTGGAGGTGTGGGCACTGCCCAGCCACTGCTCACATGCTCTGCATGGGCACTGGGAAGTCACAAATAACTTCTGCTATAATTGACTGAAGAGTAAAGGGCACTGATGGCTGCTGAGGCAAACGCCTGACGTTACATTTAACTCACGGCAGTGTGCCTTCTAAAGCCTTCACTGCCACAAGGCAACAAGGGAGGTTTCCATGTGGGAAAGTCACCTATGCTCTATTTCTAGCCATTTGAGGGGCAAAGTCACTTTTAGAGTGTGAGTGATCGTCCCAGCCATCTTAGATGGGGACATCATGCTCTCAGACATCAATTTGATACTAAATTAGTCATATAATAATAATACCAATAATAATACAGAATATTATTGATGAACTTTGCTGTGGATTTTGAAGGAGGCTTCCTCAAAAGTCGTTGTCTACACTGGATACCTGTGTTTAGTGCAGTAAAACAGATCTGTATCTTGGTCTTGTGCTGACCTCATACTTGGGTGGTAAATCTTCCAAAGGCATGCTGAAGATTTGCCTTTTGGTCTGTATGGCAGCTGTTCAAAATACCTCCAAGACAACGAAACTTAGGAGTGACTGGAAATCCAGTCCCTCTGATAGAAAGGACCATCTATCTCTACTTCTTGCAGAACCTCCGTGCTTGATTCATAACCTCAGTTCTCTTCAGACTGTTAGCACAAAGCAAAATAAAGCACATAAAAGTACAGAAGTGTTATTTTTCAGGAATCTTCCAGATGAAGACAACCAGTAGAAAAATTTATCCTGTTGTGTCTCATCTTTGACAGGCTACAGGAGATGGCAATGACCCTGCAAAGAAAAGGGGAGACATTTTCCAAAAACAACTTGTTAACCAACCTCAAAACGTTAACTGTAAACTGTTACTTGAGATGTAAACGAAGCTGGAGCAAGGTCAGTAGTCTCCTTTCTTGTCTTTGGAGCCCACAAGGATGAGGTTCCTCACAAGGATGGGTTTCTAAAATGTTTACCTCCCTTAACAACTTAAAGATCTTTGTGACTTGGTCCCACATCCTCCAGAAAGAGACATGCGGGATCTTTACTCCAGCTTCCATTTTTGATTTTGCTCCCATTTAATATCTTAAGTCTGGTGAACAGAGGTAGTTACAAAAATGCTATCACTGTACACCCTTTGCCCACACTTGCAGTGTTCATTCTCGGTTCTTCATGTAACAGCCTCACATAATCAAAGGAAGTTAGTAAAGTGCAGAGACTAGAACCAGCCTGGTCAGCCTTGCTGTTATCCTCTTCACGGGATCGTTTATACAGCCTCTCTTCTTGTCAGGAACTTCAAAACCCACTTCACTGATTTCACTTGAATTCGATGGGTAGATGACAGTCTTAAAGATGGGAAGTTCTTTTAGTCTCATAAAAATCAATCAAAAATCCCAAATCAGTTGGGATAAGAGAAATCTAAGTGGTGCCTCTTATGCATTAATACTTGTTTTCCATTCCAAGAATCTGGTTTCACAGCACAGGGGTTCTGGGTCTCACCTTTTGTGCAGCCCAGCAGACAGGAAACTGGTAGTGAGCAGTCACAGAGACTGCCTCATCTCATGTTGGTGTGGAAGTGATTCACTGCTGGGGAGATTTTTACCCTGCCTCTGTCAGCCACTCTGATACACCACAAGTAAAAAAGTTAGCACCGAGATGTTGTTTTGGAGACTTGACTGAGACTGGTTTCCTTGGTATTGTGGAGAGCGTATGCTTCAGCACCTGATACTTACATAAATCTGATATTAAGATGCTTGTTTTAGATGCTCCATATTTATACTTTTGTTAGTTATTTAAGCCTGGAGTGGAAAAGGTTTTTAGGCACTTTTATCCTGTCATTTTTCTCTGACAGCTCTCATTGGGGGTCTCAGGAGCAGACTGCTTTAATGTGGGCAATTTTAAGAGATTTTATATTTGTTTCGGGGTTGATTTTCTTTCTCTGTCTAGCATGAGGTGCCAGAGCTCACAAGCATTGGCACCACAGCTAAAAGAGCTGCCATAGGTACCAGCAACTGCCAGAGCTTTGCATATCAGCTTCTTCATCCCTCACCTGTGGGCAGTGCAAACCCTTGAAGTATTTTTGCTGATGGCTGCAGCTCTGGGGAATCTTTTTGCTGATAGATAGGATTTTTAGGGGATATTATTATGCTATTTAAATAAAACTGCCGTTGACATGAAAAGCTTTAGTACGAAACCAGGAGGCCTTCATTGTGTTGCCAAAAAGACATGCTCTGATAGGGCCTGTCTGTGAAAGCCAGTGAGGAATATGCATAGGTATCAGCGTGCTAACACTGTAAATCTGTGTAACTCCTGCCAGTAAAGAGAAGGAGGAACATCAAGATCTCACTAAGATGATAGCACATGTTCATGTTCAGGTTCATCTACGAATGAATACATTAATCACCAATGACAGCTGCCCAACCACTTACAGCTCTTTTTGCTGTGTTTGCATGTGCAGACGGTCTTTAGTAAAGATTTCTGTCCTCCTTGCCTCTGCTCTCTATGGTCACCTTGATCCCAAACCCCAACAAACCCCACTGCTGTGACCAGCAGTGAGGAGGAGCTGCTAGGCTGCCTGTTCTGAGTACTCTCCACAGTCTGTAACCTGCAGAGTCCTCTCACTATCTCTGCATCTGAAGGGTTGCAGTGGGCATGGCAGGAACTTCACCATCCTTGGCTGCACTTGTATCCTAAAGATTCACAGATAGGATTTTCAGAAGCAGCTGAGTGAGTTGAAAGCATCTGTTTTTATTGGATGTTGATGGTATATGTGCTCCCACAACACTTAGGTCCTTTGAAAGCTCTGTTCTTCAGTATAAGGCAGTCTATAAGCAATCATCTTAAGATCACTTCTTGCCACAATTAGCAGTAATTAACAAGAACACATGGTCACTGCATTGCAGAAGCAGCTAGAAATTGCATTGCCCAGAGAAGGCATCTGCAGGATCAACACAGTTCATCCTCTTTTTTGTGCATGAAACTGTTGGGGTCCGTTCAAGCCCGTGATCAGCCATCCCTTCCTCCCCTTGCTGTGACATCCAATATTCAATATACCACCTTCTCTTTTCTCTGCTTGCTCACCCCTGTACCTGCATTAACACAGGTCTGGGCACACCAAGACCTGAGTGGCTGTGTCACAGCTCTTCGGTGCCGTGACGTGGCCTCCCTACGGACACAGCTCCCCTCCCTGTGTGGGGATGCAGCACTCAGGCAAAAAGAAAGAGATGTGCAGGCTCTGCTCAGCGTGATACAGCTGTCATAAGGCTATCTGTGGTTTGAGGGAGGTGAGGTTCCTTTTCCACTTCCTTTCTAGTTTGCTTGTTTGTTTGCAAAGGGAATCAACAGTGGGATGGTTTTTGCAGGACTTAGATCTAGAGCCCCCAGTACAAATAAACAGCACTCAGACTTTCATCTGGTTCTGTCCTGGGCCAGCCTGGCCCATGAGCTTTCCTGGAGGGTCAAGAGATGGAAACTAGAGGCTTCCTTTTTGAAAAGACATCATAGAAGACACAGTGTGTCTCAGTTCTAGCTCTTCCAAGAACAAAAATCAGCTCATCTTACAACCATAGAACCACAGAATTTGTGTCTGAAGGGACCTTTAAAGATCAACCAGTTGAACCTCCCTGCCAGAAGCAGGAACATTTTTCAGCAGACCAGCTTTCTCAAAACCCCACCCAACCCAGCCTTAGATACTTGGGTGATGGCCATCCACAGCTATTCTGGGAAATCTGTTCCAGTGCCTCACCATCCTCATAAAGAATTTATTTTATTTAATCTAAATCTACCTTTTTAGCTTAAATTCATTGTTCTTTGTTCCATCACTACAGGCCCTGGTAAAATGTCTCTCTCCTTTCTTATAGAATCCCCTTTAAGCACAGGAGGGCTGCAATAAGGTCTCCCTAGAACCTTCTCCAGGATGAACAGACCTGACTCTCTCAGCCTTTCTCCATAGAAGTGTTCCAGCCTTCTGATCAACTTTTGGCCCTCATGTGGACCCTCTCCAAGAGGCCTGTGATATGTGCTAGGGGCTCCAGAGCTGAAAATTGTACTCCAGGTGGGGTTTCACAGGAGTAGAATAGAGTGGGACAGTCCCCTCCCCTGACCTGCTGGTCACACTTCTGACACAGCCCAGCATGTGGTTGGCTTTATGGGCTGAAGGTGCAGCTGGCTCACATCCAGTTGTTCACCCACCAATACTCCCAAGTCCCTCTCCTCCAGGCTGCTCTGGATCCATTTATCCCCAGCCTGTGCTGATATTGAGGACTGCCCCAACCCAGATGTAGGATCCTGCATTTGGCCCTATTCAATTTTGTGAGGTTCACATGGGCCCCCTCCTCCTCTCTATGGCATCCCTGCCCCTACTGAATCCAGGGCACCACGCAGCCTGGTGTCCTCTGCAGACTTCTTGGGTGTGCCTCTGTCTCACTGTCTGTGTCATTATGAAAGATACTGAGCAGAACTAGTCCCAGTACAGGATCCTGAGGGACACCACTTGTTGATGATCGCCATTTGGATGCTGAGCCATTGACTGTAATTGGATCCCATCCAGCCACTTCTTTATCCATCAAACAGTCCATCAATCAAATCCACCTCTCTCCAAATGAGAGGTAAGAATGTTGTGTAGGACCATGCCAAAGTCAATACAGAAGTCCAGGTAGCTGACAGATAGCTTACTTTCTGTTAGGTTGGAGTAGTTCATGCTGCACTGCCTTTCCCAAGGATATCAGACATCATACCTGCCTTTCAGTTTGTGCCTGGTGAGATCCCCCTTCCCTGGAGGCTCTCTGCAGGCAAAGGTCCAGCCTCTGGACTGGCTCTGAACTCTTTCCTGTAACTGAGAATCGAGGATCCAGCCCACAGCAGGGAAGGAGTTAAGTGCTTGACCAGCTGCTGTCTGTGAGGCACTGAATTCCTTCCCTGTGCAATCCAGCAGCCAGTGTCAGGACAGCTATATTTAGAAAGCTGATAAAGGTTTGGTGCCAACAGTTGTCCTGCCCCTCCATGAAGAAGCTGTAGAGAGAGTGAGAGAGGGGCAGCTGATTGCTTCCCCCCCCCAGTACCATTCCTTGCTGTCTTCAGTGGACTGCTTTGCCGTGCCTCCAGCAGGGACCCCCAGTGGAGCCATCAGGCACAGGGGTAAGTTCCCTTTTGCTCTCACCCTTCTCCCTGCCCACTGCCCGTGAGTGACCACACGGCCGCGATCCTGCGGCCTGAGCCCGGCTGCCGGCCCTTGGGAGCAGCCGCTGCCTCTTGTGGCGCTGGGGCAAGAGTCCCTCTGCTGGGCCAGGGCAAGTGTTGGCTGCCACGTTCCTAACTCAGCTCTGGTGCTTTTGCTCTCCCGCAGCCAGGCTAAGAACAGCAGCCTCCACACAAAGGATTACAAGGACAAAGTCCCAAGCTTTCAAGCTCTTTTGGCCTTAAGCTTTCATTTCATTCTGGGGACGTGAGGTCTCATGTTTCGTGCCCCGACCCTCCTTCCAGCTCTGGCTGAGTAGGGCTCCTTCCAGCCACCACGCGCGGTCAGGGGGTATAGAGTTTCTGCCCTGCCACTTCTTCCTTCCTGGCCTTCCAGCAGCCTCGCTCACAGGCAGAAGAGCATTGGCGCTGGCTGGGCAGCAGCCAGGGAGCTGCATGAGGCCCTGGCAATGGCAGGGGCCTGGCAGAGGAGCCAGTGCAGCCCTTGTGGAAAGGGCTCCTCACAGGAGCAAAGTGTGGGGGGCCCTTGTGCCACGTATGCCCAGAGGCAGGGAATGGCCTCCAGTGCATGGCTGGTGTAATGGCTCTCCCTCCTGCCCTGCAGCCGCCATGGCCAGCGGCAGAGATTCAGACAGCGAGCCGGCGGTGCCCGAGGAGGAGGAGGAGGAGGAGGCGGCCCCGGACGTGAAGGCCGTGCAGGCCCATTACCTGCGCAGCCCCTCGCCCAGCCGGTGAGTCCACAGGCACCGCCACGGCCTCCTGCAGCACGTGGCAGTGCTCTCCTTCCCTGCTTCCCCTTCCTTCCTCTGCTCCACGCTGGCTCTTGGGCCAAGCCGAGTTCAGGGGTTCCCTGTCCTCCCTGAGCTGGGGTCACTGTGCCAGCTGCACCAATGAATCCACCCTGCTGGGAGAGTGCACAGCAGGGATAAACTGCAGGAAGCATTTCTATGGGCTGGTGTTGGCCCTCTTCCCTGTCTCACCCTCTCCTACCCCTGTGCTGAAAATTCTAATTCAATTTCAACTCTTTGCAAATTCAACTTTATCTCTGTGTCTGTTTTAAGGACTTGCGGATTTATTAAATGTTGATATTAGGGTTTGCTAGCCCCAGAAAGACCAAGGGTCTTGGGGTTTTGGTTTTATTCAGAACCAACTTTAGCTACAGACTTCAGGCACTGAACAGGATGCTGTCACAGCCACAAGCAGAAATTGAGTTACCTCAAGCAAAACAAGCATGATTAGATGTGTTTTCTCCTAATACAAGGGAAAGTACTCCCTTTTGTTCTCTTCTAAAGTAAAATGCTCCGCAGGGCTTTCTGTACTCTTTGAGATGCTTTAGTTGAAAGCAAGGAGTAGGGATAGAGTTTGAAAATAATCTTCCCCAGTGTCCCTCAAGAAGTAGGAGGCTATGAAATGTTTCCTGGTAACTATGGGACACTGCAGAAAAACTGAGTACTTATTTCATTTAACCACATGTATTTCAGAATTATTTAGGAAGATCACTGAGCTCATATAGATTAAAATTATGTATTGTAAAATCATGTACTGAGCTCTCCTACTGCTCATCAGCCACTCAAAATGAACAGAAACTTCCCTTCCCTTCCCTTCCCTTCCCTTCCCTTCCCTTCCTTTTTTCTTGCTGTCAGTGGCAAAACACAGTGATGAAAATGGCAAGATCCTTCCCAGCCAGAAGGGGGTCCTTGAAAGACCCAGGCTTGGGCAGTTCTGCGTTTCAGAGATGCTCAGGGCAGCTGCAGGTAAAATGTGTTGAGGCTGTGTTGGCAGACATTACCAACTGTTACCTTTCTATGGAGCTTGGAGGCAGCCTTTACGGCAAAAGGAATCGAAGGCAGGGCACAGCTGCAAATTTGTGTCAGCTCCTGTAAATGAGACTGAGACCCCCCTTGCTCATCTCATAAACTCCTTTGAAGAACTAGAAAAGGATTACTTTCAGCCACGGTTGAGAAGTGCTGGAACTCAACTAAATGACCTGGATGAGCCTGTTAAGTGGTTTCCGTAGCTGTGCCTTCTGTTTTGATTCTGGAGCCTGAAAGCAGTTCAGCTCTCCAGACACTGCTGCACCCTGGCTGCATATTAATCACCCTCCCTCTCCTGCTTTAATTAAACAAAAACAAACAGTGTATTGCAAGTCTGCAAGCCTTGCATTGCCAGAGAGCTTCTGTGATGGCAGCAAACCCGTCCTAGTGATTTGTACCATCTATTTGGAAAGAAGTGTAGAGGGTGTAGATCAGGGAAAAGGCTCTGTAAAATATTTTGTTAAGGTGGTCTAACTGGGAGACGGAATTTTCTCGGACTGTATAGGTGGACCCAGAGGGAAATATACTTGTTTTTAAGGTTGTGTCCTTTTCTGCTTGACAAAAACTTTTTATAGTATGTCAAATAACTCACTTCAAAGGTGTTTGTGGGTGCCATAGTGGTTTCTGACCCACAGTTACACAACACTGAGCGAGGGGACAGACTGACCACAGGTTCACACTCTGAAGTGCCCAAGGTAGAAAGTACTGAGGGTAAGATTCACAGGCTCCAGTCTCAATGCTCACACTGCAGCCTGTGGTAAGTGAAAGGATGCTTGCAGGCAATTAACTGGCAGAAAGAAAACCCAGCAGTGTTCTAGTGCAGTCTGTTTTGGATTACTCAATAAATTCTGGTTAGGACCATGTTTATGTCTGTCTGTCTAAGTGAGAGTTACTTGTGAGACTATTTCTTTCGATCTGTCCTCCTGCCAGTCTCACAGATCAGACACTGATCTTCTCTACCCATAAACTCCTTCACCAGGCAATTTGATTGCACTCCCAGCCCACTGCAGCTTCTCCCCACGGGACTTCTCTGCAAACACCGGATGCCGAGGCACCTTTGAAGCCTGTAGTGCCATGCTGGAGATCAGGGTGGGAATGAGATGTGGGAGAAGAGCTGGGACTTCCCTTCTACAATCCAAGAATCCTCCCTGCTCCAGTTCCCTGCTGTTCCACTCGGGAATGGGTGAAGAGGGCTGAAGTCCTAAGGATGGGATCCCGGTGGAGGGCATTTCCCTAACAGGCAGTGTGGTTGGTTGGCAGGTATTCGGTGATCTCAGACACTGACACAGAGAGCATCTTCATGGAGCCCATCCACCTGTCATCGGCTGTGGCTGCCAAGCAAATCATCAAGGAAGGTAAGAGAGCTATGAATGTTACAGGGACCTGAAGCTGCACTTGTTTTGCCTTTCTCATCTGCAGATCCTAAATGATAAAAAATCCCTTATGAGAAAACTCCATCTGAAGTAGAGAAAGAAGTAACAACTTACAGAAAGGTTAGGTGATTTCCTTGAAAGTTGTGCAGTGAATCTGTGGCAGAATTGTGTACTGCAGGGGTAAAAGTTTGAGTGCTAGTTGCTTGCTGCAACAAACTAAATTAGAATAGAATGGAATAGAACAGAACAAAATGGAGTATTTCAGTTTAAAGGACATACATGATGACATTAGTCATCATCTAAGTCCAACTATCGGGGCTGACCAAAAGTTAAATCATATTATTAAGGCACTAAGTCCAACACTGTTTAAACACTGTCAGGGATGGGGCATTAACCACCTCCCCGGTGGGAGGAAGCCTGGAACAGGCATTGTTTCTCAATGTCCAGTCCGAATCTCCCCAGCTCAGCTTGGAACCATTCCCACATGTCCCACATGGTACTAGGGAGAGAAGCTCAGCAGCTCCCTCTCCGTTCCCCTCTTCAGGAAGGCGTAGGCAGCAGCTGCATTCTCCTGGGCCTGGAATAAGGGTGCCCTTGGCTCCCAGGCCTTTGGCCACGGAGAGGACACTGCAGTGTTGCCCTTCTCATTGCTAAGGGCAGCTCCCAGGTGAGCGTGTACGTGCCCACACTGCAGACAGAACAGGGTGATGTTTCTGGGGAAAAAAGCCACAAGCCGTGTCCCAGGCGCAGTAATGATGGTACTGGTACATCTGCACTGTTTCTACCTGCTTTTAGTCACAGTGTCCGTTTATTCCAGAGCTGAAGACCAAGGATGTCAGGGTAGACTCGGTGTGTCCCAGGATGCTGGAGTCTGCGCAGCAGCTGATGGTGGAAGATCTGTACAACCGAGTTAAGGAAAAGATTGATGACACCAGCTTGTTTAACACGCCGTGTGTGATGGACTTGCAGAGGGCACTTGTGAAGGACAGGCTGGAGACCCCCAGGGATGCTGTGGATGAAGTCTGGCCCAATGTCTTCATAGCAGAAAAGTGAGTGTCAGCTTTTGTCATCAAGTTGCACAAGATTCCCGGTAAAGGGTCAAATGGAACCACTGAAGGCATAACATGTATTACATGCATCTAATACTTTTCATCCCTAGAGAGCCCTAAAGTGTTTCTCAGACTGTGCTCACAGAAATCTCTATGCACTGGAAAGTAAATGCTTCTGGAATAGAATCAGCAGCTTTTCTGTGCTGTTTAGATGCTTCAACAGATTAAGAGAGAAAAAGACAAACTCTATTCTGATTAGAATTTGGCCCTAAAATTGGAACTAAAGTCATTGTTATGTAAAAGGCAGTTTAAAAGGTAATGCAAAAGCAAACGTCAAGTAAGCATGAATTAGGTCTCCTGTACCGTGGTCCAGCTGTCTGAGATACCTGTATGTGACCCTGCAGAATTGGAAGGGGATAGAGAGTAAAGCATCAGTTACGGAGTGATAAAAATTGATAAATAAGTACATGGTCTGAACCTAGGATGGCAGTATGAGTTTCAAATCAAGCTGGAGGAAACAGAGCATATGGCTCTAGAGGTGAATGCAGGCTTCTTGCTTTCTTTTCCCAGTGAAAGTAATACCTGTAGAACTCTTGAGAGAGCATTATGGTCTGAGTGGTACCTCATGCTGAATGAGTAACATGGCCTAGGAGTTATGTCAACCTTGTAGCAGGCAGCTTTTTTCTCCCCTAAAATAGGAGCACTGATATCTAAGATGTTTTTTCCTTTTCTGCAGAAGCGTTGCAGTGAACAAAAGCCGTTTGAAGAGACTGGGGATCACCCATGTCCTGAATGCAGCTCATGGCACTGGTGTCTACACAGGACCAGGTTTCTACAATGGTCTCAATATCCAGTACCTGGGCATTGAAGTGGATGATTTTCCAGATACAGATATCTCCAAACACTTCCGCCCAGCTGCAGAGTTCCTTGACGAAGCCCTGCTGACTTACAGAGGTAAGAGGAGAAGAGTGAAGTGGTTCCAGGTTGCTTGGGAATTAACATGGATAAAAACTGCTCTGATAAGCAGCTGATATGCCACATTTCTACTGGGATGGAAGGCAGAGCCCTTGCCCTCTGCATGCAGCTACAGTGAGCGCCTCCTGCCCGTTTCTGCCCGCTCTCATTCAAAACAGGAGGGAGCAAACTGGTAAGGGGAGCAGCCCAGCAGCCCCAGGGCTTCGGGTTCAAAGTGGCTGCAAGTCAGCTCCTGCAGCTGCTTTGAACGAACATGACTATAGCAAAGAGTAGAATCTTTCCTGTTATACACTAAAAAAAAGAATATTGATACTCTATAATACTATATATCTATAGGGGGAGAGAGAGATATTCCTGTATTCTGCCGGTTTCAGTTTTGCCATGATGTAAAAAACCAGGCTGATTTATTAAAATAATCCAAGTGGCTGTATTGGATCTCTGGGTGTCTACACCCAGGTGCAGTTAGATTTGCTGGACTTCAATTCCATGGCAACTGTTATTCTGTGAACCTCCTGTGCACACTGGTAATTTTGTTGCAAATTCAGTGGACAGTTAGAAGTATCTTTTTGCAGAATATCAGTGTGATATCACTCTGATACTCTTCGTATAAATGTTCAATTAATCTAATTCCTGTTGAGAGGCAACAGATTATCTCCTGACAGTAGTGATAGTAAGGAAAGTGAAAAGTTTTGTTCATGTAGAAGGAACGTTGAGCCACTTTTAATAGCTCAACAACACGAGGAGGATGCACCAAGGCAGAGGAGCCTTGGAGGAAATGAAAGGAAGATCTCCCCCTCTTGGTGAGCTGTTAGACTGGCTTTGCTGGCTGGTAAAACAGTGGGAAGGCAACCAAGACTTTTGATGCTAAAAAAGGTATAAAAAAGATTTCAGGATGGTAGGAAGAGGTTCATCCTGTAAACCTCTTGTGGTAGTATATCAGCAGTCAGAAAGGTTGTGCTTAAATTGGCTTCATTAAGTTTCAGTGCAAACAAATTGATTAAACTGGAGTTTATCACACATTTAGAAACAGTAATTTCAGTTGTTTGCAAACAAAACCTCATTTACACTCTCTTCATATTTACAAGCTTTTCTTTTGCTATAATTTGCCATACAAGTAACTAAAAACCCTAAACAATTAGTCTGTGCCTAAGCTTGGTTTTCTGCAAGAGGTAGTAAATGCTTTAAAGCATTTCACTGCAGTTACTGGTGGGTCCCAGCAGTTTGAAGCAGCTGGATCAGTTTGTTAGAGTCAAAATCAGCTCTCTTCTGACAGTTGCTTGGTTCTGCTCTTGTAAGATATAATAGGACTTTGGCCTCCAGCCAGTCTTCAATATAATTGTTTGAGGGTACCTTGCAAAACTGATCTAGAGTCTGGCAAAAATATAGCTAAGCTAATATAAAACTGTTACATAAGTCCTGTAATGTCCCTTATAGTAAAAATAAGTTACTTGCTTAGCCTCCCAATACCTTCTTGGAGGCTAATGCTAATATCTCACTTTTTACATACTGAGAAAAAAGCATGGAAAGCTTAAATGTCTACCCTAATGTCATCCAGCAAGTCAAGAATGTCTCACTTAACACCTATTATAAACGTTTTGACTGTTTGAGTAAGTGAAGTGTGTAGGTGAAGATACAGATAGTATTTTGATTGTTTGGAAATGTGCCTGCCCACAGTTTCCGAAACCAATGTGCTTTTTATTTGTATGTATCCAGGCTTTTATTAAGGTAAAACTAGTGAATATTTAGTATTGGTTTCAGTCGGTGAAACAAATGACCTGAGTAGTTTTTAACACTATTCAGAGAATGGTTTTGTACTGCATACCAGAGCATCCTGTCTGCTATTGGAAATAGCTGACTCCTTTCGTATTCCCTCTCTGTAGGCAGAATCCTCGTGAGCAGTGAGATGGGGATCAGCCGCTCAGCTGTGCTGGTGGCTGCCTACCTGATGATCTACCACCACATGACAGTTCTGGAGGCTCTGATGACGCTGAGGAAGAAACGGGCCATCTACCCCAACGACGGCTTCCTGAAGCAGCTGCGGGAGCTCAACGAGCAGCTGCTGGAGGAGCGGGAGCTGGAGCGCTCTGGAGATGAGGACGTGACTCCCAGGCAAAGTCCCCTTGCCTACGCAGGGGCTTCTTCACCCCTGGCTGGAGCTGGGCGCTCAGGGAGCGTCAAGGGAGCCAAAGCCCACTCCATCACTGTAGAAGAAGAGGACGCCAGCAGCATTCAGGGTAGTTTTATGAGCTCTTCATCAGTGGAAAAAACTAGCTGGGTTTCCAAACACTCCACCCTGATCACTGAGGAGGAAGAGGAACGATTATATGAGGAATGGAGGAGTAAACAAGGCCTGTCTGCAAAGGAAGCAGGAGTTCACCATGAAACAAGAACGTCTCCAAAGCATCAGGACCAGGAAGAGGAACAATCTGATGAGGATGTGGAACAGAGGATCCGTGACTGGCAGCGCAGAAATGAGAAATACCAGATGGCAGGTACAGCCGGGGAGGAGGATGGTGAATGCTGCATGGGAGGAAGATCTTATCCATCAGGCGAATTCAGTGATGCTGAGAGCGTGAGCAGCTTTGAGATCCGAACCCTAAAAAAACAGCTGGAAGCCAGTAGCTTTAGCAGGATGAGGAGGAGCCGCACAGGCTCTGTGTCTTCTGAGAGCACTTGGGACATGTGGAATCAGAGGCTTCTGGAGATTGAGAAAGAAGCTGCTCAGAGGTATCATTCTAGGAATAAAACTTGTGCGGAAAGACAATCCCCAGAAGTGGGAAGAAAGGAGAGGGATGTG
Source organism: Regulus satrapa (assembly GCA_013396955.1). NCBI lineage: Eukaryota > Metazoa > Chordata > Aves > Passeriformes > Regulidae > Regulus > Regulus satrapa. The sequence goes on along the minus strand of VWZN01019499.1, from coordinate 197,106 downwards.
GATGAGGAGAGTGTGTTTTCAGACTCCTCCTGTAGCTCTTTCTACAACTTCTGCCAAAAGAACAAGGACAAGTTGACTCCTCTAGAAAGGTGGAGGGTCAAGAGGATCCAGTTTGGCTTTCACAAGAAGGATTTAGAACCATCATCTGCACCATCTCCAGCAGAAGATGGCAGCCAGGCGGGTCAGGAGGAAACAGAAGGGAAGAGTTTGTCAGATATTGATCTGACTGCTTACCAGGCTTGGAAAATGAAACGGCAGAAGAAGGTGGGCAGTGAAAGCAGCCAGGAGGAATTTGTGGAATTTGCCAAAACTGAGGATTCTGCTTCAGCTAAAAAGAAGCAGAGACGTGTTGAGCTCCTTGAACGTTCAAAGAAGATTTTAGAAGAAAGCCAGTCCATGTGCAGCTGGGAGACAGAGAGTACAATGAGTGGGAGTATTCCCCTGTCAGCTTTCTGGCCTTCAGCACCTTCTGCAAACAGTGCTGATGATGCCGCTTCTGCCCTGAGCATGCAGACAAATCATTCATCTTTGTCACAGGCCAGGAGTTGTACAGGAACAACGCAGCTGCAGATGCCAAATATACCCCTTCCCAATCTCCCAGTTGGCCCAGGTGACACAATATCCATGGCAAGCATTCAGAACTGGATCGCTAACGTGGTCAGTGAAACCATTGCTCAGAAGCAGAGTGAGATCCTGATGCTGTCCCGTCCGTCGTCTGCCATGGCCTCCCTGTCAGGAGACCTTGGCAGGCGTGCGGATGATGAGAGGGTTTCTCTTCTCAGTGCTCAGAGTGGCTCGGCGCTCGCTGCCTCTCAGCTCCACCAGCAGGAGCTGCGCAGGGCCGAGTCTCAGTCTGTGCTGTCTTGCAACACCTCTGTGAGCACAAGAACAGAAGGGACTCCTTCAAACAGGAAGACGACCCAGACAAGCAAACCACTGTACAGCCTCTTTGCTGATGATGTCGACCTAAAGAAACTCAGGAGGAAGGAGAAGGAGATGCAAATGGAAATGAGAGAAAAAATGTCCGACTATCAAATTGAAAAGGTGATCAGAGACAATAAACGCAGCACTTTATTTAAAAAAAAGGTGGCCAAAGCAGAGGAATATGAAACAGAAGATGACAGAGAGAGTACAACAAACAGCCGCAGGCATCCCTTGCAAGCAGATTTTGACAGAACTGATGCAGTCTTCGATCTGCCCGGTCAACCCGCAACCTCAGGTGCACCAAAGTCAGAGACGGATCCTGATACTACCGAGTGTCTCAATGGCCTGAAAGCAGAAAGAGAACCACCATCGTATTATGATCCAACTGAGAAAGCTAGAGAGAAATATAGCAGATCATCCAAAGTTAGACAGATGGATTCTGAGACATCCAGTTACAGATTCTGCAGATCCCAAAGAAAAGAGCTAGATAGCTGTTCTTCCTACGAGTCAACGGGAGATTCACTGAGAAGCATGTCAAGATTTTCCTCTGCTTCTGCAAAAGAGGACAGAAAGATGTACAAGTTCACAAGGTCCAGGGTCAGTGAGACAAGTCCCAGAGGAAGCAGCCCAGAGCTGCATGTTTCCAGCCGGTCACCTGAAGCACCCTTTGACTCTGAATGCCCTGAGCCATCCACACAGAGCCGAGTTAGAGCTCATCACGTGGAGGCATGTGAAGAGGAGGCCAGGTCAGACGTGTCAGAATGTGGAGCAAAGAGAAAGTTCACCCAGAGCTTTTCCAAGTCTGAAGAGGATGGAAAGAAGGAGGCAAAAGTGGAGCAAAGTGAAGAAAGGTTTGCATCTAGGCAGGTGTCTCAGTACAGGCGAAGCACACGGAAAGAAGAGGAAGAAGAGATGGATGATGATGCCATTATTGCTGCTTGGAGAAGCCGACTAGAAGAAACTACAGCAAAGCTCCAGCGGAGACGGGAAGAGTGACCAGGATCAGACTACAAGAGCACAAGCAGAGCCCTGGATCACTCATTCATCATTATATTTTCGATAATCCTTTGAGGTTTGTAGGGCATTTCCTGCAGATAGTCTCTTCTTAATCAAAAGCGATGAAGGGAAGAGGTCAAGTTCTGCAAGTGTTTGTGGTTTGTCAGAAAGAAGATGCTGGTATTAAATGATCAATGTAGGTAGGAACACAATGTTAGAAGCCATTAGGAGCCAGATGATGTTTCAGCAGCAAAAGCAGGTAACGGTGACACCTCAAGTCAAAAGACCAATCGCATCCCATTTTGGTTATTTCAATTTCCTAGTGTTGTTAAAGACTGGACATGTTTTTTCTAGGATCTTTTTGATCATTAATGGAAGAAGCCAACAGCCTTTTCAAGGAACTTAAAAAATGTTTTTCTCTTAATCAGTTTACTTTATATGACTGAGAAGGTATTACCGGGTAGGCTCCATTTTCTGCACCAGCCTTACGAATGTCTGAGGGAAATAAGACAGGGGACGTGTATTCAGGGGAATACATGTTCTGCTTTACTTTACTAAGCAGCAGAAGCGAAGTGGAATGCTAGAAAGTAAGAGGCCTCCTGTTTTATAAGTTCAGTGCAGTAATGAATGTATTCATTGTTTTCTATTAGATGGAGTCATCTCTGCTCCAGTTGGTTTCTGCTAATAACTTCAGATCAGCAAAAGAAAAATGCAGTGATATTAACAGCTATCAAAAAATAATTTCTTGATGTAGCTAAAGAGATAGACTTAGGATTAGTGTTAGTGTAGGCTGGGTTTCTGAGTATTGACTTCACTTTGGTTTATGATATGCAGCTCAGCTAAGTCAGTGCTTTTGTGTTTATAGTCAGATTAATTTTCGACATGATTGTCTTGAAAGAGCAATACACAAACTTACCTCATAATAAAATTGTTTCATTACACCCCGGGTGTAAGGCATCACGCACCTAAGGAGAAACTGTGTGTCTGTGAAGGTGGCACCTGCAAGCTTGTTTTTAGGAGGTGCTGGTAGTTTCAAATGGCATCTTAGAGTGTTCTTTGTATCCTGAGCTACAGAGGAAGAAGCCCAGCCTCCATGGAAACTGAGTACTCCAGGTTAAGAACCACAGCTGGCCACAGCATCACTTGGGTGTCTTTCCACACCACAGCACCCAAGCCTCACCAGTCCACATCCTCCAGCTCTCTCTTATAAGCACATAGGCCAGTTTCTACTGCCTTTGACTCTGGAATTACCAGTTGCCTCTTCTGCACAGACTGTATTTTGAACCAACAAAGCCCTCTGGCAGAGCTGAATCTAAAACAACAATGGAGGGATGATGCAGTAGCGCTCTGTCACAGGAAGTTTGTCTTTTTCTTGTAATCTCTTCTCCCTCCCACTGTGATGCTTAGAGCTCACCATTACCATTATGCTAGTACCTCTCCCTATTTTAATTGTGTAATACAGGCAGCAAGCTCCACAGGGCAAGGGCCTGCTCTTTGTCCCTGTCTGTATGGTGCTACACACATCAGCAATGCTATCTAAATAATGGTTACTGATAACAAAATGCAGCTGGCAATTTTCCTAAACTTAGAATCATTTCTCTCAACTATAACTCACTGATCAGACATTATCCCTGCTTCTCTGAAGATAAAGATGATTCTTTCTGACAGCCAGGACTGGGGTAAATGATAGCTACTTATTGTCAGGTGAATGGAATCTCACAATCAGGTGATTAGCCAGTAACAAAGGTAGAAGAAAAGAGGAGAAATAACTTACTTGTATGGGTTGTTTTGGGGTTTTGAGGGGTTTTTTTAGTAAACTCAGATTACATTTCTGTGAAATACATAAGGAACATGGTTGTGTTAATGTTTCAGGCATGCAGAGATGCTCTAAAGTTTATAATGCTCTTCTACTATAAAATAATATATAACACAATGCATCCCTTGTTTCTGCGTATTTCTGTGAGTTGTTATTTTTAAAGTAGTGAGATTCCAGGCCTTGAGCCACATTCTGAGAATTTATATTGAATTTCTGCAGTGTGTGTTAGGAGAGGCATTTTCCTCTTTCCTTCATCCCTGATAAAGTTGCTCCACAGAAAACAGCTCTGCATAGACATATTTGGAGCTTGCTTTAATTTCATCCTAGAAAAAGTCTTGAGTTTTGATGGATCAAAGTGGAAGTGTGCAATACCTTCTGGCACTGAATTCACGTTTTTTATCAAAGGCTAATTCCCTCTGAAAAATCCCTCTCCTGCTCCCTCCTGTGCCTGGAGTTCCCAGCAGACAAGCCTGTCCTCTGCAGTACTGTAGGGGGCATCTCGTGCTGTAAAAGACAGGCAGTAGATGATGTAGTAATTGGTTTCATTTTGCACTGTACAGCACAGCCTTTGTTTGGGGCAGCATTTTGATTTAAACACTAATCTAGATTGCTGCACAAATAAATTATTCAAGACTGAGGGGCAGAATATGGTTCTGTAACAAGTCTGAGCCAGACCGTGCTGATAGCGAGTTCTGACCCTTGTGAGAAAGGGTTAAGTGGGTTCTGCTGACTCATTGAGGTAGGTGGCTTATTGGTTCACTTGTGTAAAAGGGAGATAAAAATGGTTTGCTGGGAAGAGGCCATCTAAGATGCTGGCTGAGAAGCCATGAGGGAGAAGCCTCAGAAATAGCCGAACTTTATTTTCTTATTGCTTATATCCTTGTTAATAAAGCCAAACCCCCAAAGCAGTAAGGGGGGGTGGGGATCATTTTGGACTCCATGCAGTGTATGGCCAGTGCTTGAAAGCAAGACGGGAAAGGCTCCAGCTCACAGGTATAAATTACATGAAACAGTGACATAAAGACCTTGCATGGTGAAAATATTAAAGCATTCAGTCATAAGACCAATAACCAGGAGAGACAGAAATGGAGGGGTTGAAGGCAGGCTAGAAAGTCAGGTTTTAAGATCAGAATTTAGAAGGAGATAAGGAATTGCTGAAAGGGGAGACGTCTGCACAGACTGTTTCAGGTGACCAGAGCTGCAGAGTGAATGGTTTTTCAGCAATGACACCAGTCTGACAGTAGATTAAAAGAGTAAATAAGCACCCAAATTTATCTAGGAAGGATTTTTCAGCAAAGATACACTGGGACTGATATTTTTTCTCCCTCTCAGTTTGCTGCTGTCAGCAGGAGGGGTTTTTTGGCCTTGTATAGTGGAAGGTGAAAGTGCAAGGAGCGTCCATATGGTCAGTTAATATAAGCACAAGAACATAAGAAAGGCTCTGTGGGGTCAGACCAAAGGTCCATCTGGCTCAATATCCTGTCTCTGATACAGAACAACAGCAAATACCTAGGGAAGAATATATACAGTGATAAAAGTGTTATTTCCCCAGCATGATCTTCCAGCTTCTAATCATTTGCAACTCAAGGACTTCCTAAGCCGAGTGTGGTATTTTTGTATTTAGTAGCCCTTAATAGATTTTCTGTCTATGGAAGTGCCTAGTAATTTCTGAGTTACAACCACTATAGCTTCGTGCCCGCTAGCCTCTGTGACCTCTTGTAGCAGGAAGTTCCACAAGTTACTGTACACAAAATGCTAAGCCATCTTCTTTCTGCCTCTTCTGAACCCTGTGCCCACTAGTCTTCAGTGCCCATGCAGTATCTGTTTAGAATCTACATGTCCCACGAGATTTTACGCCCCCCTTCTGTCATTCTGTCCCATCCTTAGCCCTCTGGTTTTCATCTGTTTTATTTATTCCTCATAGAGGGGCTGCCCCGTGTCTCTTCATTATCCTGGCCATTCTTCTCCGAACCCTTTCTAGTTCTGCTTTGTCATGTTTGAGATGAGGGACCAAATCCTCACGCAGTGTCCAGGGTGCAGGTATGGCAGGGATTTATCCTATGGCATACTGACCTTTTTTTCTCTTTTCTGTTCCTTTCCTATTGACTCCTAGGAGTCTGCATGTTTCTTTGGCTGTTGCTGAGCACCAGAGCGATGTTTGCATAGGACTGTTTACTGTATACACCAGATTTTCTTGGATAGCAATGGTCAGCTCTAAGATCATCATTTTATGTGTTTTCTTACTTGTAATGTTTTACATTTATTAGCATTGAATTTCATCTGCCATCGTAGTTCTTAGTCTCTCGGTTGCATTAACTCCTTCTGCATTTTTCCACAGCTGTCCTCCCGTTTCTACTGCTGTGTTTCCTTAATGTCCTTTGAGCAAGGGGGAAACTCAGAGCATGTGGGAAGCAAAGAAGCTAAGGAGGGATGGATGAGAGATACACCCATTTGATACTGGTCTGCTTGAAGTAAGGAATAAGAAGGTGATGAAAGCAAGAGAACTAGGGGATAAATGTTCAAAGAGAGATCTGAAGACAATAGGCAAATTAAGAAAGGGACCTCCAGTGCTCAGAGACAGGAAGAACGAATGTAAGCCAAGGAGGCTAATGCAAAATATTAATTGAGGTGTATTAAAGTCTGGGAAGAGATTAGGAGGCAACATCTGGGGGAAGAAAGGAGATTTAAAGGAAGTTACAGGTCTGTGAGAAATGTGAAGGGGACTGAGAAAAATAGAAAGAGTGAGAGACATTAGTGGGACAGCGATGAGAAAATGACGTCGGTGCTGGATTGGGAATTCGGTGTGGTACAAGCAAGTTGGAAGGAAGTGTGCCAGAAATAGGTTATTCCTCCTGTAAGAGCTGCATTTTGCATCGTAGTACTGATAGCTGTGGGGACATGGCCCATTTCCCCCAACTAGGAATTTCAGGGCAGTGTGATTTATTGCATGCAGCACTAGTTTAGGCTGGATAATTTTAAAAGGAGTTTAGCTCCATTTCCTTCCTTTACAGCTCCTTGAGAAATGCTTACATATTGGCTGTGGTGGAGAGCTAGGTGAATTACGAGACAAAAAGTTTTATTTGGGGCGGTTGTGTTGCATTGCCTGCCTTGCATTAAAGGGTGTAGCTGGAATACTGTCAGTGTGGACATTATAATGTGAAAACACAATATCCATGACCTTCCTAAATTTATAGACAATCCAACAAAGGTACTGAAAGCATGTGATTAATATAGTCTAGGGCTTGGAAACAGACAATGCATAGTCATGTAATCCAGCAAAATCTCTTTGAAAGCTACCTACCTATTCTCTGGAATTTCACTTGCCATGTAGAAAAATGAAAGTGGGTCAAATCTCTGTCTGTTCTAATTGTCAAGAAAAACTTCCAGAATGGAAAGTATGTGTAATAAATAAACTGTTCTCTAGAGAGGTAAGAGCATAGGTCTAAATGATGTGTGAATTGCTCCAGTCATTTCAGCAAGGTTCTAACATATTTGCCCAGAAGTAATAATTTAAATGCCAATAATATTTGTCACCCTCTATTTCATGTAATAAATTGAGAAAGGTTTGAAGTGCTTGTATTTAGGTTGTGTATTGCCAATACCAGCATAATCTGCTTGAAGAACACCCAGTCATTGTGGTTGGTTTTGTTGTTTTCTGGGTTGTTTTATTGTTTTTTGGTTATTTTTGCTTAGGCTGCCTTTTGTTCTGTGGTACATTTCAACTTACTCAGGAGGTGATTCCAGGTTGTTTCTATCTCTTCTCCTGTTACAACCGCTCCATACCTTCTGAGCTTGGTGTTTTCCTGTGACTGCTGTTCCTCTGCCACACAGTGCACACACACGCAAACACGCACAGATATAAAGAGAAAACATTATTTGTGACTTGTAAAAGCAGGCAACAATATGAATTCAGTTCTTCCCAGGACTATCCAAGTGTGGTGATGTGAAAACTGTCTCAAGACAGCGGGAGAAGGGACATCCTGTTTGTGCTTTGATCCTTCCCCTCTGGATTGCATTTCATTTTTATTTGCATGTACCTTTAAAACAGACAATTTTAATCCTTACCCAAGAGCATAACTGCTTCCACATCTGAATCATATCTGCCGGTGGGCTGGTTTACTTTTAGTTATGTGTGCCCAGGAAGACACAAATGTGTGTAATAGAAAATTAGCTTCATTGTTAACCAGGAAGAGAACAGTGCTGCTACATAATCAATCAATCAATCAGTCAATCAATCACTTATTTTTTTCTACTGCACCCTTCATGCCAACATGCCTGAGTGCTTTATGGTCATTAAATTAAATCAAAGAACACACCACAGAATGGACAAGGCCAGATCAATAAATCTTAAAGCCTGATTCAAACTTACCAAGGACTCCGCACAAGTAACCATGACAGGAAGGATGATTCCAGTCAGGAGGGCATGTATGTGGGCATAAAACTCAAACAAGGCTTAGGTGGTACTAATTAGAAGACAGGAACATTTAAAGGAAGTGTAATTTTTATAGCATCACACAACTGCCAACAGCTTCAACCTGCAGCCTAATGTCTTAAGAGCATTTTTTTGATTTAGGAGTGATATAAGAAAATAACGATGGTGAAAAGAACTCTTTCTGCAGCTTTTTACAGCTGTATGCTTCAGGGCACCTCTTCCCTAATTTTAAAGATTTGCCTATTTGTGATCTCCACACTTGATTATTCCAGGGCACCATATTAAAGCAAGCTGCAGTAAACACCATCTGGCAATAATCACAGTATGACTGCTCTGTCTTCATGGACCATCCTAGCGATTTGATCTTTGCAGTGACTCCATGCTGAACTCAGATCCAGTCAGAAGTCATCCATTAGCTGGGCAGAACATTTCTCCCTCCTTGCTTGAGGAGAGCTTTATGAAACTGCAGTACCTTTTATGAAACTGCCAATTAATGGGGAGCTTTGTACATTTTGCTCACGGAAATATCCCAGTAGCTGTCATAACCTATGGAGGTTCATTCCCAAAGCGTGTAAAATGACCACAGGCCTAACTACAGTCAAAACGAAAAGCAAACCCCAGTTCTTCAACTTAAAACTTCCCTCCCTCAATAATTTTGAGGCATGTGCTGCTCAGTCTGTGAACTGGATCAAAAGTAGTGCCTAGAGGCAAAGGGTCAGAGGAGATTCCACTTACGAAAAACAGGAGGCCCTCAAAAGGGTGCAACCTCAGTTGCTGAACAGACAGGACAAATAGGATGGATAAAAGCCCACATGAGACTGGTCTGTGAGCCAGCAGAAGCTGACAGTTGCCCCCCAGGAATACAGTATAAAGCTTTCAGTTCTGCAGGAGATGTGATCTGAAAGTCTGCTTCCTGGAAGCAATCGCACCTGAACTGTTGCATGGTGCTGCAGTTGCATAATTTAATAGTTGTCGTGTTTTGTTCCAAGGTGAGTGTTCTTGGTGTAGTGTACATAAAAAATTTGTATGTCATTAGGGATAAAAGGGTCTGTGCCAGACAAGGTCAGATATTATCCTCATGATTGGCAGAAGAAGTCCACATTAAAACAAGGTGTTTGATTTCCTTTTGAGTGTGGGCAGATGATTCAGACCCACATGCCCTTCATAGGCTCTGTCTCTCCCCTTCCTATCTCCTTTCTTTTGAAACAGATTTAAGTCCATCTACTTTTATATTTTCAAACAAAACCCATAAAAGGGCCATAAATATCATGACTCGCTAAAATGAAAGCTGTTTTCTTCTTCTCCCAGGAGACTCCTGCCTGAGAGAGAGACAGAAAGAGTTCACCTCTTTGAAAATTTCCTCCTCTGTCGAAGTAAAGCTGGTATCTAAAAGCAGCCTTCAAGGCTTTATTCTTATCATCTTGACCTGGCTTTGTACTGGCTTCTCTCTGTATTGCTTGTGGAAGTGTGAAGGACGGGGCTAGGGGAAGGAGTTTTGGCTATCCCTGGCAGAGCAAGGGTCATGCTTGGAAAGGGATTTCATTGTGGTTTCAGAAAACATTATAAACTCAGCGCACTGGCAGAAAGAATGAAGAAACTCATTCCCCTCCTGGATCAGACCAGTCATCCACCCCTTGTGTCTCTGATGTTGGCCAGAACCAGATTCACCTCAGAAGGTATAAAGAAAGTTTAAGTGGGTAATTACGGGATAACCTGCCCTGAGTAAAATGTTCTCCCCTTCTGGCCCAAAGCCCTCCTTCATCTCTCCTCCTTGCTTTAGAGTTCAACTCTAAGCCCTGAAACACGACGGCTTCTCTCCCTTGCGCAGCGCTTTTCATCCTGGCCTGTCTCATGTAAGCGCCTGTGACACTGACGGGATGCACAGGTCTTGTCCAGGGAGAGTCTGACACATCACAGCCTTACTGGAAAGAGAGGCAGAGAGGCTGCACGGAGGGCGAGGGAGGAGAGCATAAACTCGGATGAAATATCCATCAGGAAATGGAAAGAAGAGTGAGTGCCTAGGAAACGAATTGCTGCCTGCTGATCTGGGCTGTGGAGACAGCTTGCAAGAGAGCATTTTTTCTTTCCAGAGATTTCAGCCCGGAGCACACTAGGAAAGTCAACTCTTGGTTGAAACTACTGTTCATCAGTATTTCCTCCCCCCCTTTTTTTTTTCCCATTTGTTTGTTTGTTTGTTTGTTTGTTTGAAGCTGTAGAAGTATGACAGTAGTCCTGAGAAAACAATTCCATTATAGTATAAGGGAGCTTTTTCTTCCAATGGAATTCACTACTCATTTCTGAAAATGTATTGGCATAATTTGGGGCTCTCTGTCTAATGATGAAAATCAGGCTATTTTTCTACTGCCCAAAAACTATTTAGGAATCCAAAGTCAGATATTGCTGCCTAGATGCTTATCCCCATCATACAGAGATGGCTGCTCATTATCCCGAGTCCAGCAAAGCCCAGCTTCTGTGGATTTGTCTGGCCATCAGATAGGGTGTCAGCATCTATGGGACACAATGCCAGACGCCCCAAGGTGAGGATTAGAACTGTCCAGCACATGAAGGCTCTTGACTTTTTAGACATTGTCAACATTATCACAGGTGATAGCACTATACCACAAAAAGCATTAACAAAGTCCCAGAGAATACTTAAAGGTACTTTCTAGATGGACACTTTCCAGTTTTATGCAGATTGAATGACAGCTTTCACTTACTTGTCCAGGAGTTCAACAGTTCCTAGGGAGAGGGAAAGAAGAGCTAGGTTTTGGATCATATCCAAGTCTCAGTAATGATTAATTTCATTCCCACAATATCCACTGTTTCCCATATTCCTTTCCCTCAGAAGTGTGGCAAAGGGATCTGGAGTTTTCCCAGTGATGGGTGTTGAAATGGCACCCGATCTCCTGGATACCACGCTGAGGTGTTCAAAGCATCCTGCTGGTGTTGGCTGAGCACAGGAGATTGTTCATTAAGAAAAATGACTGTATCATTCACACTGGGAACAGCTGCAGTGAGCAGCTCAGTGGCAGTGCTCAAGGCTCTGTAATCTCCTGTTAGTTGCCACTTGCCATTAGATTTTTTTACTGGCCATAAAGGAGAATTGTAGGGGAAATGAGACGTGACAATAATTCCCTATTCTTCCAGCTCCTTTATCAATTCAGTAACAGGACAAATAGCACCAGAAGGTAATGTGTATTGTGGAATATTAACTGCCTTACTATGGGGTAAAGGAGCAGCTGTTTGCAACAGATTAGCAGTCAGAGATGGATCTGTAGGAGATAAACTAGGGGGCAGAAAGGGTGATGTCCCTATTTCCCATTTTCCCCACGACTGACCCTTCAATATATTGAATATACGGGTGCCCAGTATATTTAAGGGCACCCAAAAGTAAGGCCAGGTGGATTGTCTGTCCCTTAGAATCAGTTTTGCCCTGACCAGACGACGGTTGGTGGGTTTCTCATTATGGCCTGCAGTAGGAACTTGACTCCTTGCAAAGCAGAGGCTCTTTTGTAAGTGTCCTTACGTACCATGGATGGCTGGATTCCTGTCAGTGAGGAATGCTGTACGGCAGGGATGGATCATTAAAGGCAGCTATCATCTTGGGACTGAGATCCTCAGCAGCGGGAGTAACACCAGCTCCTTTTGCCTAAATATCCAGTCTAGGTTTAGTGCTGGCAGGTTTGGATCTGTCCCTGAACTCACAGCACTTGCATGCTCTATCCCTTGGAACCATATGGTCTCACCCTGTCTCCAAACACAGAACCCAGAGGGTTATGAGAAGTAAATGAGGAAAACTTGTCCATCGCCACAAAAGGAAAGTTGGCATTTCAGAGACAGCTCCTTCTCTAAACACATTTTCCATCATCTTTTACACTCATTAGTAAATGACCACGTTTCTCAATTTCCCCTTTTGTCTTTCTTTCTTTTGGCTCTTTTACATTTTCTCTAGCTGAGCATCCCCCCTGGTTTTTACCCCCTGGGGTGCACAGTGGTAAATCTGCCAGCCTACACTGACGGAGCTCTTGGGGAGTGAAACCGTTTAAGCTTGTCTTAATGGCCAAAGATTCCCCCACACACTCAGCTTCCGTGAGACACTCGTCGGAAGTGTGCGGGCTCCCAGATCACCTGCCAAGGATGCGGTTCTGCTGGGAGGGTTGTCAAGCTCTTGGGGCAAGGGGTGCTGCTCCTTCTAATTCAGCTAAAATCACTGTTTTCACTGGGGCTGCAGAAAGGCCCTTCAGTGCTTCCTGGCCACCTGTGCTGCCTACCTGGCTCTGCTTCGCTCCAGTGCTGCTGCTCCCAGCACACACCAGGCCTTAGCCTGAGCTAAACCAGGAGCCTGAGTCACAGGAATGCAAACAAACAGGCAAACAAACAAACACAAACAAAAGGGTTGTTGATATTATTTATCAGGAAATGTAGTGATAGGAAGTGGGGTAACCGTTTTAAAGTGTAAAAGCGTAGATTTATATTAAATAGTGGGGTAGATTTACATGAAGTATTGGGAAGGAATTCCTTCCTGTGAGGGTGGGGAGGCCCTGGCACAGGCTGCCCAGAGGAGCTGCCCCATCTCTGGCAGTGTCCAAGGCCAGGCCGGGTGGGGCTCTGAGCAGCCTGGGAGAGCGGAAGATGCCCCTGCCCGTGGCAGGGGGTTGGAACTGGGGGATCTTTACAGTCACTTCCAACCCAAACCATTCTATGATTCTCTGACTGTTTTCTTCTAATCCACTTGCACAGTGCCACTGCCTGGTATGTATAGGGTGATAAGAATATTATTTCACTGGACTGACCTTATACATGTGTCCACAGCCTAGTCTGGTCATGCTTACACACTGTAAAATAATCCCTTATTTCTGCAGCAAATCTCTCTTCTGTCAACAATTAAGTACCCTTTATAATTCCGTTTTTTGCTATGTTTACAGCAACATAGCTCTTACAAGTATATAGGAAATGTAAATAACTCGCCTAGTAGTTTTCCTAGCCACCTTTCTCCTTATCTCTCCTTCAGTTATGAATGCCTTGGAGAAGAGATCCTTCTTGCTTAGTGCCTGAAAATGCCTTCATTTCTAGGGGGAGCTACAGTAAATAAAAAAATTATGCTGGATTCTGTTTTCACTAAAAGAAGAAAAGAAAGGCATGTTACAACCCTGATTTGGTGTGATTATACTGTAAATAGGCCATAAACAGTCAAAGGGAAAATAACCCACAATATTCACACCTTTGAGAGACTGTGAGGTGGTAATCGCTATTCTTCCCTGCTGTTCAAAGTATTTTCAAAGTGTCCTCGAACTGCACTGGCAGCAGAATGTGGCCCAATTCAAGGGCTTTAATGCTACTGCTAAGTAGAAATTATTTTACCCTCGAAATTTTCAGTGAAATAGTCTGTATTTTGAAAAAAAAAAATAAAAAAAAGAAAAAAGGCATAGCTATTTGCTGCAAAAGCACTACGAAAAAGGACAGAGACCATGAGAAATCTTTCTGACAATACAATTCTATGTTTTAAAAAAATGTGTCCAATTAAGGAAAAAGTACTAATGCTGAATTTCAAAAATAAGCATGTGCCATCTGAAGATGTCAGAGAATTTCAGTGTTGCGTGCTGAAGTTAATAGGGAGCATAATATCCACCTTATACATGGGAAAACAGGAAGAGATATTTGCCCGCAGCTCATTTTTTCACTTTTCCCCGAGGACTGTTTCACTTTCCGTGCCACATGTAGACCTGGCATTTTAAACTGGTTACCTTTAAGACCACAACCCTGCTTTACAAGCAGCATGGCTGCTCTGCCTGTCACAGCACTACAGAAGAGCTCTGCCAGAGAATCGCTCCAAAACCTTGCAGGGAGATGCAGCGCTTTTCCTGCCCTTTGTGGTGAGAACCTTCTTCATCTTATATCCGTGCCCATACTCAACACTTGAAAATATTTTGCCTTCGTGACCTATTATTCCTCGGCATCCTTTTGGGCCGATAGATAGCTAAGGATATAGATACTGTCACTGCACTGATACCCAGAGGGCTCAAGTGGCAGCAGGACCCCGCTGCAGCGTGCACAGCCTGCAGCACAGCTCTAGACGCTCTCACCCCAAAAGACTCGCAAGGTAAATGAATTACGGAACAGACACGGGCTGGGAGAGGCTGCATCTGTCGGTGTGTTAGAGACCCAGAAACTAAGCCCAGAGTTGGGCACGGATACTGCAGCAGGAGAAGTCTGCAGGAAATTTCAAAAGGTAGGGCTAAATTCGTCTTGCTAACATTCTCCATGAGCAACCACTCACCTCTCCGTGGCACAGCTAAACTCTCACTGGCCTCCGGAGAGCTCAAGCACAACTTTCTAAACCGGTGATTAAGGCCTTTGCCTGGGAGGGGCAGATATATGTTTCAGGCCTTTTTCCAGAGAGAGTGTGATGTGGAAGAGTATAGCATTCCTCAGTGCGGCTTTTCCCTTCCCGAGTCAGGGATCCCGGCTGCTGCCTTGCAAAGCAGCAGTGCTGTCCCTTTTTGGCCCAAAGAATTCTTAAATAACCAATTCAAAAGGAAATGGTTGAGTTGGGACTCTTTAACAGAATAATCAACAGCACAGGGAAAAAGCCTGACACTTCCTGGGACCCCCATTCAGGTTCACTGCCTGAGTTAAAATGCTGTCCTCTGAGATGACCTGAACACAGAGCTAGTGAGTTGAGAAAGGCCCCTCTCTGCCTTCTGTCACCTGCTGCTTATGGGCTGTGTCTTGTCCGTGGATGAGGTTGAGCGTTAGAACCGAAGGGAACTTCAGATCTCTCAGCACAAGCCACGGAGAAATTCCTCATTGCAGTTTCATGTTTATCCATCATAATCCAGTGTAATTGCACACGGTCCCTAAAATACGATGCGCTGAATTTTACAGTGCTTCAATCATCTTTGGGATCTGGGTCACACTGACGGTACAGGTGGTTTCAAATATAAATACAGGCCGTCACACGGAAGGGACGTCGATTCCTGGCAGAACCGGCAGCTTTACCTATGTTTTTCTGTTTGAGAAGTGATTCAGAAACAATCAGATTGGTTCTGGCTCTGTATGGCAGATTGCACTTGAGCATGCAGCAGCCTCCTAGGCAGCAGAAAGCGGGGCTAAATCACCCACTGGAAGTACAAGACTGCTTTAGCATTTAACACTTCCTTAGCATTTAACAGTGAAATTCAGCAAAACGACAGCTTTTATTTTTGCTTTGTCCTAGGCTCAAAGGACCCCAAGGCTCAAAAGACTGCAAATGCCTCTGGAGTATCAAAGCTTCAAATCCAACGTAGCCCATAGCCCGGCTATTACTCCCTTGGCTGTGAGCAAGGGCAGTTTCGGAGATGGGATGAATGCTCCCCATCTAGATAATTTAAAACTCGTGTTTAGCATTAATTCTGTCAGCTTGGAAAGCAGGCAGCTGACAGCACAGGGCGATGCAATGTCCTGTGCTTCTGCGGGACTC
This sequence comes from Regulus satrapa, assembly GCA_013396955.1. Taxonomy (NCBI): domain Eukaryota; kingdom Metazoa; phylum Chordata; class Aves; order Passeriformes; family Regulidae; genus Regulus; species Regulus satrapa. The sequence continues at coordinate 181,479 of VWZN01019499.1, read as the reverse complement.
GCACATGGTAAGAGACCGTCGTGCGTGCTTGCTGGAATGGGAGGGGTTTAGGTGAGCTTAGCAATGGGCAGAAGCTGCTCCGAGGGACAGGCCTCGCCAGGATTTATGCAGGCAGTGCGACCATCAGAAAGATACTGCATGTGGCACATTACAGTGGACACGCTGAAAGTCTTCCTATCCCCTTATTCTACCTTACGGACTGGGTTACACACTGTGAAAATCAAGTTCCTTGCACGAAGGAGCAGGATCAAATAGCCTTTCACTTAAACCTATTCCTGCTTGTAAATGTAAATTAAATCTGTTCTCCTTCCAGTTCCTTTTGTTCTGCTGCTTTTATCTTTGTGGAATTTTTCTTTGGCGACTCCTCTGCTGTTGTCAGCCTGGCCCTTACAGGTGAAAATCCGGACCCTTGCGAAGTCACAAGCTCTAGGAACGCGTCCTTGGCTGGAGGCAACGCGGGGTGCGCGGGTGGGTCGGTACACTGGCCTTTCCTGCCTCCCCTGGGCACCTATCTGGGGGAAGTTCTCTGGGCCTCAGAAACTATTTACAGCCTCCACTACTGAAGCCGCTCGCTCGGATTCTTTCCTTGCAGTAAGAACCGACATGCTGTCAACGTCGGCAGCACTGTGCCAGCTCATTGCACCAGCAGACCTGGCTTTTCCTTTCCTCCCATGGGCAGAGCTGGGCTGCTCCCACCACAGGAGCCCTTTCTCCCTCCTGCCCCTCATAAAATCTCCGTGCTTCACGTGCTCCCTCAGCCTGCCTTTGATTCCTGCTCCCAGAGTCTTCCTCACCGCTGACGTCGGGAGCATGCACAGCTGTGTCATTTCCCGACAGCCCTTTTCAAGCACTGCCTTTTAATCAGGTGCTGTGTTTTACCAGCACTTTCTTCTCTCACTGAACGCCTTTGAAGCAAAGCTGCCAACACTGGTGAGGTTCCTTCTCTGCTGCTCTTTTTTGTTGTTGTTTCCATACAGAATTACAGGACAGAATTTTGTAGTTTTTTAGATGCTCTGTTTTTGTTTTTTTTTTATTAATTTTTTTTTCTGTGTTGTGATCCTAATTTCCTTCAGGATTTCTTCTTCCTCTCCTGGGAAATTTGTCTCTATTTCTGGCATCTGTCCTTCCTAACCCTACCCACATTTCTTCCCTTCTAAAGACAGGGGAAAAGAATCCATTTAATATTTTTCTGTAGTAACGTCTATCTCATCTGTCAATAAATTACCCTTTGCCGTCTCTGGGAGACCCCTTTGTCTCCCTTCACTGACCTTATTCTGTACCTTGCCTGTTTTTTTTTAAGTGAGGATGCAATATCCCTGGGCTGTCATTCCATGAAGAACAGCTGTCATTCCTCCCATAGTGTATGCGTATGTGTTTGAGGAAGGAGGGGAAAGGGAGGGGGGAATTAGGGGAGGATGGGGTTCTGCTGTTGGGAAATATGATGGTCCTACTCAGAGTGGGAAATGTTTTTTCATTCATGGTATTCCGCCGCAATTCCGTCTTTTTCTTCAGTGGTCTTGGACATTCATTTTCTTATTAATCTAACACTCTAACACCTGACATATAACTACGAGAATATTTATTTAACATCTTTTTCTAAACTCATTATGTATGGTTTTTACAAATGTCTGATTACTGCACAGTCTCTGCAACTGTGAATACCATCTCACCGTCAGAGCTGCAGTCTAATACTACAGAGATGGATTCAGGAAGCATTATCTGTGGCTAAAAAACAGGAGTTTTCCATATATTTTCAGCGTTACAAACGGAAATGCTCGCTGAGAAGGTTAAAGAGCATGGCAGAGCCCTGCATGTAGCCAGCTGGCTGTGCAGACCTGCAAAAGGAAGAGACAGAACCACGAGTCCAGCAATTCCGGCCCTGTCCTTACTCCTCCTTATGTTTTTTAAGCACTGCAGACTCACAGATAACTCATCACAGAGCATTCCCTGCCTTTCTTGTGGTCCAAGGCCTTTGTGCATAGCACAGGTACAAGTTCCTTTCTTCCTGCTCCCACACACAATCGAACAATAAATTAGTACAGTTTGAAAATATTCGTCTTGATCAAATTCTACCAATGTATTATAAGAAACAAAGGAAGTAAATCCACCAGACATGCTCTCGCCTCTGTACCTTCTGGCAATTATACTTCTTAATGCATTTATTTTCACAATATGGGTGTGAAATAAGGAAATGCAGTTATTACCTATGGTGTGCACAGAAACACGCCAAAGCAACCTCAAGGCACAAGCAGTTATTCTCTGAGTACCTGAGTCAAAAACCCGGTGAAACACCCTGTGAGTGTTGTTTGGCCGAGCCGTGGGGCTTCCTTCACGTGGAGCCCGCAGCAGGGGCCGTGTTTGTGCCACGGGCCGGGTGCAGGAGGTGTTCCAGAGGCCCACAGTAGCACCCCTAGACAGACACTTGAGAACTTCAGACAAAAAGAAAGCCTAGATACAGCATACCTACCAAGCTCCTCACTTCCTTGTCCTGTGCTAGCAGGACATCAGCAGAACATATTTCCTCCTAAAAGCACTATAGTAGTTGTTTTCCAACAGCTTTGTGATTGATGTCCACTCTGGCCCTTTCTCCCTCATCTGATGGCCCTGGCAGTCCCTGCTGCATTTAGCCATCCCAGCTGAAAAGGTAACCCATCTCCACAGCTAGAAGTAATAAATTCTTTAGCTACCACAGCAAAATAACACTGATATGATCTTGAATTAAATCGCTCATGTCTGCATTTCTCAGTCCAGGATATCATAGTAAATTGGTATCAGCTGAAATCGGATTTACATGAGTAAATATAGCAGACTATGAGCTGAACAGTGGCCACACCACTTGTTCAGCCACCTCTTCTTTGGGATAACTTCCCTCCAGCACCTCAGTAATGCAGCCAGCTGAACAGTGATATTTTAAACTTCTCCAGGGGGAACCACTGGGGCTTGGGCAGAGCCTTTCCTTCCCTAGAAACAATCCCTGCCTTCAAGGACTAAGGCTCTGTCTGCATGTGGAAATCGGGTTCTCACATGTATTCCAATGTTGGTAACGCCTACCCCGCTCCAGCACCAGGAAGAAGGTGTGGAGTCTACTGGAGAATGGCTCTTGGCTACTGCCATCTTCAGGACTATCCCATGTTAATTACTCAGGTCTCTTGAAAAAAGACGCCTGTGGCAATTGGCAGAGCATCTGCACAAACATTTACAGCCTCGAGGCTGAGAAACTGTTAAATAGCCTTAGGAATAGAATATGAAAGCCTTGGTGATGAGCCAGCATGGGCGGGACAATCGCTCAGAAAGAGGCGCCTCTTTCTCATTCTGTTCCTGTTGTTGAATCCTTATCTCCTGGATAAATAAAAACAAACGCCCCAGTGACGGTTCTCATTCACCTTTTGACTCTTGAATAGATTTACTGCAGATACATCCCTTTGGCAATGAAAATGGAATCAACACATTTCTGATGCACTCCAGTGGAATTCTCAGGCCCAGCTCCACCCTCAGACCACCAAGGTCCTCCTTTTCCGAATGGCATGTGCTCACGGATGAGATACAGCTTCGACAAAGAACACTTGCTCTGATTAACAGACTGTTCTGTTTCACTTTGACTCTTTGTCTTATTTTTAATCCTCAGCATTTTGGAGCCAAACCTGATACCTTTCTGAAGAGAGAAATCCGTGGTGATACAAGCTGCCTTGCTTGGGCTGCTTCTCCTTTCTATATTTTTTCAATGTTTTCCCAGATGAGGCCCCAGGATTATTGCAAACGAGTCCCAGGAAGAAATGCTGCTCAATTAGGCGAAAAGAAACTCGAAGGAAAAAAGGAGTAGAGCCAGCAAATTGCTTGAGATAACAATCTCCCCCCACCCGTGTGTCTCTGTAACTAAGAGGATTAGCTGAACTTTCTGTGTCACACCAAAACTGACAATAAGCAACAGTGACTTCCCCCCGCTGGCACTTGTACCTTCACATGTTTCATTTTCTTGCCCACACTACTGCCTTGCCCCTTGCTGATTGTATGACAAACTTGGGGATGAACATGATGGCTCTTTCCTTTCCTTTAAGATTTATGACTCAAAGCCAAATAAAACCCAACTCAAGTTATTACATGCTCTGTTTCCTCCTAACAACAACTCACTTTTAACAGTGTAAGCTAAGCAAGGAAACATGGAAATATGGTCTCCTTGATCTCACCTGATCTGTCTGCTGCTAGAGATGCAAACAGCAGCCTCGGGTCTGCCAACACTGGAGCAGGCACAAAGATGTCCCTAGGGAGCAGGACCAAACGTCTGGAATGTATAAAGAAGAAGTCCCATCAAAATTCAAAGTAACTGAGGTTCTGTGTAGATACAGCACTGCCAACAAGGAGCTGGATGTCTGTTTCAAGTGAAGATTTATCATTCTGTGGTCGGAGGACTACCTAGGGTAGTGTTGCAGTAAAGGAAACGAACTGTGTTAAAGGACTCTGCTGCCAGTCGTGGAATCAGCCCAATGTTCCCTTGACAATGGTGTACACGTGATGGAAAGAATACGGCTTGTGGCTGAAGATGATCAAACGTCAAGTAATTCTGGTAATAAAATAATTTCTAAGGTAAACGAATTACTTTTGCTGACCTGTGTAGAACATCACTCTAAACATGGTGAACAACTCCTTTACCCGAGCTTGCCAGAGACTTTGTACAGAGAGACAAAGTTGTATGAGACAAGGCAAAGGAGGAGCGTTCTCCCACCCGCACGTGCTCCCTGCCCTTCTCTTCCCTGAGTTTGCACAGAAGCACAGCAGAAGGTGGTGGGAATCCAGAGATGAGTGTCTCTGATACCCGAAGGGCTGCGCGCAGGCACGCTGGCTGAGTAAGCACCTGTGCCACAGTGAGGAAGGAGCCTGAAAGCAAGAAGGAGGCAGGAGTAGAAATGATGTCACGCTGATGTAAAGTAGATACCAACACACAGAAAGGGAACGCTGCGATCAAACAAGTTGAGATGTGGGACTCAGCTGATCACCACCAGCGTAAGGATTGAGGGGAAATGCTGACACAGTGAAATCTGCCGGAAGTATTAGGGTTGGGTCATAAAAAGGATGGGACTTGCCAGTTCTTGTAAAGCATTTTACTGAACTAGGCATCTGTGCTGTGTGCCCTCTCATTGCTACACAACTCCCTGGACCTAAATTAAATCACTGTGGCACTTCTGCCATGTTAAACGGTGCAAGCAGGTACTCTCAGGCCACATAAATTCAGTGAAGTAGTGTTTTGGGTGTCCCCGTACAGCTGTACTTGTGATCAAAGGGTATGGTGTTGTGGGAGAGAAATACTTCCAGACAGATTTAGACTTTTACTCCAAAAATCTTTTCAGACTGAGGCATTGTAAAAGCAAGGCCCGGTGTATTGCCATGGGGCAAGACTGCCTTGTCGCTCAGCAGCAACCCCTGTCTTGCCTATATGGAGCAGCAGTTTTAGTTCAAAGGGATCCAGGTCCATTCTCTTTCCCCATTTACATGAAATGGGACTAGAGTGGAGCGTGGCAGCCTATTAACAGTGCCCCACAGCACTGCAAGAGTTCTGCCTAGAGAGTGAAGGACACCGTGTCCAATTGAAATTACAGAGGAATTTGGGGTAGGCAGAATGTAATTACACAATTGGAATTTAAACTGTGAAATTAAAAGGAAATATTCAAGGATGAAGGGGCAGAGAGAATCCCTAATCTCCAGCCAGGCTAGGCTGTGTGACAGAAAAGTCCCCTTCTGAAGAGGGAACAAGCAAAGAGCTGTCCTGGAAGAAAGGGAGGTAGAGAATAAAGACAATGTTTTCAAAAGCACCCTAACTCCAGCTGTGTGTTTGTTTCATAGACTATGTCTATTCTACAGAAAACCTTGCAGTTGCTAAAAGGCATCAGATGTGTCCCTCTTGGCCCCCTCTTCACTGAGGTCGAAAACAATTTGGTTCCTCATGTAAGCAGTACCAAAGCATTCCCAAGGTCTACAGCAGAAAGCGTGCTGTACAACTGGCCAAAAAAAGGAGCTCAGCCCTGGTTTTCATGTAGGCACAAACCACAGTTTGCCCTTCTACCTGAGTTTGTCACACTGCTGGCACCCTTGCTTTAGGCACTGAGCTTTCCCTAAGTTTTAGTTAATAATAATCCTAACAAAACCCAGGTATTTTTATGGGTTTTGCTGTAGTAAGGGGAAGAAGAGGAAACCACTGAAAACAGATCTGTGACAATTTTGAGTGGCAACTTGAATCAGGCAATTGCAAATCGCACTCCTTAGAGATGCTGTTGTTCTTCTCAGAGCAGAGAAACAGGTGAAGAGCCGTGAGTCTCTGGGAGAGGAAGGGAACTGCTGAACCACTCAGCTGCTGTCCTGCAGTCGAGGCACGACAGAGACAACTGCGGGCTCCTCTTCCTGGCTGCTGCCCAGCCCCACACGCAACCAATGGCAGGTTTCTTCATTTCTCTGCTTTACTTTACCATTGCTAAGAAAGCACAGCAATAATTTCCTGCACCTTCCAAGCGGGTGATTTGTAAGATGTACCTGGTTAAAATGGGAAGGTTCAGAAGCTGCACTGATGGCAGCTATTGAAATGCATACAAAAAACGGAGCTAGAGCTAAAGGAAGCGCAGGCAAAGCAGCCGACAGGGAGAAACAGATTGAAAAACCCACCTGAAAAGATAAGTGTCCTTTCAGTAATTACCTCTCCTGTTCCTGAGGATGTGTGAAGGTTCTGAATTACAGGGTTTTTAAAAAAATATGAAAATGAAAAGCATGCTTCTTTTTTTCCGTGCTCTATTTCTTATCTCCAAAAAAGCAGTTAGCTGCACTTGGGAGGGGCAGAGTATTATGAGGTGGTGCAACTTTCCTGCTATAATTTTATTATCTTTAAGATTCGGAGGAGTGGTGACAACTCTCAGAAATAAAGAGATGCAGGGTCATCCTTTCTCCGATCCAGAGACAACAGAACAGGGTCAGAAGCGAAGGCAGAAAGCAATCTGGTCAAAGGCAGCCAGAGGAGCGTGCAAGGGGAAAAAACAGCCAATATATGCAGTGGACAGTCTCCATTTCTCTTGTGCTGTTCGTGCTCAGCACTCACAAGGTGCGGAAGAAGGAGATCTGAAGAGGGGGGAAGGTCTAATAATGGAAAGAGACAGTAGTGGTGGGTCGCAAGCCTTGGGGATAAGGGTGGACTCTTCCATGCTTGGGAACAGGAGGAGGGCGTGGAAGACGCAGGAGAGAAAGGAAAAGCAGCTCTGTGTTGAAGTACCGAAGGACACAGCCTCAGAGCACCCAGGTGCAGCTCTGTGTCCCACTGTGTCGCCCGTGACACCGCAGAGACCATGCACGGTCTTCACGTTGCTGCTCCTCATTTCTCCTCCTCAATCAGGAAGGTACTAATCCTATTTTTCCATCGCTCTTGCCCTGCCGGCTCTCTGCACTGCGAGCTTTTTGAGGCACAGTGTCTTTCTCTATCGATAGCATGTTCAAAAAATCACGCTGTGGCAGCGAGGCTGCGGGTTGCTCTGTCAGGTTGTGCATGAGGATGAGAAATAGGGAACAGGCAGAAACACACAGATAAGTTTAATTCAATGTGAGACAATCTGTGCAGTCCCCGAGTGAAGGAATACCGAGTGTTTTGAGGACGTATGTATGAAAACATAAGGGGCAAAGAATGACTGTTTCAAGGCAGAAGCCTCTAATTAGCTGGATGACCAAAGGGAAAGCAGCAGCAAACGTGATTCTAGTAACGGGCCTTCCTGTAGGACAGAAATCTCATGTGAAGAAAACAGGATAGAGAGAGGGGGGGCATTGTGTGAGAAAAGCAGCATCTGGGATTCACATCTAAGTGGCACGGTGGAATTGGAGCAGAGCAGATAAGTTTGCTCTTAATTTCCTTATGCACTAGAGCTGTTTTGTGAAAAGGATAATTTCCTTCCCAGTGTGCTTTTAGTTAAATACTGTGATTTGTGTTTCTTTNAAAAAAAAAAAAAAAGACCGTGAAACACTACTGAATTAATTCTAGCAGGACATAGAAAATTCAGAAGGTCACATAGCAATCATAGAAAATTTGGGGTTATGGGCACAAGTGAAACAGGCCAAGGAGGGCTAGGAATTAAGAGGTATCTGGTTCAACATCAAAACAATGGACACAGATGCACTGCAGAGCTTTAAAAGATCCTCAGACACCATTTCTTCCCTTTGCATGTGGTGTTGATTTTGAACACCGTTTTGTTTTTCACCACCAGAAAATCTTTTTAAAGCGAATCCCTGTGAGAAGTGATTCTGTGTGGCTGACAAGTCCAGCCAGAGAACAGAGTGGCAGGGTCCTGCTTGCTGCTCTCTGCTTGGGGCTCTGTTTCAGCACATCCTTCACCACCGGCGTGAGCCCACTCTCACTGACTACAGCTGAACAACCAACTGTCTTACTTGTGTCTTTTTGTGAAATGAATCCAGAGTGCTCAGCTCCTCCTAGGACTAAGCTTTGTATCATCTTTGTGTCCAATTACCTCAAATTTCAAGTATTTCCAGCAAGTTGCTCCTGAGTAAGACACCAATCAGGCGCTATGTGGCACTCACAATTGAAAGAGAGGTAAAATTTATCTGATAAATTATTCATCACTAATGATTTGGCCAGCTTTCCTGGATATATAGCCACAGGGATGTATGACACCTTGGGGAAGGCATCAGATAGAGATGCATTCAAAGAAAAGTAGAGGAGAAGACGCAGACATAGATCCAGACTAATCTTTACAGGGAGAGGGAGAGCACCTATGTGGCTTCACTGAATTAAGTTCTCTTTATAGGTGGTCAATTAGAAAACACAGAGCAGATTAATAACTACCAGAAAATGACAAAAACCAAAACCAAAAACAAAACCAAAAAACCAAAAACAAACAAACAAAAAACCCCACCAGAACTAACCAACCAAAACCCACAAACAAACAAAAAAACAAAACAAAACCACAAAAAAACCACTAGCAACTACTTGTTTTCAGACATCTTTTCTGCGGCAGCTGTGGGCTCCAGCTAAGTGTGCAGAAGCTGAGTGAGAGCAGAGGCTAAATCACGTGTGGTAATGGGAGCAAATTTTCCCCAGCAAGAAGCTGCTGGGATCAGGGAAGAGGTTACTGGGAAGGGGCACGCTGGACTGAGAAGAGTCTTTGGGTGAGATGGGGAGATACGGGAGAGAATATTCAGCGTGGGCAGGATTAGAGCTGTGCAGAGCCTTAATCGAGGCAGCCCTTTCTCTACACCTTTATCTGTCCTGGTGCAGCCCCGGCGCGCTGCGGGGCCGGTATAACCTGGCCATAAAACTGGATTAACTGGCCCGCGAGGATCCCGCTGAACTGGAGAGCAGCGCCACAATATGCCTTTGTTTACATGTTCGCTCCTGGGAGGGCAACACAGATCTTCGGGAGACAAAGTGCCTAATTGCTGGTTTAGGGTGTCAGCAAATGAATGTGCATGAGCAGAGCTGGTGTTAGGAGAAGGGTTTTGCTCTTACACAGCGCACTCCATTTCTGCTAGTGTTTTCTGCAATAACAAGAGGTTATTTTATTGGATGGCAAGGAAAAAAAAATCCCATTACCAGAGGACTTTATTTTTAAATAAAAATTACAAAATTACCTTTCTGATTCGCCCCTTGGAGATACACCCTGCTGTCTCCCTCGTTCAGTCTTTTCTTTTTGGCTCTCTCCTACCAATGGAAAAAAAAATAATCTAGTGGCTGTCTCTGATACACCTCCCAATTTCTTCAGCAATAGCATGCAAGAACAGATCCCTGACGGTTCCTCTTACTCCGCAATGTTTTGCACCCCAGAAGAAAATCCAGCTTGGACTCTGACCCATCTGAGTTAATGACTCTTGGAAAACGTTAAGACCAAGTCCTTAATGAATGCCATTCTCTACCAGCCTCCCTTTCTTCTTTTTCTGGAAGTACATTAAAAAGCTCAGGGATAAAGTGCATTTACGCAATATTAAGAATGTAAGTTTTATTTTTAGTCGGCCAAATCTGTCAAGAATTAACAGTTTTGCCACTCTGGCCGATTGTTTGTCCCGATTTGGAAGCTTTGAATCTAAAGCTAATTTTATTTGTTGGTCCCTCTGGTCTCATATTTACACCCCTTTAACGAGGGAGCCATGAAACCCGAGTCCCCTTGCAAGGACAATTTGAGGCGGGAAGTGTAAGGGGATAAGGCGTTTGAGAAAAGCACCCCAGGAGCGTCGGGCTGCCCACAAGGAGGGGACGCTGGGGTGAGGCTTTTGGAACAGAGGAGAATCGCTCCCGTGCAATCCCATTTCGGGAGGAAAAGCAGCGCGTCCCCGAGGCAGCGTGCCGGGCGGGAAGCGCGGGCTCTGCGGCTCCGCTCGCCCTGGGTGCGGCTGCTCCGCTCTCGGGGCTCGGGCAGTCCCCGCTGCAGGTGCACTCCGCACGGGCATTTATTTCCACCCCGGCTCTGACAGGCACCTGGCCCCGCGGGTTATCTCAACCTTTACCCCTCAACATCTCCCTGCCTGACCGCTACCCATTCCCGCAGTTCACCTCAAAAGTCTTAATTCTCTCCTTTGTGGACTAGCTCAGATTTTATCCGCAAAATATGAATTTTGTCCCTGATAATTACCTAGATCGTACCGGCATGAAAATCCAATGGTTACATTTACCTTATTCCCAGATTGTTCATTCTGCCCCCAAAGATTCAGTCTGATTTTTGCTGCAAAATACTTATTTTTCCTTACAGGTGACCTCAACTTCCAGCCCCAGATTTTTCCCAGTCACTAGTGACTACCTCATTTTTACCTAAATATGTCCATTCTCTCCCTTAGAGATTATTTCAAGTTTTAGCCCCAGAATTTCCCTTTCCCATCCACGACCGAGAGTTTTGGTTTTTTCAGTATGTCACTTCTCTCCCCTACAGATTAACTCAGATTTTACCCACCCCCCAAAATCTCCTCTTCCTGTTCACTCTTGGTTACCTCAGTTTTACCTCAAAATGTTTATTCTCTCCCCTCAAGTCCTACCCCCCAAACGCTTCCTTCCTGCCCACTACTGATAACCTTGCTTTTACCCCCATACGTCAATTCTCTCCCATGGAGATTACCTCAGATTTCACCCCCCATAGCATTACTAACAGTTTGTCCCCTGTAAATTACCTAGATCTTACAATCACAAAAGCCCCCAATGACTCCGGGAGGACC
>VWZN01019499.1:140239-169265 GCA_013396955.1 Regulus satrapa | reverse complement strand
GGCCGGGTCCCCCCGCGCTGCCCGCCCGCTGCTGCCCCTTTGCCCCGGGCACGGCGCTGCCCGTGCCGGCCCTCTCCCCTGCGCTCTCCCTCTCTTCCCTCTCTCTCGTCCTCATTTGAATAATGTCTAATTCGGGGAGGTTTATATTATTGAAATGGCCGCCCGGTTTTCCCCGCCTCTCATGTTTAGTAATTCAGACCTTTAATAACAGCCACTCAGAGCCCAACGCCGTGTTTATATTTTACATTCGCCCCATGTGCTTTTGTGGTTCAATATGATTCTTCTTTCTCGCTCTCTCGCTTTCTTTTTTTTAAATTTTCTTGGCAAACCCACAGGGCCCCGAGATCAAACCCAGGCTGTGTGAGGAGGGAAGGGGGAGAGCCGGGCCCCGGCTCCTCTGGCGAGCGCCTAGGCCTCACTCTGCTGCTTGATTTATTTACTAATAACCAAAATGACCCCCCCATCTCCACTCCACCCCTGCCAGCAAAAACAAAACCCTCCTGGGGCTTGAGCAGCATCAGATCTGCTCATAGATTCTCAAACACTCATGTCTTTTAAATAAGGAGCTTATTTTTAATTTATAGCAACTCAAGACAGTAAAGCTGTTCCTTTCATATCTGCTTTTCAGAGGCTTGGGCATTTTTGGTCCCTTTGTCCTTGATTCTTTTCCTTAAAGGAGAGTTGCTTCTAATTTACGTTTCCTGGCACTGAGAGAGCTATAGAAGACACACTCAAAATCTAAACAGCTTTCCTTTTCCCTCTGAACACAAACAGAATTGAATACATTGAAGATAATCTTATTCACCTTCTTTTTGCTTAATGTGGATGAGGTTTAACAGTGCAGTGTGTCAGATGCTTTTGTCGCTGCTTGTATCTTTGACTGTTCTGGGTTGAGGTTTTTTGGTTGGGTTGTTTTTTTTTTCCCTCTTTCATTTAGATTTAGCTTTCAAGACAGAAGATACCATTAGGCAGTACAGGGTCTATAAAGGAAGATAAGTTTTCTGTGATTGTGTCATAAGAACGCCAAGTGAAAATTGAAATTAATCCTCTTAAATTGTCGGGAGTAATTCAGTTTTAAACCAGATATTAGTCTACTCAGAAATAGAACAAATGGGCTACTTGATTACGGGGAGGCAGTAATTTAAAATAGCAAATATTTATGCAGGGATGGGTTTCAAATAAAACTGTGTGGGTTTTCATTAGTGACCATTGTTTTCACCCTGTGGAGAAAAAGGAGTGAACAGCAGGGTTCTTCAGAGTAGCAGTGCCAGATTAGCATGTAAACATCTTTGAAACACTACTAGGAAGAGCGTTCACGTGCAAGTGCAGATGGTGTATTTTGTAGTTTGGTTCTAAATTTAATTTGTCACAAAACACTGCACTGCAGCTAATGAAAAGCGTTTTGATTTAAAAAATAACGACTCAGATTATTTATCCTTTTTTCTTCACCCTCGGCAAAGACAGCCTTGAATACAAGAAGGAAAAAAAAAAAAGCTGTAGAAGCTGTAATGAGACTGTTCAGGTGACTGACTGTTTCACAGACCAACAGCACAAGGCTGGCTGGACAAAAAGCAGTAATATGATTTCATGCCTTAAATAGCATATGTTTTTGCACTCGCTTCACAAGATGTGGTCAAGCCAATGATGTCATTGGCCAGAGGACAAGGTGCAGTTAATTTGATTTATTGACCTGGGGTGAGGTGTAGCACTGAAACCTTCTCAAAGGGAAACCATTTATCTGAGGACAATTTCCTTTATAGCAGCAATTTAACCACTGCTGAGACTGTAGATATTTTATCCAGCATGATAAAAATGTACATTGCATCTTGCAAACAAAATTTCTTTGTCACTGGCGTTTTAGTAATTTTTATGGAATGGAATACCGGACAGTGGCCTTGTGCAGTCTTATGGCTGAGCTGGGGTTGATAATGCTGAATTTAGGTATTTACATGCCAAAATACAGATGTATTTCTCTCAGCCAAGTATCTGTGTGCCTCTCTTGCAGCTTAAAATTTTACTGGAGTGTGCTGGGGATAGAGATGTGTCTTCACCAGTGAGGCCCGTTGGCGCCATGGGAGCGTAATGCTCCTTTTCCCAAATCTTGGCATCGCCTTCGCTTGCCAGAAGGTGCCCAGGCTGCTGTGTGGCTATCACTGCTCAGTCTGGAGTGTTTGTCTGAGACTTCTGGGTTAGTTTATCACAGGGAGGTGTCAGATTTTAAGCTGCTCCTTGGACCATCCTTGTGTGTGTTGGGTCACAGAATAAAATAAACTTTTTCTTCTCTATTGTCTACCTGGCTGTGGTGAGAATGGAGGGTTGTACTACTGTTCCACTGCTTCCTAATTTTTTTCAGGAGAATATACTCTGTTTTGGCTGCCTTTTCAGCTTTTAATTTATTAGAGACAGGAGGAAGTGTCCTCCTGTGATATAGTTCCACTGCCTGATTACATCTAGCCAGTTATTAAGGTGATGCTGCATTTTTTATCTTTTCTTCTTTTTTTCTTCTCTTTTTCGAAGCTGACCAATATTTAGCAGTCTGACAGCTGGTTGGAAAAGGGGCCAAGCTGTGCCAGCAGCCATGCTGCTGCGTGTGGAGCAGAATTGGGAAGGTGTGCGTCGGGATGCTTTTAAAACCGGACAAGCTAGAGCTTCCCTCTTGCTTCCCAGAAGGAAAGGGGGGAAATCTGAGCTTCCCACCCTGTTATTTAAATAGGGAGGGGAAAAAATAAATCTCAGGTTTGCTGTCAGCATGAATTTGTCCAAGATTAGCCCGCAGCCATAGCTGAAGCAGTAAATGTAAGCAGGGGCTCCCCGGCGCTGGGTGCGGATCCCTTGTGGGTGCTTGTCCTGGTGTCGGGGCTGCCTCTGAGCGCAGCAGGGAGGTGCCGTGCCGTGCCGTGCCGTGCCGTGCCGTGCCGTGCCGTGCCGTGCTCTGCCTGCTCAGCCCGAGGAAGCACCAGCACACTCTGTTGGGAGGCCCTTGTGTGTGAAGAAGTGCTGTTCCCACTTTGGCTTGATCATAATAATTTATTGCCCAGAAAAATGAGGTTTGGAATACCATTGTCACTGAATAATAGTTGTCAGATCTCAAGCAGTAAATTCCGCATTTAGAGCAGCACACTTTTGCTGTTTTGTTTGTATCCAGATGTGTGAGGATGCAAAGAGTTCTGCAGTAAGCGTTTTGCCCGTGCTGTCCGGGATGTTTTGGTTGGGTAGATCTGTCATCTAGTTTCTTTCTGTTAAATAGTTTGCAAGTCTCTCTTAGGCAGGTTTGTTTACTCTCCTGGTTCTCTGGCAAATTAGCAGTAGTTTTTTGTAGCATGCGCTAAACTTTTGTTTGTTTACCTTACATTTTTGACTCCTGTGGAATTCGAGATTTCAAAACAGGTTGCAGCATCATTTTCTATTCCTCCTCAACTCTTGTTGCCCTCGGGGCAATAATCTTGATACTTCTGTTTTATACAGCTGACAATTAGGCAGCCTCTGCTTCTTACAGCTTTATTATTTTTATCTTGAGAGAATCGGTGGCAGTCCTGGCAAATGACTGTCTTTTTTGACACGAGCATTTTGAGTCTCGGTGACAAAGCTGTTGAACAAAATTAAGTATGACTTGAGCGTCCCAAATGTGGTGTGCTTGGCTGTGCTTAAGCTGGAATGTGAATGAAAGACTATCTCGTGCTGCTGGATAGACTTACAGTGCTGGCTGTTCCCTACTGCAGAGATTTGCTTCTGTGTTAGCAAATCCCTCCCTTTTCCAAATGTGCTTCATTGTTATACAGAGCAAGTTAAGTGTGGGAATTGTTGGGCTAAGTGTAGGAGATAAATTTAAGGGAAGATACTGGTTAAGGTGTGTTAAATAATGGCTGGCATTTCACATAGAACGGTTTTACAATGCTAATCTGAGGGAGAAGGAATCCTTAGATGTATTTTCCTTTCTGTAGCTCTTTGCATTAAATTTCTTGAATTGTGTGAATAGGCCCTCATGCTGCTTCATGTGCACTTATTTTTCTCTATAGAAAAGGAAATAATTACTTATGGTCTTAGTATTATTCCTTTCCCTAGTTTCTTATTTCACAACTATCTAGGAAATATCCACGTTTATTAACTGTATTATATAAGTGAGCTTTACAGTGCATTAGAAAGTCTTTGCAAAAGGAGTCTTTTATAGACCGCTACTGACTAATTGAATTAGTTTTGGGTTAATAACACAGTTGAGTGATGAAGTGTTGGTTTGGTGTAAAGGATTTACTGGGTTCCAATCCTGAGTTTGTCACCAATTTTGCTTGCTTTGCTGTTCTGGGCTAAATCTGTGTAATGGGAATTATAGAGCACATTTTCACAGGGGTGTTGCTGGGGGAAAAAATAGCTAATGTTGTCTAGTGTCTCTGAGGGTAAGAGAGCTGTGATTTTTGTGCTTTTCCGTGCAGCCACGCAGGCTGGTGCCCAGGTGGAGCTTTGGCGAGGACGTTTCGGTGCTGGCACTGTTGGCACACTGCTGTCAGCGATGAAGGCCTCCCGTTGTACAGGCACAGATTACTGTCACTTCTGCCTCTGCTGTGATGCAGATCTGCTCCCGAGGATGTGCTTCAGCCACAGCTGAGATCAGCCCCAGCCTGTCCCCATCTCCCTGCGTGTTCCTGCCTCCTTCCCCGCGCTGGTGCAGATGCTTGCTGGATTCCTTTGCTGAGCTAGTTCAGGGAATTAAATTGGCTGAAAACAAGCCTCGCCAAAAATAATGAATAGTTTTTTTGTTGGTTTAGCTCTTTGAACTGGCTTACAATGAGATTAGACACATAGCAGTACCAATCAAGGAAGGGAACAAGAAGCACACGTGTTGACCCAAGTCTTCTCATAATTTCATTCTCTCTGATGGCTTTCCTGATGGCATAACTAGGGACTCATGCTCTCAGCCATGTGATCCTACCGCTTACTTGGCACCTGTCCTAGGACTTAACTGCATTCCAGGATGCTCCAGGTTAACTTGCTAACCTGCTGCAAAACCTAGCTCCAGATCGTTTTGCATCTTTGGTTTATGAAATTGGCTCCACAAAGACCTTTGAGTGCAAGCAAGGCAAGGAAGAGCCATTGAGTGCAAGTGAAGGAAAGGGAATGAAGGAAGTTTCCCCTTTTCAAAGGCAGCAGTATTCTGGTTAGCTTAGTTACATAGCTTTGATTTTGGATTTCTCTCAAGCTCTGTGAAACCGCAGTTGACTGGGTTGATGAGGTGACCTTGATATCAAATGGTGCTGCCAAAGGGAAGCGCTGGGAGCGTGCAGCTGTGGGCACCGCGCCGGGCCTTCTCTTCAGCAGTGGGCTGTGCGCAGATCGGGGAAGCCAGGGCTGAAACTGCACCCACCTACAGCAGTAGCTTGGAAACCAACAGATGCTGAAAATCGGGTGGGGTTTGTGCTGTCATAGCTATGACTGCGCTAAGGGTAGCAAGGGCAGAAACTCCAATCAAAATAGTGGATGAGACCCTTAAGTGGTTCCCATTATTTTAGTGCTGCCTATAGCGAGACACGACTCTAGGAGGGACTGTGGCTTTAAAGGACATATTGATAAAAGTGCTTGGGAAATTACAGACACCATTACTTCTACTAAATTTTGGGCTGACGTCCTTGCAAAGCAACCTTAAAAACACCCCACCAAAACCCAAGCATAAGTGCTTCAGCCATTTAATATGATCACTCCGAGGCAGATTTATCTTTTCTATAAATTGTAATATTGTGACAAGAAACCTTTTGCTCATCATTCCTTTTATTTTTTTCTTCCCAGAAATCTGATTTGGCTGTATAGAGATGAAGTAGCATGTATAACATGTTTGACACTGTATGACAGGGCATGAAGCTTTGGAAAAGGAAGATATGAACATCTGCGTTACTAAAATAGTAAATACAGTTGAAGACTTAAAAATAAGTGTAGAAAAACTTGTTGAATCAGGCTGGAGGTGTAGCTTGTTTCTTTTTCCTCCTCGTTTTCTTTGAGGGCTGCTAGGAAGTCACCATCTTTTTTGCAGTGAGCTCCTTCGCTGTTTGTTCTCTTTGTCCTTTCGATGATTCAGTTTTATTTGAAAAATACCACGTGACTTAGTAATTTGTGCCTGACCATACCAGTGTGAAGTTGTGGCTTTATACTACTTGGCTGCAGCAGAGGGAGAGGAGTGTACAGTGAATACAGGTAGAAATCATTCACATGCTTGAATCACTCGTTTCTACATTATTAGTTAATACAGTCTACTGAAAGGAAGATGAGATTCAAGTTTCTTTCAGGAATTCTGTTGGCAAAGAGTAATTTCTAAGTATTCATAATTTTGTTTCTTACCTGCTGATCTTTAGTAGGTTGTCACTTTTATTTGAATTTTCAGATGTAAGTTAAATAGATACTTGTATTTTTCTAAGGGTGCAGAGAGATGCATATGCCAGTAGATGCTGCCTCCCCTCCCTAGCAGCCCCTCTGGGAGCATTTCCCACCCCACCCTCTGTGCATGCACACACACCCGCATGCACATACGCTTTGAAAAGGGCAACAGAAAGCTTGGGCTGGGGACAGCTTCTCCTAGCTCTGACCGTGGTGGTAGAGGGCCCTTCTGTTTCTGATTGTTGGTGTTTCCTGCTGCTCTGCTCCTGTTAGTAGGTATTTCCATTTGGGTACTCCATTCCAGTTAAAATCGGCTGAGTTCTTAAACGGCTGTGATCTGAATTGCCTAAAGTAGCCCAGGTTATCCAAGCTGAAACCTGTGAGGGATCCTTGGAGTGGCTTTGCCTTACACCCGAGGGCACGGTTCATGTTCCGTGCAGTCCAGCTGAGGGGTGGGCTGCTGCCCAGAAGAAGAAGGAGCACAAGCGTGGTGAGTATTTTCGCCGTGACTCTGGGCTGTTGTCCTTTGGATAGAGATTCTGAAAAACCCTGGCTTCTTGCAGGAATGTGTTGGGGTTGTATGAGGAGACTGGAGGTAGGAGAGCAGAGGAAACCGTAGCTTTCCACTTGTATCATTTGCTTCTGAAAGAAGGTGAGCACTTTTGGGAATGTGTGACCCTTTATTGACCTTGCAGTGATACTTTCCTGTTTTTTAATGATTTTGTGTTGATCTGAACTACACAATTTAAATTGTTGTATTTCCATATCCTGAGCGAACCATGCAACTTACAAGTCATTTCCCTTAAATTGACTTTATAAAAGAACATCTTTACTTGCTGCTCCATTTCAGCCCCATTGCAGATATTTTAGGCAGCTCATGGCAGCAAAATTAGCTAAACTTGGGAGTTTGGAAGTATCTTTTGGAACAGTGGAGAACTTCTGCGTATTTAGTCTGAGGTTTAGTAGCTTCTGACTTCCAATCACAGTGTGTCACCCATCCCATCTTGAATCTCTTCACCAGTAACTTCAGTTCAGCTCCAGGATGGCTTTGCTGGGGTCAGGATGGGTGTAGCAAGGTAAGGAACAGAAGGATCAGCTGCCCCAGACGGACACGGCCAAGCAGCCAGGACTGCACGACAGCCTTCTGGTCCCAGCTCTCGTGCGAGGACACGTCAGGTGCAAGAGTGGGAACTAGAAGCCTGATTGCTTTCCAGCTTGGTTTTCCTGATGGATTTTACCCAGTTTGGCAAAAAAGCGAGTCTCCTAAAGTTGCAGAAATCTTTCCTGTATCTGTTTACCCTTTTTCTTTCTCCAGTTTGTGCGAGGAGGTACAAAAGAAGGGTGTGTTGTTCTTTACCTCTCTCTCATCCAGGAGCTGTATTGCCACTTGGCATTTAGGATGTCATCAAAGGAACTCTTCCTGTGCTTGTCTTCTTTTCATACTCTTTCATAGTTGCCTGTTGTTGGAGGAGGGTCAGGTAGATGGATCTCTGGTCAGAGTCAGGATGGTGATTTGAGTTCTCTACCAAACAAAACCAAAATACCTTCCCATTTATTTCCCAGTGCATCTTAAGTTTTGTACCTGACTCCTTTCCTACATTGTTCAGGAGCACCATAAAGGAGTTTAAGCAAGAGGATGTTCCTTGTCTGCTCTGCACATTTTCAGCTCTGGGAAACAGGTTGCTCCAAGGGCTTTCTTAATAATTTTTGATTCCCTACCAGGGAGTTGGAGAACTGGCAGCTCCTTTTGCTCTCAAAGTTTGTGCGTACAAAAGGCGGCATTAAGAATTCAGTGCCTCTGTTACTTCATGTAAGAGATCCACAACTGAACAGATTCTCAACTCCTTAAGACAAGGTGAGGGTCCTGAGTGGGAGAATTTTGCTTGAGACAGGGACTGCAGAAATCTGTAGAGTCCGAGTTATTTTTATTTCTAGACTATTCCTTTACTCATTACACCAGGAGATAGCGGCACTGTAAAGAATATCTCCTCTTAGTTCTAATAAATTAAAATCGCTTTGCCATTCAGTTTGGTTTGGAACCTCGTTGCAATGTGGGTCTATCTTAGGTGGTTCAGTGCAGGGGTGCATAAGGGAATGGTTCTAAATATACTAAGGTGTGGATAAAGGCCAGTGCCTCAAAACTTGCTGAGATCATGCTTTAGCCGTGCCTGGGTAGAAAAAACTATTTAATGAATATCGTTCTCAGCACAGTTAAAATTGAGAATGGATCCAGGCACATGCTGTAACACATTTAATGGTTAAACTAACAGCTAAATTGAGTGGATATAGCATTGTATGTAAGTGCTTTTACACTCAAGTTTCCTGTAGTTGCGGATGATGGACTCCCAACAGTGGAAAGATTTTGCTATATGGAAGTTAGAATAAAGGAGTTATGACAGTTGTTTGGATCTTTCTCAACTTGTAATAGTTGTTTAGCCTTTCTCAACCTGATTTTCTGGGGGAGAGAGGAGGGATGGGTGGTGTTTCTTTGTGTTGTGGTGTCCCTAGTTAGGTTTGCAAGTGGTTTGGGCATCTCTGTGGATCCTAGCAGGACATTTTTAGTTGTTGCTTCTGTTATAATTGTGGAACATGACTAATACAAGAAAAATTACCATGTGCAGAGGTGGGCCAGTAGCTCCGTCTTTGCATTCCCCTATCTAGTATTAGCATAAAGGTTAGGGTTAACAGAAGGACTGTTGGGGAAGACCTAATTTAACAAGTTCATTCTGAAGTCATATCAAAAGCTTTGTAAAGTCTTGAGATAATCCATAATTTTCTGTGTGCACTCGGAGAAGACACATTAGTTGCTTAAGGGGTCAATTAATCTGTCAATCTTTCAAACAGCAAATTCAGCTGCAGACACGGTTGGGTTTTTTATTACTTACTAAGCAGTGACTTCATATTGTGAAAGAGCTGGAAATGCAGCATGTACTAATGAGCAAGGGAATATCATTGCCATTTGTCCTGTGTTTATATCACAGATAGGTTTGTGAATTGTATAATACGGACTCTTAAATTTATACTCAGTTGCAGAGAAGGGGATTCTGCATGTGATGTGCCTTGCTTGAGGTTTCATCTACTTCCTTAGTTTTCTGCACTTGTGGCCCTTGTTTAACTATCTATATGGTTGGAATCACAGCTGTATTCACCAAAGGCAGCATCTGTTCCTAAGACTTGTGAAAACCGATGAAAGACTGTTCATTTCCTTACATTTCTGTGGGAGGAGTACATTGGCACACTCCATGATATCCTTAGAAGGTGTTGTCAGCTCTAATAATTTCCCAAGTACGCTTCATATCGTGGAGCATGGGTTACCTTGGGATTTTTGTGGTGTCATCATTCATGTAGTAGTCATCATTCTCGGTTGTGTGAAGTAATATTAGGAGAACAGAGGCATATGGGATACAGGTGTCCACTAATCCTCAGTATCTGAAACTCCTGATTTTGTTGTTTGTGCTCTCTTTATACGAGCTCATTTGTTGAGACAGTCTTAATAAAGAGGCTGGAGAGAGCTGGTTCCTGCCTTTGGTTCTGGTGTTATCGGTGTGCCTGATACCAGCACAGAAAGTGTCCTAGGAAGGCACCAAACCAATGTGGAAATGTGCTGTTGATTGTAACGAGGGCGGTTTTGTTTTTTAGAAGCTGAGAAAACCCCATCAGTGTGCACTGAAAGTGTTTAGACACACTGACTAATTACATGTAGTTATGTGTGAGTGTTCTCTGGTCCAGCAATAAATCATAGATTACTCTTTAAGAACCATTGAGGTAGCAAATAAGTGTACTTTACTGTATAGCGTGGTCTGTTTGTTAAAATTTGTTTTGAAACAATTTCTTTGGGGCTAATCAACCATAAGGTTGAACTGTGAAACACTATCTGCTATTACTGACCTGCAGCTCTTGACTTTCCTATTCAGCAAGTTAATTTGAAAAAGTTAATTTCCAGATGTGCTTTCCTTCATGTGCCTTTTTGATACCGATTTATTTCCACAGATATTTAAGTTTATGACATCAAACAGGACACTTGTGCAGTTTATATGTAAGTGCTGCTCACAAACATAATTGTGAGCTGATAAATTGACAACTGCTGCTCTTTAGTGTTTGAAGCTTTTATATTTGTGAACGGGGAGGAGCTGGAAATAGCAGATCTGCCTCGTGTGAAATAGGAGTGTTCAGAGGAAAGGGGTTGAGGTTTTTATTGACAAGGAAGCTGTTGTGGGAGCCACGCAGATTGCAAGCTCTGTGTTCACTCCGTGCACGAAAAACCATGGCTGGGGTTTGAAGGCGCTGCTGGTGCACTCCTTAAACAAAAGGAGCCACGAGCTCCAATTGTGGAATATGTTCTTTATCAGTTAGTTCTGCTGCTCTGTGACAGTTCCAGTGTGACTGTCGCTGGCTTGTTGGAATAAGAAATGGAAAATGTTTACTGGAGGATTTTTGATTCTTTTTTGCCTCTGTTTCATGTCTAAACGGAGTTTTGTTGTATATGACTGCAGTCATATGCATAGGAGAGGAAAACACAAGAACACAAAACTGGAAGAACTGAGGAACACTGGAAGAAAACGGTGTTTTTTTCAATTAGACTCTTTTTATCATGTATATCAGACACCTTTCTGTGTGGCACCGTGTTAAAAAGTCTCACACCAGGTGAACAAAACAAGGGGTATAGAAACAGCAGTCCACTTGCAGTAATATCTTATTTCCTGTGTTGCTGACTGGATTTTTGTTCAAATAAGAACATTTATTTGGTGGCAGCGCGGGTGCTCCTTGATTCTGCAGTGGAGGCAGTATTCTGTGCTTGATACTAGCCAGTTGCCACGGCAACAATTATGATGTCATGAATTCAGTACAGTGACTTCACTGCACCGTATTTTATCTCTATTCTGTTTTCTTCAGATCTTTCTAGCAAACCAAAAAGCACCTACATGTCGTAGTGTGACTTTTTTTATAATGTGACTGAGCCCAAAAAGTTTGCTGATAGGCAGGAAGAGGAGAATGCATTTTTTAATCACTCAAATGTGGTGGTTTTTGTCGAGAAACGTATTTTTAAAATTGAAAACATGAGAGTAGCAGTGTCCTGTTACGTCTCTTCCACCAGAATTACTTGTTCAATCCTGGCTTGCCTTTCTTATTCCTGTATGCTATAGAAACAGGTGAAATGTTTTCTTAGTGTCTTTTCATGGGTTTGTTGGCCAGCAAATTGTAGCCGGAAACTTCCTGCCCATCACTTTTGGAAGTGGTCAGCTGCTTTCAGCCTCCTGAACACTTCATTTATCAGCAGGTTGTGAACCTCCATTTCGCAGGTGCAGCAGAGCAAGCTCTCGAGTGCATTCTCTGTCCTCTGGTGCTTTCTGGTAGTCAAAAAGAACTATTTAGCATTATTTCTGAAAAGGAGACCATTTCCACATTTAGCCCTGGTAAAAATGCCAGTAAAAGCACTGAATTTGACTAGGCTGCATCTCTCTCCTTGACATAACTGCGTGTCTGTTTAGAGCTGGCTTACTGGCTCAACTCGAAGGGTGCCTGAGACCTTGGGCCCTCTGACTTTCCATTACCAGCGAATGATGCAGAGTGTGTTAAAGTGGTATGCCAGGTATTTTTTGTACGGGTTTTTCCTCCCCCCCTTGGCATGCAAAAGGTTCTTCACCTTTGGCTTAGTTTGACAAAGATGTTTTCTTCATGAAGATGAGGCATAACTATGTTGTGAGTGTCCTGGAAAGCCTTTCTAGTTATCAGGAGGACATGTATGATGTGCTGATTTCTTCCCGTGGCTTCTTGCTATTTGCATTAAATTATATTGATCATACAGCTGTTTAGGCAAGGTTAGAATTAAATGGCCTCTTCACGTTTTTCTTCCTCTGAAGAAAGATGGAGATTTGACAAGAACCCAATAGGAAGGATACTGCCACTGGGAGGGTGTCATGGAGAGCACATAAGGAAGATGAAAAACATAATAGGAAAAAGAAAGTTGCAGTTGTTTTTGTGCAGAAGAGAAATCATACCCTGTGTAGCCTGTCATTTGTGATAAACATATCACGGGAGGTGAGTTGTGACATGCTGCTACTGCGGTTAGGAATATGTGATTGAGATGTTTTTGTTAACGAGCTGCTGACAGAACAAACTACAAAGTGATATCGCAGGTACTGCTGTTCCCATCACCTAAATGCAGAGGTCTTGTGCTTGAAGATTTGCTGGCTTCTGTTGCTAACATTTGTTAGCATAATCAGCATAAATGTGCGGGTGATGGGGTAACTTGTGTTAAATTCTCTAAGTGCTTTTTCAAAATTATTATCTCGTTATAATGTCTGGGCACATGGAGGGGTTTATTTATTTAAAGATTGTTCCATGATTTGATTTGTTGAAGTTTTTATCTTTAGACTCCTCAGTCATTTAGGTCTTGGAGTTTTTTTGCTTATTTCTTTCAGGTAATTTATTTTCTAAACTTGTATGTTTTCAACATGTGATTGGACATAGAACTAGAGAATCTTACTTAGGCTTTCCTTCCCACAAAAGGTTGGACCAGGTGATTTCTTGACGTTCCTTCCCAGTTGGGCTAGTCTAGGATTCTAGGACTGGACTATTGGAAGGAAGAGCAGCTATCTTAATGGCAAACTGGCATAAATGTGTGAAAAAATTGCTAGCTCCAAACGAACCTTCTAGTCATGAGACGGAGGTGAGATCTTTCGCTCCTCAGCGGCATTTGCATGAATGAATGTTTCATCTAGAAACGGTCTTAGACTAGCTAATACCAGGATGAGTACTTATGGAATGTAAAGCTCTGGACTGCTGGCAGTGGCAGTTTCTCAGAAGAAAAGTCTAAGGGCAAGGGAAGTGTGAAAGTTCTTTGGAATACTTGGGAAAAGTGATCACATCTACAGTGCTTCAGTACATGGAAATGAAAGGAAACTCCAAACGGGAAAGGCAAAACCAAGGTTTAGGGGGCCAACGCCTTGCTGAATACCTTGGATGGATTGGCAGTGGATGGAGCAGAAGGGAACCTGCTGCGATTCCTCAAACTCGGCATTGCAGAGACTGGGACCGTGATGTGATGGGGAATGAGGACAAGAAAACACCCACCCACCCAACGTTTTCTTTTAACATTATTGAAGGTAGCAATCTAAACTTCAGTGCTCTCTTTTTTTCAGGTCCAAGTGCTTCTATGAGAGCCAGTTATATTCTTGCCCCCTGGGACTTGGAAGATAAGTAAGCAAATTGGAATTGCCTCAGTTAGTGCTCTGCTTCTACTTAAACATGCAGCGTAAACTCAGTGTAGAGCATTGGCTCCAATTGCACATTACAGGCTTTTATGTGCTCTCTTTATACAGGGATGCTGAAACTGGCCTTTGAAATTACCAATACTGGTTGTGCATGGAAAATTGGCAATGTTTGTGAAAGTATGGGGAAGTATTTGACTTGTATCATTCAGGATACAGTGACAGATAGAGGCTTCAGTTTGTGTTTAATCAGTCTCTAATGGTTTTAGTTTGGCACTTTTTTGGTTGCAGCTTTGAAGACTTTTCCTCCAGATCAGCAGTTTCAAGAAGATTTCAGTGAAAAGTGTTAAAATCCTAATCCTGCAGTGCCTTCTTTACAGTCCAGAATCAAATTTGGTTCAGAATTGGAGTGTGAAAGACAAGTCAACAGAAGCAGGTGGAGATTTGAACGGCTGCTTCCTCCTGTAGGTAAGTTAGGAGGCTGGAAGTGCCCGAGGTGTTTCAGGGCAGTACCTGGTGAAGAGCTGAGCTTCTCAGCTTTGGCCTGCTCAGGGTCCCTTGGGACCTTCTCACCTGTCCATGGGTTCATCTGTCGTTGTTCTGGATGTCAGAGGGTCTAACCCACCAATCTTTTGTTGCTTGCAGTCTCCTGGGAAGGCTCTGAACAGCATCATAGGTACAAAAACTCTGTCCTCTTTAGAGGACAGGGTTTTATTGAGTTCATAAATTGCTGCATCTCTTGCAAAGACTTATATAGAAAATTCTACATATCACCTTCAAAGCAGGTTTGAAATTTATTGTTTTGAAAGCAGTTGGGAGAATCTTCATCAGTACAGAGGGGCTGGTCTTAGCAAGCATTCGTTAAAATCATTATAGGTGAGCTTTGAATTAAAAATGTGCTTTAACTGGGAGCCGAGTGGAAAGCCCCAGGACAGATTTGTACATGGAGATGGGTGCTGGCCCCCAGAGCTAGCTCTGTGCCTGGGAGTGCTTGGGCTGGGGGTGCCGTGCTCCTCTTGGCCTCAGCAGGCTGCTGGTTGCCTTTTGCTGCAGCTGTGATTCAGATTACCCAGCAGTCCCCGTGCTTTGCTATGATCAAACGATACAGCCCTCGCGGAAAAATGTGCTACTCAAAGCTCTGTGTGGCTCCCGGAGCCAACTTGATCTATACAATGGGAAATAGGAAAGCCTTCTTTATCTGATTAAACAGCCGACTTTGGCATGAAATCTCCTTTTTAAAATCAACTTGCTGGAAGTGCTATGACAATAAAAATGCCTTTTTTTTTTTCATGCTTGTTGTGAAAGCAAAAAATTGACTGATGCTTCCTCGTTTCATGTATTACTGTCAGAGCATTCTCTGACATTCTTTGAGTTTAACCATCAGATGTGATACCCTGGTTGTACTTAAGCACAAAACTTTTCAGTGCCCTATTAACTGCCAGTGTCTGTGCTACACGAGGGTTTCTTCATGGTGACCTCAACTATTGTTTCTTCTTGCTTGCTGTATTTGTGTTAGATGAATTGATAACAAAATGAATTATGTCTCAATGGTAATCATGAAACTGCAGACATCAACTCAAATATAAATGGTGTCAGGAATGAGTCCTGAATTTCTCTTTAAAACAAATGAAAATTTTGGGAAATAACTTTTAACGCAAAATTACATCTTAAATGTAAAGTATATGCGTGGTTAAGAAGAAAAAGTTTGATAAAGTTGTCTGCATACATAAGGAAAAAAAAGGCAAGTCAGTTGTGTATCTTGTTTTTTTTTAGAGAGCTCCATGAATGTGCGTCTATCTAATTTGAACCTGCTGGCTCTTGCCTACCGAAGCTCCCTCTGCAGGCAGGGTAGCTGATCATTCAGATGGTGAAGTTGGTCCTTGCTTCCAAAGAGCCATGAAACAGTGCTCCAGATCACCCTGCATGATAGCTATTCATGAACTTTTAAAGATTAGCCTAGGTTCTGTCCTGGTTCCTCTAGGTAATTTTGATTATTGGGGACTCAGGAAAGGTGATTTGTTTAGACAGTTTTCTTTGTGATGTCTCTCTCAAGGTTCTCTCCGTGCTTACCAAATACATTCTTGCTTCTGCTGCAGTGCAGTGGTGGAGGAAAGATTTGGGGGAGAGGGAGAGCAGACACAAAGGCAGAGGAATGAGCCTTTGGAGATGGTTTGGAGAAAGAGATAAGAGGAAGAGAACAGCTCTGTGGGAGGAGAATACTCTGCATATTCCTTATAAATAGTGCATCATGTAGGTGAGCTTCATGTCTGCATCTGTGGTGTAGCATGTAGAGATACTTGCATGGGTGTAAAGGCCAAGGGCTGATGGAGTAAATGAGAGAAAAGTCACAAACTGTGACGGAGAAATCTTAGGATCAGTGAACTTTTCCTTCTGTCATTCAGTTATCTATTAGTACCTGTAATTAAAAAAGAGCAGTTGGAGTAAGAGCAGTGTTCACGTCATGCAACCTCAAGATTTTAGGAGAGATTGGCATTTCATCTGGCTCTCCATATTTTTGGTGTTGGCATTGGCTTTTGCTTCTCAGGTACCATTGATTCAGTAGAATAAAAAAGATGTTTACAATAAACCCCATCTTTCATATAGTGTTTGTGAGCACTATCCTTAGTTGTAGGCACCATAAATTATAGGATGAGGACAATAAACAGAGTTGATGGTAAATACGGTTGGTATCTAGTCAGACTGAAGAAGAGTTTCACTGAGATGTTATCTTAATAAAAGCAGTTGTCCACAGCTCTTACAGCAGAGAGGGCAGCATTCTTTGGACTCTGAGGGAATCACAAGGTTCCATGGGGGATTTCTAGGGATGATTTCAGTTTTGAGGGCATATAGAGCATTATATGCAGGACATAAATCTGCCAAGCGAAAGGAATTTACTGCCATCGTGTTTTGCTAAACACACATGCGTTATCATAGTTTTGTTCTTTGGCCCAGAATTAAATTAAAACCCAGAGACTGTACAACTCAAGGGATGGTGCTCTGTTGGTGGGCTTGTACTTTAGTTGGGGCGGTGTCTACGATGGGGAGAAGACAGAAGGAAGGAAGAATGGGGATGTTTGATATTTCGTGTTCCAGAACCTTTGCTTGGGAAGCCGCATTGGATTTATTTCCCTTTTAGATTTATAAAAGCTCTCCTGAACACTCAGCTGTTTAAATACTGGTGTGATGTGCCACTGCAGAGGCGTTTTACTTTCATATTGCTTTCATTCAATAAGATGCGCATTTTTTCCTGTATAAATGAACTCATATTCAGTAGTGCAATTGATGAATTCTCCTCCTCTTTTTTTCCTGCTGTAACACTGGCAAACAGTTCAGTTCATCCAGGTGTCAGTGCTTTTAGTTGTGTGATCAGAATTTTCTAATGAGGAGAGGAAACAGTGAGAACTGTTTGAAATCATTTTTCAAGGTCCAAAAAGAAAAAAAGAAAGCAAAGCCATCTTAAAATTAACAGCTGGACTATTATTCTTTATGGCCTTTCAGAAAGGAAAGAATAGAGGTGGATTTCTTTTTTTTGGCTTGTATAAGTGCAACCTTACACAGTTTTCCTCCTATTTTTCTCTCATGTTCACCCCTCATCTTTATCCTGCAAATGTAATTCCTCTTCTGATGTCTTTCCTCTGAGGTTTGTCCTCTGTGACGCAGACTTAGTTTGGTTGACACAATCTGTGATTCTGTTAAGTTCCGATTTTTTTTTTTTTTTAATCATGTCTCACTGTATTTTGGGGCAATCAATTTTAATGATCTTTTAAGAAAAAATATTTCTTTCATTTCAGGGGATTTTTTTCTGAAGCCCAGGCAAATTGAAAGCGAAAATGAAGTAATTCCAAGTGGTTTCAAGGTGCTTAGGACAGAGTAGTGTCTGCACAAGGGCATTCCACCCCATCTTCTGAATAAAAAACTTGAGCGAGACACATATTTCTAGGTTCCAATTTCTGTTTTCTCTTGGCAATGGAGGTGGAATTAACCACATTTAAATAATATTTTTAGTATTTTGGAGTGGACTCCTTGTATTTTTCTGGAAAGATGTTTTCTACAAGGAGAGTCAGTAATTTTTTTTCCTTTCCCCATGTCCCACAAGACAGAAATGAGGAAGTCCTTCAGCATCCAGGCTTTCCAGATGCTGGATGAGTTACTGTGCTGCCTGAAGTGGCTGGCTTCTCACTTTGCTCAGTGGTCAGAAAAGTTTCTTTTCCCTTGATCCAGGATATACGTGCCCTGTTTGGAGCGACTGCCTTTGTTGGGCTGCACTTGGCAGTGCTGGGATGGGCCACTTCTGCTAGGCAGCTCTTGGTTTATGCAGCTGAGCCCTTGAGGCAGATGATGTCTCTCATTTAACTGCTTTCCTCTTCTACAGCTTTTGATGACTCTGAGCAGCAGCACTGATGAGCACTTTACCTGTAACTGAGTAAGAAATATTTTGAAGTGAGAGCTGGGAAAGGGAGCTGCATAATGCTGTGGTTTCTAGACACATGCACGGGTTCTGCAGCCACAGGTGGGTCAGAGGAGTGTGTTTGGTGCTGTTAGAGGCTCACGTGTGGGAGGGAGAGTGTTATTCAGGCTGCTTGTAGCATCGATGCTTCCAGTGAGCTGAAACAAATGTTTGGCATACAGATTCCTATGACTGATTTCAAAAGATAGTCCAAGTTTACAGTAATAAAAGCCTGTTTTATATTTATAGTCTTCTAGCAAGGAAGTTTTTTGCTATTAGAAAGTCCCTGGAGGACTAGAGAGTCTGTAAATGCATTTCAAGTTGTGTCTGTAAACTGGCAGCACAGTGCAAGGCTGCGGCTGAGTGCTAGAACTTGCATTTGTAGGAGAAACAGATTTTCATAGGCCTTTGCTGCAAAGTGATGCGTTCTGATATTTAAAACTGTTGCTTCGAAATGCTTTCCCGGGCTTGCCAGGATGGCAGCTGGATCACTTTTCAATTGAGTAGCAGTTTGAAAGCACTCTTCCTTCCTGAAGTCTTGAATCAGAAGTCAGTGCTGCAAGAATGTGCTCTGCTTGTTAGAGGAGTCTCATCGGTAGGCTGGGCTTTAATTCAAGGTAAAAGTGAATGGACAAACACCAGGAGTTCTATGGGACTTCCAGGCTTTCTTCTGGAGAAGGCAGCGCTGGGTGCCTGCTGTTCTGTCTCAAGGCTCCCATCATCCACGGTCCCCGCCTGCAGAGAAGAAATGAGGGCTCTCCATCAACTCCTCTCTCATTTGGTGGAGTTCTAGCTGTTTCACGGAAAGACTGCTTGCTCTTACACAAAAGAATCTTACTAATTTTGCTGTTTAAAAACAACTGAGGACAAATTATATGACAGGGCGAAGGCTGGTCCTTTTATGAAGTAGCAATATAGTTTCAATTACTTTGTCTCATTTTAGAATAAGGATCTTGTCGTTATAAAATTTAGGATTAGCTTTGCCTGCCTTCAGCACCGTGCTATGAATATGCCTAATCCTGCAAAAATGTGGAGTACACACTTGCTCTTCATGTAAAAGGAAAACGTGTTTCTAGCTACAGTAGCTCTAATTAATTTAATGACATTGTGACAGTAACGGAGGATCTAGGAATGCTGTTATAATTCAGTCAAATAATTCATGCTACTATAATTCAGTCGTAGTTAAGAACTCATTTTTGCATGTAGGTCTTGAGGCACAGCATGTCCATTCATCGGGATTCTGGTAAAACTTGAAGATCTGTAAGGATGAAAGAATAAGAGCTGGTGGAGGAATATTTAGAAATTCCTTTGTTGCACTGTACAGCAGTTCTAGCCAGGAAAATAGGCTGGATGTTATCCTCTTCAAACAAGAAATTTGGTGTGCTTGTGGAAATTGGTTGAGAAGTTCAGCCTTTCAAAGGGGCATCATAAACCCAAGGTCTCGGGATTGTCTTTCTCCTTTGCGAGTCGGAGGCTTCCAGGTCTCTGAGCTTTGATCTCGGAGCCGGCACTGAGAGGTGCTGCCTCTTGCAGGATGGCTGCAGCTCTTGGCACCATCACCAAAGTTTAACTTCATTGTTGCTTAGGGATTCTTTTGTCTCAACTGCAAGTCCTAGAGGTGTGTTGTTTCATAAGTATTAGCAGATCTTCCCTGCTTCCCTTGAACATAATTCTGCCCTGAGGTGTTGCTGTTTCTTCCCTACACTGAGGTCGTGTGCATTCACTTTGAACATATTCAGCTCAAGGTATTTCATATCCATAATGTACTTCCTGTTTAAGGTTTTGGATGTTGTGAGATGTTTTCTAGGACTACCTAGGAAATGACAAGTACCACGTTGTTAACTGAGGATACAGATACAGAATATGCAGTGAAAGAAATGGTTTGCAATATTGTTTTGGTGATGAACTTGTATCTTGACAGGGAAATGTTGAGGTACTGGGTTCCCTAGCAAACCAAAACATAAAATGAAATAAAATCCTTAAAAGAAGGGTTGATTGCCAAGTCAAATATTAGGATGCAGCTTTTCCATATGCTACTGTGAGGAAATTCAGACAGCTGAGGTTGGGACTTGAGAGATTTTCACTGGTTTACACTGCCTCCAAATGGTATTGTAACTGAGTTTCCTTGTTTACATGTTCCTCAGTTTGTCAGGTTACAGTGTTTTGGATTTGCTTTTGTTTCTTTGAAGTTAAAAAGCTCAAACAAAATATCAAACAAATAGAAACCAAGCAAAAAACCCACCTGAACCCAAAATCCCATATAACTCGCCTTGTTGGGTGCTTGAGGTTTTAACATATGGGATGTATTTTCTGACTGTTGGGTAAAACTTACACTCCCTCCTTCCCACTTTCGTTTAAGTATTGCTGGGGTAAATAATCCCACTTGTCCCACTGATAAATACAGGGTGCCACAGACACAGGTATGTTATTTTACTTTTCCTGCCCAAGAAATGGCAACTGGTGTGATTGCAGTTTTCAGATTCAGGTTCTTTTTCCTTGAAATCCTGTCTGCTTTATGTTATTCAGTATTTGGTTTATAGTTTTCACAGAGTGTTACTCAAGCTGCAGCCCTTTGCAGCAGTTGGCCTGTTTTGCACTGTTCAGGTTTTAGTCTTCTGATTGTTGTCAAGTATCTGCATTGTGTTATTCCGTTAACTTTGGGACAGCTCTCTTGGATATTTTAGAGCTCACTTACACTTAGAAAGTCATAGATGTAGTCTAGCACTGATCAAAAAAAAATTATCTGAATTCTCAAAAATTAGAATTTGTAAGACTAGGAAATATGGTTTCCAAGGAAGCTTTGGCTGTGTTGCATCAGATTCTGAAATGGAAAAGCCATACAGATAGAAAAGCTATTGTAGCAGCTTTTCTGATTGAGTTAGTAGTGAATGCTCTTGTAAAAGCAGCCTTCATTATTAACCCACATCAGTTACTAATACAGGGGGACAGCTGAGTGAGCAGTCACTACCAGGGCACTGAAGAAGGTGTTAGTAAGGAGGATTTAAGGAATGCTCCTCCCAAGAGGCGCGATAGGAGCTGCTGCTGTGGTGAAACAGCAGCCGTGTCCCTGAGATATCTTAGCCAATTGCGGTTAAAATGAGGCTGATGGCAAATGTTTGGTGTTGGCATCAGGATGGCAAAAGAAGGTTGAAAAAACCGAGAGGAAACGAGCCAGTCTTTGCTTAAAACTCATGAGTGTGTGGTGCACAAAGCCTTGTCGAGGGAAGTCGTTTCCTCTGCTCTGGTTTCCTTTAGGAGTCTCCCAGCCTCTCCAGAAGAAGCGTGCTGGGTGTTTTTAGTTGCCATGGAAGTCGTGTTGTGCCTAGGCAAGAGGCAGAACTCTTCTGGCAGAGTAATTGTAATCAAGGTACGAGGGAGATAACGTTCTTCTGGTGAAAAGCATAGACTGGTGTTATGAAGATGTAGTAAACCAACTCGAAGTTGTTAGAGCACCATTTAACTTACCTGAAGCCTTTGGATTACGCTGAAGCCACAGGTCTCAGAGCTACTGTTTCTATAAGCGTCATTTGACTCTTTGGGATAATGATGTGGTTACTTGTTTTTCCGCCTTACCAGATTTGAGAAGCCTCTGATACCAAAATTGGTCAGGAAATAAACTTTCTAACACAATCTGAAGTACTAGGAAGCAGGCATTCTTTATTAGGGACACACCTAGAGGACATCTCCTCTATCACAGGTGCATGGTGAGGTTTTAGAGCAGGGTATTTATTCCAGTCCTGATCACCGCTCATCACAGCGTGCTGCCCAGCTAATACTTAACATCATTTTCTCCTGGCACTAATTTCCACGCATCTGCCTCTGTGGGAAGTCCTTGGACGGTCCTGGAGAGTCATCTGAAGGTCTCTCTGGTGGTTGTACCCCTGAGTTCTTCATATTAGAGGTGACCTTTCCTTGAACTTCTTCTTTGGGCATGTGCTGTTGCTTCTTGTTACAAAACTTGTCAAAACCCCCCCTGTATTCCTCCTTATCTGTTTATTCACTAGTTCCAGGTATGTTTATCAGCCTGTGTGCACACTTTTACCTTCTTTTATCTTGATTTTTTTTTTCTTTTTGCTAGTCTTTAAGATCTATCCAGCAACCTCAGGGGAACTGAAATTGTCTATTCTCTGTGTTATTTATCACTTGCACCAACTCCCTGTCAGAGGATGAGACTGCTTCACAAGCTGTACCCTGTATGGACTAAACCCTACTTATCTGGGGGACAAGCTCCCTCCGTTTCTCTGAGTGTGAGCAGTCGTGTGTCCATCTCCATCATTCAAACAATAGCTTCTCTTTTCCCAGCAGCCACAGCTGCTGTTGAGAGGAGGCGGCAGAGGCCTTTTTAAGGCTTACAGCTCTTAACAATCTGAGGATGTGTGGCAGTGTAGGCTTAGGGAAAAATCATGCAGCGACTCCACAGTGTTTTTCTACTTCCTTGGTGTCAGGAGCAAGTCTGTATTCATACAAGAAAATACGAGAATATTCATACAAGGAAAGCTGAGCTGCCTGAACAGTGTTTCCTTCTTTAAGAAACATTCTTCCAGCAGTGGGAATACCTTTTGAGCACTTGGACTGTACTGGCTTTATGTTGACTTTTGAGCTAAAATAACTAAACTGGTTTAATATTGCTGCAGAACCTCATGGTAATTCAGGACTTGCTATTTCAGAGTCAGGGACAGATCTTGTCATGTTAAAGGGTCTAGTACCAACCAAATTAAGGGGTTTGTATTTTGGAATTTGGTGACCGTGTTGCCTTTCTTTCTGGCTCGTTTCCACCTATACTATGCTCCTATAATCACAGTGGCTTTAAATCCTGAAAAAAGTTTACCTCTAGTACGGTTTCACGATAGTTTATCTGATGTCCGGCCCTTGATGAAGCAGATCCCTTTGCCTTTGACTGTTAGTTTTCGTACATTTCCTTTCTGAATCTTTTATTTTGTAGTTGAACAATAACGATATAGCAGTTGAATTTGTTAATTAAGTGACAATCTGTCCCTCGTGTCGGGGTCGATTTTTTCCCTGTGTCAGGTGGGGGAGCCCGCTCTCGTGGTGCCCCAGGGTCCCTGTCTGACAGAGGGAAGCCGTGGCAGCGTTTGCTCTCTGCGAGAGCCTCGTCCCTTGGCTTGGCCGCCAGCTCAGCCCCTGGCTTGCCTGGCTCGGGGAGCTGTGGCGCCCGTGTGCTGGCCAGCTCCGCGGGCTGTGCTTCGCCTTGCTTTTTGCCACACTGCCACCAGAGTAGGTTGCTGCTGGACAGAAGGGATCCCCCGTTTCCGTACCGTGGCAGCGTTCCTGTTGTTTGTGCTGCACAGCGCCAGGCTTCTGCCGGGCCCGTCCTGCTGCCTGTGGGAGCCCGGTGCGGCGCCGAGGTCAGCTGTGCAGGGGCCAGGGAGGACGGGAGGCAGGATCTCTGTGTAATAGCCATTTGTACTTCTGGCCGCGTGAGCTTCTCTTTGGAGAAGCAATCTGATATAAGTAAAGTCTCTTTGCAAACAAAGAAACGCTTTTGCCTGATTGCTTTCGCTTCTGCTGTGATTTTGTAGTGGTGCCTTTTCTACAGGCACCTATAGGAAGTGGGGCTGTGGTTTGATGAGGGAAGAATGCCTGAAAAGTAAAAAGGATGAGAATGTGGAGGGATGGTGATTATTATTAAGTTTATTTTTGCTTCTTGCTGCGGGTCTAGTATAGCCCTGAAATCTGATGTGTCTTAAAGTAAAATAAAAAAGTGAGAGCAATTACCTGGTTTTGGTAACATGGCAACATTTCTGGAGAGATTCTCTGAAGTATTCCCAGTGGATGTGCACAATTAAGGGAAGTAAGTAGTCTGGGATAGAACATATAATTTACATAGTGACTTCTAGAATAGAAAACCTCTAAGCAGACAGGTGATTACTGTGTGCATCGCAGGAGAAGGAGCACTGAATGAAAGCTGTTTATGCAATATACATATTCCTTGTCTGAAAGCTAAGTGAGCCTATGCCCGGGAGCTGCAATAACAAAATAAACAGATGAGGTTTCTTTTTTACTTGGAAATAATACAACTGCTGCCTCCAGTCAGTGTGAGGATGAGTGGCTTCTCCTGCGTGATCTGCATGCTGGATTAATGCAGTGTATTTGATTTGGGTTGCTTTCGGAACTGTTTCTTGCTGACTGCCTCAAGTGTGGTACATGGCTCTGCTCTGCTCTTGCCCAGATATTACGGGATAGCTGCACTCCAGAAGTCTTTTCTTAAGAAGCTGGGCTTAACACCTTGTTCTTCTGTGTGCATGTGATAAATTGATCCAGGACCTGTCTGCTGAAGGAGTAGTGACTCTGGTGTCAGTCAGTACCATCATGATAAGTGTTGCTTTCCAAGTATTCAGTATTTTCTTCCCACGTACGTGGAATCTTCTGCCTAGAACTAGCTTTTCCATCTTTCTTTTGGTTAAGAATTGTCAGAAGTCAGTTGTTGGAACTGTTACGCTTGAGCCAGAAGAAAGGTTTTGTGCAAACTAAATCTCTTTTTGCAGGAAATAATTAATTTTCTAGTTTAGAAAATTGATGGTGGTGTGTGTTTCCAGTTCCCTAATTCACTTTCTAATTTTGGTTGATTTTGAGCAATTTGTCAAAAAGGCATATGTCTGTTTTCTGTAAGTTCCATGAAACTGAGCTGGGGCAGGCGAGGGCTCTTAGGAATGCTAACAGAAGACAGTGAGATGGACTTGTGTTACAGGCATGGAAGAGTGAAATCTCTCTCAAATCATTTAAAAATGTCCCAAAGGTAAGCTATGGTCAAAGATGATATATGAAAATCTAGCGTTCAAGCCAGTGTTCTCAGAATGAGATGTTGAAATGGTCTGAGCTCTGGGTTTTGGCAAAATAAAAGAAATTTGAACAGGTTTCTGTGGAGATTTAAAAAAAAAAAGAAAAAAGAGAATTCTCAGCAGCAGCAAGCCTCTGTAGTCATTAATGTATTTGCTTTGCCAGCTGTAGGAGCTGAGGTGCTGTCCACTATCACCAGGGACTTGTGTCTGCCTTTCTGCTCAGGTAGGTGTTCCAGGAGAAGAAGATTTAAGAGCTAGAGTAGGATGAGTAGGATCTTTGAATTCAGCTGTTTTATGCAAAGTTGTGTTAGTGGTAGTCTCGAGTATTTTACATTTCTGCGATTAGTACCTCAGAAATATTCCTCTGCTGTCTGCTTCGTATGGATGTAACACTCTCAGTATTCAAAGTGTTAAAATTTTTTTATTATTATTCTGAGACACCCCTGGTACACAAAACAGAGGGAGTTTTATTTTATTTTTTTTTTTTAAGTTACCTTAATTGCTCTCTAAGTTCTCTACTTCCATCTTTTTTTTCCTTCTGCTCAGTATCTATAATGTGAAATACACATTCAGTCTGGTTTACTGACATAAGAGTAAACTGACATAAGAGTTGCAGGTTCTTTAGTTCTTTCTGGTGGAATTCCCCCAATTTATTGTTACTAAAAACCCAAACAAAACTCGCATAATTACTTCAGAAGCACAGTTCTTAATCATGGTGAACAAG
Source organism: Regulus satrapa (assembly GCA_013396955.1). Lineage (NCBI taxonomy): Eukaryota > Metazoa > Chordata > Aves > Passeriformes > Regulidae > Regulus > Regulus satrapa. Next base: position 143,726 of record VWZN01019499.1, on the reverse strand, counting down.
CCTGTGGAAAAGGAAGGTTTTTACCAGTTTTATTTCATGGTGTTTCCCAGGTTACCTTACAGATGGCGTAATAGAATATAAATATGGTGCCAATGTGAGACAGAAACCTCCCTGAAAAACAGAACAGCAGCTGAAATCTGCTGTGTCAATGACAATCTGCTGGAGATCTATTTGTCTGTCAGTTTATGACCTTGCATTTTTTGATAGAATTTTCATAGTCTAACAGTGCATTGGACTTTTAAGGAAAATTAACCTTGTGCAGGCTAATTAAGATTCATATCCTTAAAACTGGGTGTATTTTATATCCCTGTTTGGAAAAGAAAGAGAAATTAAGTTACAGAATTAATTTTAAGCTTTGGATTTTGGGCACTGTTTTTGTTCAGATGAAGAAAAGATCTGTTCTCAGAATAGTGAAGAGAGCATTATCAAGTAGCGGAGTTAGATTATTGATTTAATGTTCCTTTCTACACTCTGGAAATAGCATGCTCTAGGTAGAGGCGTATGATTGTCAGAAGATGTAAATCGGGATGGAGATGGTTAATTGTTGATAAGGGACAACTTAAGATCATTATGCGTTAAAAATCTATTATTGGGTTAAGTTAAAACTATTCACTATTAATAATTTATGGTGGTATTGACACAAATCTGTACATTTTCCAATCTCACGCTTTATTACAAATACTATTGGCAAACATTTTCAGCGTATACGCGATAGCTAAAAACCCACGGAGGAATATATAAATGATGTGTAAGTAGCTGATGCACACTGTCGAGGGGAGGAAGTGGTCTGGAGGACAAAAAGGCACTGGAGAGAGCAGGGTGTGCAGTTTGGACTGGTCTCAAATAGCCATTGCCTGTGGCAGGGCTGTCTGAGGGGAGAGGGGCAGAGCAGTGCAGGGAGCGGCTTTGGGGCTGTGACAGAGCAGTGCAGGGAGCTGCTCTGGGGGCTCAGGGCAGGGAGCTGCTCTGGGGGCTCTGGGGGTCAGGGCAGAGCAGTGCAGGGAGCGGCTCTGGGGGCTCAGGGCAGAGCAGTGCAGGGAGCTGCTCTGGGGGCTCAGGGCAGAGCAGTGCAGGGAGCTGCTCTGGGGGCTCAGGGCAGAGCAGTGCAGGGAGCTGCTCTGGGGGCTCAGGGCAGAGCAGTGCAGGGAGCTGCTCTGGGGGCTCAGGGCAGAGCAGTGCAGGGAGCTGCTCTGGGGGCTCAGGGCAGAGCAGTGCAGGGAGCTGCTCTGGGGGCTCAGGGCAGAGCAGTGCAGGGAGCTGCTCTGGGGGCTCAGGGCAGAGCAGTGCAGGGAGCTGCTCTGGGGGCTCAGGGCAGAGCAGTGCAGGGAGCTGCTCTGGGGGCTCAGGGCAGAGCAGTGCAGGGAGCTGCTCTGGGGGCTCAGGGCAGAGCAGTGCAGGGAGCTGCTCTGGGGGCTCAGGGCAGAGCAGTGCAGGGAGCTGCTCTGGGGGCTCTGGGGGTTCAGGGCAGAGCAGTGCAGGGAGCTGCTCTGGGGCCGCGGTGCAGTCGCGGTTCTGCGGCCGGCACAGCGCCTGCGAGCCAGATGGTTCTGATGAGATTGTGATAAATGGATCGGGATCCACCGAGAGTAAGATTTAACATGGAAATAAATAAAAAGCACCCAAGGGAGTAATTCTATTTTATTTATATTCCTTAGCTCTGGTAGATTTTTTTTTTTTTTAATTTTTGTTCAGTTGCTTTCTTCTAGCCTTCTTAATAAGAGCATTGGACAATTTATCCCCATGATGAAATTACATGAAATGTTTTTTGCCCTTTTTTGAATCTAAAACCTTCAGCAATGCATACAGCACAACTGAATTTTCAAAGGAAAACTCTTTGAAGTCCTTTTTCCTTTTTTCTTTCTTTGTGTCTCTGTCTCCCCCCTTTCTCCATCTCTCCCCCCTCCTCCTCTCTGTCTGTCAAGTTCAAGAGCAGCTCAGATGCCATGAATTAAGTGAAGCACAAAAGGGGAAAAGGAGACCCTTTTGAAGAACAAAGGCCTCCCATTAGGCTGCCGTGTTCTTTCTCTGACCAAAATTGCTCCCTACATGGTTTTTATTGCTGTCCACATGCTTGGCACATAAGGTAAATACAGTAGGACCCTCGTTACCTCACACTCTCTCTTCCTCTTCCCCCTTCAATAAATGTTTTGTCTCTTTGATGTCCCTAGTAATTCTTATACTGATTGTTCCCACCCTCATAAAAGCCCCAGGGGTAGTCATGGTGGTGGATAGCATTAGATACTGTGTAAATGCTTCCAGAAAAGAAGACAAACTGCGGCCAAAGAATTTATCTCAGGTGGAAGAGAATGGGAAGGAAATACAGATGTTTTCTTTCAGCATGCTGCCTCTTTGCCCCAGCTACACTTGTATTTCCCAGGGAAGTTCATAATTTCTTCCTGTTGGTTTCAAAAACAAACAAGGAAATAGGGCTAAGTCAGAATTACGAGAAAATGCACACCATAAGACTTTAAAGTGATAGGAACTCTTAAGCCTTCTTGATTATTTATTTTTCTTTGGTTTGGACAGCTCTCTATTTCAGAGCTCTGGCGAAAAGTACCAGCGAAGGTTCAGACTGAGGTGGATTTCAAAATGTGAACTGTGCAGTGCATGCCTGTTAAAAATAAATCAGTAAGGCCCTTCCTACTGAAGAGAAATTTAAAAATAGCACTGAAATATATGCATGCATATAAAAAACTGGAACCAGTGTAAAACGCTCTCTTAAACTTAAGATTGCAATTGAACTTTTTAGTACTTGAATGACAGAATTTGCTAATAGTATCAAAGATGTCTTCCGGCGAGTTAATTTTTATGGCAGAATCCTGAAAGGTGAAAATAATTGATTTGAGATAGCATAATTCATGCTGAAATTGTCTGGAAACCATAATATACATAAGTATTTCCTGGAATTCGAAATTATGTTCTTCCCAAATAAATTGTTTTCAGAGATGTCTGTTTTGGTATTTGTACTTGTTTTCATCTTCCGGTTCCACATTTTCAGTGCCATTAAGTAGTTTCATTAGGTTGTGTAACACAATTTAATATGTAATGATTAACAGAACAGGTAACTGTTTTTATTTTTGGCACGGCTTTTTCCTGCTGCCGCCTCACCTCCTGTAGTATATGCTTTTATGAGCATCTTCTGTTATGAACATAGTAATTCCAGAGAAAATGTCAACAAGGTGCTTAAAGAAATAACAATGACTCTTATCAGTCTATTTTGTAGATTACAAGGCAAGGAAAATCCACCTTGAAATCTGACTTTTCATGGCGAGTTAGATTTTTTTTTTTTTAAGCTTCTTTCCTCCCCCCATGTCGCTCACGTTGCATAATAAATTTTAAAATAAATTATTGATCGTAACCAGTTGAGTATTTCCTCACGCTGTGTGAGGTTTTCTGTGCGCATCCCTGCAAAGGAACGGTGTTTGCTTGCCCGTGCGCTCGGGGCGGGCGCTCCCCGTCCCGCGGCGCTGGCGCTGCCCCCGGGCCG
>VWZN01019499.1:116809-140015 GCA_013396955.1 Regulus satrapa | reverse complement strand
GGGAGCCCCGCAGCGCTGGCTGCGGCCTGCAGCGGGCAGAGCGAGAGCCGGGCTCGCCGAGGGGGCTGAGCCACACCGCCACCGAGCCCCCGAGCTCGGGAGCGCCTCGGGCATCTCTGACCGAGTCCCGCCCGGGCCGAGCAGCCCCTGGCCCCGAGTGCCACCTCCCGCCCGGCTTCTTGAAATCCCTTCAGGGATGGGGGCCCCGACGCTTCCCTGGGCAGCCCGGCCNAGGTGCTTAAAGAAATAACAATGACTCTTATCAGTCTATTTTGTAGATTACAAGGCAAGGAAAATCCACCTTGAAATCTGACTTTTCATGGCGAGTTAGATTTTTTTTTTTTAAGCTTCTTTCCTCCCCCCATGTCGCTCACGTTGCATAATAAATTTTAAAATAAATTATTGATCGTAACCAGTTGCGTATTTCCTCACGCTGTGTGAGCAAGGTTTTCTGTGCGCATCCCTGCAAAGGAACGGTGTTTGCTTGCCCGTGCGCTCGGGGCGGGCGCTCCCCGTCCCGCGGCGCTGGCGCTGCCCCCGGGCCGTCCCTCAGAGGGGCCGGAGCGCCCGCAGGTGCGGGCCGCGCTGGGCTAATGGCAGCGCCGCCGTGCCTGCCTAGGGAAGATGAACCTTTGTTCTGCCTTCCCCTCCTCTGGCCGTGCCCCATTTGTCACNTCGGGAGCACCTCGGGCATCTCTGACCGAGTCCCGCCCGGGCCGAGCAGCCCCTGGCCCCGAGTGCCACCTCCCGCCCGGCTTCTTGAAATCCCTTCAGGGATGGGGGCCCCGACGCTTCCCTGGGCAGCCCGGCCCCTCTTTCTGTGAGGAACTTCTTCCTATGTCCAGCTTGAACTCCCCCGGGTGCAGCTCAAGGCTGTGCTCCCATGTCCAGTCACTGGTTTTCTGGGAGAAGAGAACAAGGTCCTGCAGTTAAGTAACATTATTTTAATACTACTTGGAACTTCTGTGAGGAGGAGTAGGAGCTAAAATATAAATAAACTTTACCAACACAATAAAAAGGGAGTGTCAGCTTCTGAGTACTCCTTTCAGCAACAGGAAAATTATTTTCCAGGGCATGTCTTGTAGGTAACTTTTTAAAAATTCCATCAGATTAAGTCTTCCTTATACTTTTTCTTTAAGAATATGTAATAGTGAGAAATGAGGTTCACTCCTCTGTTATATTTAAAAAGTTTGATAAAAGATAATAAGAGACAGACAATAAAGCAAAATGTTATACCTGGCATTCCACCAAAAGAGTACATCCTAACTCAAAAACTCTTCGTTAAATCAATCAACTTGTTACATATTCATAGACCTTCATGCATTATTCAAAATAACTGCCCCCCAACCTGGAGCGGCGCCAATTCGTCTCCCCACTCCCTGGTCAATAAATACTTTTCCTGGTGTTCTGGTTATCTTCCTGCAGATAGGATAATCCAAGAATGTGAAGAATCTCTTGACTATCTTTTACTATTCTATGAGTTAGTTATGAACATTTTTTAAACTATTTTTTGTAGTCCTATATATATATATATATATTTATCCCACTACTATTTCTAAGTTTTGTTTAAAACAGAGCTAAAAGAAATCCTATTCGTACAGCAAAGTTTTCTAATATTATGCATATAGCATTCATTTAAATAATTGCAAAAAGCCAGTAGTTTAATAGGTACTTATTACTAATAATATACACCTGAAAGGGAGCACTGGGAGTTTTCAATTGCATGTCTGCACAAAACAGACTCACAGCCTGAGTTTTGAGTTTTACTTGACAATTTCTGTATAAAACCCAGTGACATAGTAGACATAAAGATTTGGTGTCTTCCATTGAAGACTTGCTGAAATAAGTAATGAAACAATGTGTTAGCAAGAGCCTTCGTTTTAATTATTCAAAACTCTGTTCCTTCCTGACATAGGAGCTGCAAATTTGTAAGAATAGCACCTAGTGCCTTGGAAACGCTGCGCAGTGAAAAACGCTTAGATTGCTACTCTAGAAATAAGCGGAACATTTTAAAGAAATGATGATGTCTTCAGAATGATTTATTTCTTTGGCATTGATGCTGCTGGAGTTTTCTCAGGTTTGTCTTAATTTTGATCTCCTAGCCATTGGGGAAAGGCTTAACAGAGCTCTGAAATGTGAGTTTGGTTGCTGCAGTCATTGAATAGTCATATTCACAGTGTCAGTCCAGGAAAAGGGGCTCAGTACATCGTCTGTTTCTTCCCAAAGGGTTAATGTTTCTTACTAGATTCTTAGTAGAGCCTTGAAGCTGTTTAGCTACTCTTATCTTCATCACACAAAATGTAAGATCTGGTGAGGTAAATAAAATTTCTGCTCTTTTATTTCATTTGCAGGCAACAGTAAGCAAGGCTCCCTGTACTTCAGACTGTAGCTTGCGTTCTGATTTCTCTGCCACTGGAACGTGCTCTTCTTCACTGGCTTGCTTTAGGTTATAATACAGAGATTATTCTTTTTATGTTTACCTTTCTTGTTTCTTGTATTTAGCAATTTTTTTCAGGCAGCAACATGAAATGGAAACTTGTGCAAAAGAGACTGTGTTGCGTGTTGAATTTTGAGCACTGAGTAGAACTTTCAAAGTTTATTACCATTTCTCTGCAAGAAGAGATTTTGCATACTGATGCTTGATGTTTTCTTTTCAAGAGGTTAAACAGAATGTTAAATAAATTAGAAATTGATGTAGCAAAATCCATTCAACCACATTGAGCAAAGAGTTTTCTGTGGTGGGTGAATTTTTCAGGCTGTAGTGGTTTAGGGAAGGAGAAGCTGTTTTGCTGTGACGGCGTGGCCTGCCCCGACTGGCCATTAGAAAAGAGACAGGAATTAGCATACAACGAGTGGCCTTATGGTAATCACTTGCTCTGAAGGACATAGAGGAGCTGTACATGTATGGAAAAGTCAACATATCTTTGTCTATAATTTGCTTTTATTAAGGGCAAAGCTAATCTAAATGATTCTGAATGACTTTGTACAGCTGCAAGCACCAGCACAGGTTACTGACACACTGTAACTTGGGCTGCTGGGGAGCTGGCCCTTTTTTTTTTTAATATCATTTTTGGATAAGGAGTCTGTTGCATTGACTTTTGTATATGTGCGTAGTGTTCAAGTTCACAAAGATTCATTCTCAGGTGAAGGTTTTAGATATGGAGGACTTCATAAAATGTAGCCCTGAGATGTCCCCTAGAGAAGATGTGAGGTATCTACACTTACCCGTTCTCCGTGGTTTAGGTTTAGGGACCAGCCCCTGAATTTTTAATGAGCTCCCTAAAAATTCATATGAGCATATATTGTAATATTGTGTAGAAACAGCTGCCAGTATTCTTGGTGAGGTCTAGAGAGTTGTGTAAGTGGCTTTTCCATTTCGGAGTTGTATGAAATTCACCACCTAGGATTGAGCACTCTGATCCCTGATTCTGTTTGTGGGCAGATTACCCACACTGGAGGAGAGCAGCCCTGCAATACTCAATTCTACATTAAAGTCTTGTGGATGTCTTCCATATCCGTGCTTGGAGAGCTTCATTACCAGAACTAATTACAGTTCCAGATAGATCTACGAGTCCCGATGCAAATTAGCAGGGAGTTTCAGAAAGCAGAAAGGACAGGAAGCTGTGGTGTGGCTGCTCATCAGCCGTGAGCGTGTTTTGGGGGTGCTCAGTGCTGGGCAGTGCTGCCCGGGCTGCGTTGGCTTTGCGAGAAGCCCAGCAGCCCTCGCCGAGGCTCTGTGCTGTCGCTGCTCTCGCTCGGAGCCCGAGCGCGCCTTTGCTCTGTGCTCCTCAGGAAAGTTGCTGCTGCTCTTGGCTCTGCGGGCACCGGGAGACACTCGCGGTTGTGGTCTCTCCTCGCCTCGCCTCTGGTCAGGCAGCCCATTGTTTTTCTGGTTTGGTTCCACGGGTGGTGTCTGTCTTCAGGAGAATTTCCCTTCAGCCAGGTGTGGGCTGCTGATCCGGGGCTGTTTCTGATGGCTATGCTGAATTAATTACGTGAGCAGTTACGGTGTAGGTGCTGGAAATGTCTGCCTGTTCAGAATGGAAGAGCTGCTCTTAAATTAATTTCTTTATCATCCTCTGGAGCCTTTTTTGGGTTGTTTCCACTTTACTCTTTTCTTAAAAAGAAAATCCTGAAAAATAATATTAAATATTTTGTATGTATGAAAGTTGGGTTTATGCCACTTAGAGTGCCCTTCCTATCCTGTGATTTCATTCTCAGTGTTGGAAGTGGTTCATATGCCTACCCAGCATTTCACTCGCATATCCTAAGCTTTATCTTACTGTAACTTTCTAGTTGTAAATGCGTGTTTAACACTAATCAACTGTTTCTTTGTTGGTCAACATATTATGTTTTAACAGTGTGTTGCTGACACAGTATTACTTGAAGATTTCTCTTAAATGTCTGTTTTAAAGATCTGGAAAACAGTGTTCTTTAAAAGATTGGGTTAAAATTACTTGTACAGAATTAAAAATATGTGAACAGTGTGGCTGTACACAGCCAGATGTTGCAAGATCAGCATGAAGCTGACAAAGCCTAGAAGGGATTCTGCTCTCGCTAGGTAAAGACTTGAACAAATACATGGGACCTGCAGTGTTCCCCCAAAGGCCAAAAGAAATGAATTCTCTCAAATCACAATGTGATTTCTTTGGGAAAGTTTGCTCCACTGAGAACACCTTCTCAGCATCTCCTGGGACTTGAGCCATAAAGGTCTTGGGTTCAAAGCAAGCTGGAGTTTGCGCAAGGCAAGTGTAGAGAAATAATTAATCTAGTGAAGGCTGGGGTACTCAGTTCTCTTTTGTTTCATGGAGAAAATATGGCTGTTTTTGCTGTGTGAGTTATTAAATTGTTTTATGCTGCAATGTTTTCATTAAGAAGGGGAGAGCTTTAAATGTTCACCTTTTTTTTCATGTTCAATTTTTAAGAAATCAAGGGCTTTTTGGCTGGCATAGTGATTTATGCCATTCCTAGCTGTAAAACTGAAGCTTTGTAATACAAGAATCAAACTCGTGTGGTGGCAAACAATTTTCCAGACACAGAAGAAATGTGTGTTATACAGTGTTTGTATTGCTCTGGCTGCAGTGGGCCGGGAGGTGCCTTTGCTGCTCAGCAGCTGAGTAAGGGTAATGGCACTTGCAGGTAGCAGAGGTGTTAAACAAGAGAGCAGCGTCACATTCATGTTCTTGTTTTTCTTAGAGGGAAGGCACGACTAAAGACAGGAGTTAAAAGTTTGGAAGTGGGAAAATGCTATTAAAATAACAGAAAGGTTTTTTAACATTTATGGGTGTGTAAAATATGTGGTGTAATGTCTGCTCTCAGAGATAACATCTGTATTTTTTTATGGCGAAAATGGGACACAACTGTTGTTCAGCAGATCCGTAAAGCGTTACTGGGACAGCTTTGCCTACTCTACGCCTTCTAGAAACGTATGTAAGCCGTGCCAGAATCTGGATTTCGAAAAAATGCGTGTACTGAAGTTCCCAGCGTTCATTTCTCAGGTGTTTCGAGCTTGTCTTACGTGCATAGAAGTTCCAAGTGCCATTGCTGCTTTAAAGTTAAAATAAATCTTTTGCATTTCAGCATGGGCTATTTTAAAAGAGTATAGTTCTAAATAAAGGGAGAGGACTCTCTTATGCTATTTCAGAGTGTTCCTTGAGGAGGAACCTGTAAAAACGCTGCTTGTGTGAATTTTCTCCTCTTCATGGGCAAGGTGGGGAAGTAGAGATGAGCAGCATTTGGAACTTGAAAATGGATATTTCCGTATAACTAATAAAATTACTCTTCAGGTCACCAGGGCTGCAGAGTCAGCTGTTGTGTCCAGTGGATTTTGATTAAATTGGAGCGCAACATTTTCTTTTCCCCTTTGTGTGAATCTGGCTCTTTGAGGCATGCCCTCCTAGAGCACGTACTGTTTCAGTCCTTATTTCAAGCATTTCCACTCTTTGTACCTGCTTTGAGCCCTCGGATTTTTTGCCTTACACCTTGACCTTGGTGTACTGTGCATTTGTGAAGCTAATAAGGTGGATTTAAGAGAATAGCCTGTCCCTCAAGTTAAGGGCGAGAAGCTAGGAAATAAACACACAGCATGCTACAGAATGGAAGAGAACAGAAAGAGATATTTAAGAGGAGATTAAATACCCCTTTACATACTTTCTAGGTGGCAGGGGAAAAGATGACGTACTGACAAAAGGTCATATTTTCTTTCTTTGGTAATATATTTTTGTTGTTTGCTGACCTGTTTATAAGCTCTAAATTAGATTTTGATACAAAAAGTGTCTGAGGTTTATTAAACCTCAAAAGGAGGCAGGAATTTTGGGGCATGGGGATGTTTAATCCTGTTTTTCAAAGAACGTTGAGATTATTAGGTTATGCTGACTGTTAATTTCATTTCTTGTCATTTTTTTGCATCCACTGTCCAGTTGCTTACATTTTTCAGGGGCATGGAAGTCTCAAGGAGATTAGTTTCTTAGGGATTCCCCAGTAAATGGGCAGGTACAGGAAACTGCCCCCATTCACGTGAAAGGAAAGAATTCAGTAAGAACACGAGACGCACCAATTGTTGGAAAATTAATGCAGAGAGGAGACCATTATAAAAATGCTTAGTGTAGAAGTTCAGTAAGTCAGAGAAACCCATCTTTAATCTATCATATATATATATAAATACAATTCCCTTAAGGTAGACAAGTCTCTTAGTATGGTGAACTGTACAGTTACTTTTAATCTCTCTCAGTTCTTTGACTCTGTCTGTGGGACACCGTGCGAATGATGGTGCTGGTGAAACTGGGGGTGTGGAGTAGGGCTGGAACAGTGCAGACACAGAACTGGGTTCAGAGAAAAGAAACTGCCAAAAGAAATGCTTGCCAAAAAGGTGGATTCGCTGCCACATGGATTCTTGTCCTGAGGTAATACAGATTTTTAGCTTTTCTGGAAATGACTGTGCAGAAGAGCTTTTTTTAGGTTGACTCTGATGTACCTACCAAAAGGGGCAAACTCTTGCTTTAATCATAATATGGCTTTAAAAATCTCCAAAATACAACAATTGCAAGATGCAAACAATTCAGGAAAGAACTTTTAGTAGTTTTGATGCCCAGTGAATTCCTTTGCCACTATCTGTGTTCTAGTTACATCTTGTGTTGCTTCAAGTGTAAAAAAAGTTTGTCTAACTTTTAACCGAAATATGAAACCAGTATGAATTCATCACGTTTTCTTGGAAGCTTCTGTTCTGAGAAAGGAGGTAGTGTCTAAAGAGATTGAGATATTCAAGAAAACTGAAATCGAGCAGTGCCAATGCCAGCTTTTGTTTTCTGTAAACTTATTCTATTAGAGTATTACACAGATGCTAGTTAATCAGAAATAAATGGGTTTATGCTGTGGTGGGCTCTTATCTTTTTCTTCATTACCACGACAAGTCTTTGAAGGTACTGGAGAAAATGAAGGGCTTATGGTATATTTTCATTCTCTGTTGCTGGTAAGAGAGTTGATAGAACTCAGCCTTGTTATTTTTCAGTCAGAGCAGTCTATCAATTAATTTTTAACATGCTTAGCTATGACCTGTCGATCAAAATCTAACGAGTAATTCTAAGAGATGAGAGTTGCATTGCATGTCTTGAGTCGGTGTTGCCAGGAACGTGTCCCGACTCTGTGGCTGCGGCTTCGATGGGTTTCTCTTGGCATTGCCTGATGCACTGCAATTTGCACACTGCTTTCTGTCGGAAGGAAGCTGAGGACATAGAGGTGCAAGCGTATTTTGCAATGTAAGACTTCTGGGTGGTCACAGTTGAACGCTTTATTTAAGGGGAAAGCTAATGTGTTGCCATCACTGATGTACTGGAGAGCAGCAATGATGGTGACTTGAGTGACTCCTCTAGATGTATGTATATCTGATTGCAACTCCTTGTTTAGGCCCTTTACAGTATAACAAGACATCTCTTTCCAAACAGAAGTATCTATAGTGAAATTATGGTTCCAAGCTTGGCTAAGCAAACCTAACAGCTCTCTGAAGCTGTAACTCCCCTTGCTCCTTACGTTCAGCTTCATTATCTTGTCTTTGCTCTTTTTCCTCTGGAAAGTCTTCTGCTGTTCTAACAAGTTATGGTTAGTGTGTAGTGACAAAGCCAGCCGAGGGTAGCCAGAAATGGTGGGAAATCTGAGTGTGGAGCGTGGCCTCCTTTCAGCAGGGCCGGGGCATCAGTCCCCTGCTGTTCGCTGCCTCTCCAGCCTCTGCTGAAGCTGAACTTCCCTGCCCCTGGAAGGACAGGGCAGTTCTCCCTCCTGTCCCATTCCTTCATGACTCAGCCTCTGCCCTTGTATCTGTTTTCAGTCTTTGGCTACCACACATAGCTGATTTAACTCGAAAGGAAAATAATTTCCTGGTAGTTTTTTATGAAGTTAGCTTTTTCGGGACTGCCAACTAACATTGTCCCCCGCTATGGGTAGGTGAGCACCAGAGAGGGGAGTGTGAGGGAAGAGGGAGAGCTAACTTCTTGTGATTGGGGGATAGAAAGAAAATGAAGCTTTTCTTTCTCAGTGCTGGACAGTCATAAGACTGGCTTTGTTACAAAATGTAAAAGTATTGTGAGGCCGTGGTTTAAACCATTCGAAGCAAACCAGGTGGATTCTGCTTGGTGCCACCCCTGATGGCATTTGCTCTGCTGGGCTTGTCTGATTTCGCAGGCGTCCGGGTTGGGAGCTGAGCTGCCAGAATTATTTTTCAGAAGGGTTAATTTTCTGATGCCCCAGTTCTTGTGGGCTAATCATGCCAGCCATGGCGTGACCCCATGGGAGGCATGGCCAGGGGAAAAGGGGATTGCCCTGCAACTTTGTCAACTTGGGTTGTTTCCACTGCCACATTCATAAAACGTTTCAGCTTCTACATCTACTTGTGTTTCCTGGGTGGGATAATTGATGTACATGGCGCAAACAAGAGGGAGATGTTACGTGGGTAAGACAATGCTTCTGCAGCCCTGAGGAAGAACGAGTTATAGTGAGAATAATCAGGGGTTTGTGAAAATACACATCAGCAAAGGAGATAAAGGAGGCTCGGATGGATAGAAGGTACTTGACTGGAGCTTCTGGGAGTCAATATAAGGCGTTCTTGGTATGTTCCTGGCAATCATGTTCCCATGGTGATAGGAAAGCACTCAGTTATCTGTGTCTTGTTCTGGACTTGTATTGGACAGATGGAAATCAAAATACAGATCTTATACTTCTTGCATAATTAACATTTGCATCTCACTGCTGTGAGATGTAACTGGGGCCAAAAGATTAACAGGATCAGGAAAGAAAAGGGATTATTCATTTACAGTACATTATGCTAGGTTAAATGAAAGCTTTGTAAAGCCTTTGTAAAGAATTGAAAAACCATTATACAACAGGGAACAAATGAAGTGCTAACCAGAGGGGATTAGGAGGAAACTTCTCTGGTAAGTGGACTGTTCCATGGGTGTCCACGGTGAGGTTTCTTGTACCGCATATTAATCATAGGCAGGCAGGTTTTAGGTTCAGCAGTTCTTCTCATCGCAACAGTTTTATGGCCATTTAAACAGAGGCTGTCTGTTGAGTCGAATAGAAATGTGTAGCTGGGAAGAGTGCTTAGGGAAGCAGGGTTTAAATTTAGTTGTGCATGAGGTCTCTTTTCAGGAGAGAGAGTCTTTGAAGGAAGGCCGGGGTCTGCCACCGTCAGAGTGTAACCAGAAACCTGACAAAGAAGCAGCGAGGGTGATTATTTGCAGTAGGGGTGTGTGGTGAGATTCGTAACTGAGGTGCATACGGAACGTCACATTGGTGCTGGAAAGGTTTAAAAATTCAGCTGCAGTACTGGGCACATGATTGAGAACTGAATGCATGTCTGATTTCAAGTGTGATAATCAAAAACCCAAACTTATTAGTAAAAATCGGTGTTAAAGCCAAGTAAGGTGATCTCAGCAGCAGTAAAAAGGACCTTTATAGTATGATCATACATTTTTGTAATTAGCAGGACAAAACCCTTAATAAATGAATCATTAATTTGATTGTCTATTTAATAGACAAACTGATGATTCATTGCACACATAGGGTAGATTAATTGTCAACCAAAATAATCCTGTAGGATTTTGAACTTGAATGGTGAAGTAAAATGTGAAAGAGAAATTGTGAGGAATGCTGTTTGAAGAGAGGTCCTGATGTTGTAGTCTACCTGTTGACTCTTGCAGCCAAATAATCTCTGAGAGAACAGCTCCTGGTGAATGCACAAGTATTGATGGCTGATATTTTAATACAAAAATGAGGGAAATGAAAGCATAAATTCAGGTGACTTATTAAAAATTGTACCTCTGCTACTGGGTAACTCCTATCCATCAGCAAAAGCTGCTTGACAGACAAGACAAGTAGCTGTCCATAGTCTGCTACTTTTTAGAAGGATGCTATAGATTTTCAGATTCTAAAAGAAACTTTGATTGAAGAATAAACACAATAAAAACCTTACATGGCTTTCCCCCTCCTGATGAGGCGAAGAAGAATCCAAATGTAGGTCTGATCTTCAGTGTCTTTCTGCTGGCTTAGGAAGATTCCAGCTCCAGCTTTGCCCGGTTGTTCTCTGAACTCTCCTTCTGAAGTAGCAGTCTGTTTTTTTCTCTCCACAGTACTCATGTCCTGGTTAGCAAATAAGGAGGAGAGGCAGTGGCGTGGCTTGGGAAGCACAGTCTGATGCAGTCATGTGGAATTACCTTTCTCAAGCTAATGAAATACAAGTACACGATTGTTTATTTTTAGAATACCCTGATCTATTTTTCCTGATAGTATTTAGCAAGCTGATAAAGCTTGCTTTAATATTTAAGCAAGCTTTAAATTATTTAAGAATTTAGCTGCTGATAAAGCTCGAGTAATACCAGGGAATTAGGCAGCCTTTATTTCAGAATTTGCATCCAACACTTGTTATGATTGCATGGTGTGGGTGAATGGCTCTGCAGATGACCCTTCATGAGCCACCACAGCAGCACCTCTCCCCTGCTCCCCACCTACCAACTTCTGCACTGTAAAAGCAGTGCCAAAAAGCCAATCCCAGCCCCCAAAATAGAGGGAAGGGCGGAATTTCCCCTCCCCTCTTTGGTGAGAGACAATTGCTCAGTTGAGTGGCCAGTAGTCCCTGGGCACTTTCTGAAATGCTCAGGAGGGTGAGGATCTCTGCTCTCACACACATCACCACCTGCTCGCCTGCTTTTGAGTGGCCTGAAGTGTTTCCTAAAAATGGGGAGAAAATGCTGTTCTCAAAATAAATGCGAGAGGGGAGGAAGAGTCATTCAGACTGACTGGAAAGAAACCTCTCTGATTTGTTGATTTTATGTATTTGTTGATGTCAGTAAATCTTAAGTGACCAAGGAAGATGAAGAGAGGGGGTGGAAAAATGCGTGAGTCAGTAATGTCAAAAAATGGGGCAGTTCTATTTTAAAAGCTGGAGGTCAGTTGCATTCGCTTGAGTAACTAGATAATTTTATTTGCTGATAGACAATTTTTGGTCAATAAAAATAATCTAATGTCGATTCATACAATTTTCTGTGTAGGAGAGGAGAGAAAGTCTTTTCAGATGAATTTGCTGTAAGCCTTTTCAGTTCTTGTTAAGAGTAAAGCTCTGTTTTGTAATTGTATTGATAAAATGCACTCTTTTATAATGTATCTGATTTAGAATGGCTTACTTCATTGATTACCAAATTAAAGTGATACAAAATCAATAGTAACACATACTAAAAGGATTAAGGACAGGATAACGGAAAAATCTCAATGCAGTTGTTAATGGAAAGTCAAAATCTACTGGCTGTGTCTTTTTCTTCAGCGAGTGCTTTCCGTGTCTGCCGGTGATCAGGAAGAAATATGGACCCTTCGGTGGTGAGGCTTTCATTGGATGCAAATATTGGTGGAGTTGCTGCTATCAGGCCCGCTACTGCAAAGGGGTCTAATGGGTGACCCTAAGTCACCAGTTTTTTTCTGGGAACTTACCCATGTGTTTTAATTCAGCTGAATAGAGTGTCTGCTAGACACCTAGCAAAAAAAGATGTAGGTTTCACTTTCGGTAAAGGACCTTGTGCTCTGGAACACGTACAGTCTCAGAATGAGTTGAATTGTGAAGAGTTACAGTCAGGAAATGGCTTCTGGAGCGAGGCAGTACCTATGATAACACAACCCTTGAGGTACAAATGTGGTTGAGCTAACCTTGTGGTGCTGCCAGGAAAGCTGTGACTTCAGGAGAGCTGCTAGCAAAGCCAGAGCCGTGATGGATTCCGAATGTGAGGAGCCCATCTGACTGAGTTTAACACTCGGAACCTTTGGTTGTGCCTAGGAAGTCTGACCTAGGGAGCAGTGACTCGCTCACTGAGCATGAGGGGTCTCATGGTTAAGGGAGCCTCCTTGGCCAGTCCAAAGCGCACAGGAAGATCCAGTTTATGGAAACTCACGCTGGTGATTTCAGTCTTAGGGCATGCCTTAGAAAAAATGAAGTTCCAGTTAACACCTGAAGCTAAGACAATGGTTTATGGCTCTGTCTGTTAGAGTGTGTTAATGACGCTGTCCTTAATCTAATCCGTCGCCTGGAAGTCGAGGCTGAAGTTACAGAGGAGGTGCTCAGTGGCCTCCTTTTATTACAAAAATGTTGTGTTTGTCTCCAGGTCTCATCAGAAGGAAGAACCTTCACTCCCTCCCTATTACCTTCTCCTTCCCCTCCATCCCCTGTGGAAGCAAGTGCCATGTGTAGGGTTAGAGTTGGTCACATGGCATTTGAATTGCTTATGGGCAATTTCAGTGCAAGTTCATCCTCAGCATGAAAAGATACCATGAAAAGAAGCACAGCAGAGATAAGAGCTGTAGAGGACAGAACGATGCGTACTTAAATCTTCTGTATTTTTGAGCTGTACAAAACTTGCTTCTTTGTTGGTGTGAGGGATACATATGTGAGCAGAGAGCATGTGTGTCTGTGCGTGAGTAAATTTGCATTTAGAGTGCTCCTCCTTAACACCTGACATTAAATATTTATTTCTTATATGGTATTAGCTGTTATTACTACTGATTCTTTCAAAATTGCATGTTCACTTACAGTGTAAAATCTCTTCATTTTTCAGCCTCTCAGGTTCCAGATTCTGCCAGTTGTATGCCCCTTTTGTTTCTTCCTGTAAAATGTGCAAACTTACTGGCTTGCAATACAGACTGAATGTCTTCAGTTTTTAAGTCTTTGGCTTTTATTAATATGCAGTGACTGTCAGTGCTAATATGGTGTGGTTCTTAAAGTGCAAATTATGCCAGGTGTATAGGGGAATACTATTTTTTTTCTTCCTTCTAATGAATTGTGATTTTTCCTTTTTTCCCCCGTCGAGTGGTTTTACAGTCATCATTTTTAACACTAAATGGCATGTTTCTCTTGCTCAGTGGTTGTGCCCTGCTAAGGCTTTATGTGTTTCCCTGGTCATTTTAATGCCACCAGCTCAGCTGTTTCTTTGAAGTGCTGCTGATTAGAAAAAGAAAAGAAATCTGGGAGGCAGAAAGGGTAAAGAAAACCAGAACTACTTAAGGGACCGAGCAGCTTTCAGGTTAGTGATGGATTAAAGCTGGTACCCACAGGTGGGATAATGGGAAGAGCTCCCAGGTGTACAGTGTCCTGTGTATGTTATGGAGGATAAAATTCAGAGCTGATGCCCGATGTGCACATGGAAGTGCCCCGTTTGTTTGTGTTTCCCCTTTCCTAGATAAATGTACATGCTCATACCAGAGCACTGGCATCACGGTGGAGCTGCAGGCTGAGTGCTCGTGCCTAAGCTTGCCAAGCCCTCCTTGAAGAGCAGGGATCACTGAGATGGTTGTGCCAGCTACAGGGACAGACATTCTGTAAAGCCAGCACAAGCAGGAATGGCTGATACCGAGTCAGTTCCTTATCAACCTCCTGCGCCTTTGGGGACTGATAAGCATCATGTTGTTATTTTTACTTAACCAGGTTTCCAAAGGAAAGACAGGTTTGTGTTGTGTTTTTCTGACTTCTCCTTTCCACTCTTTCTTAAAAACAGTTGTCCAGTTTTAACCAAATTGAGCAGATTATAATGTTTCAATGATATTAAGTTCCAGGTGAATAAGAGATAAGATCCTGAGTTTATGTGCAGTTAATATAGGGATTCCTAATGCTTCAGGTAGGAGATCTTTCATTTTACAATTTTTCATGGAAATAACCAGTGTATTTTCATGCCCAACAAGTAGTCAAAAAGCCAGTCAAATGCTAGGACTTACCAAGAAAAGATCAGAATGCAAAGCAATATTTAAAAAATAGCATTGTGCCACAATTCATTAGTGCTTCTTTCTCTTGGGTACTAGACTGTGCAGCTCTTCTCCTCAGACATTTAAAAAATATGTGGAAAAGCGGCACTAGGAATTATTTTATGGAATCCATTCACGCTTTTAATGGAGAACTGTGTAGATGTGAGGTGATCATCCTAGAAGCTAGAGTTAAGGGGGGTATGGCAGAAGGCAGCGAAGCGTCCTGGAGGGGGAGTGGAAGCTTACAGTTCATGCATTCCTTTTGTGCAAGAAGTGGGGGACATGAAAGTAGTGCTGTGGAAGAAGATGGATTCAAAGCAAAATAGAAAGGAATGTTCTTTATTGTAAGCTCAGACTGTCGGACTCCTTGCTGCAGGCTGGTTCCTCAGAGCTTGCTTCAATGGCATGGCAGTGCAGATTCACGGCACAGAAAAATCTCTTGAGGTTACTTCATGTTTAGCAGCATCCTCTGCCCCAAAAAAGTCTTTGATTTGTAACTGGGGATGGGAGAGGGTGGGCAGCGTCCTCTGTGTTCCTGCCTCCCAGGAGCTGTGGGATATTGGCAGGGGTACCTGGGCCCGTCCTGTCCCCGAGCCTGCCGGGGCCTCCCTTACCTGGAGCTGCAGGCTGGGGAAAGGAGAGACTTCCTAGGCTGTGCCAAGGAAAAGCAGAGAAAGGCTGGTCCTCCCTGGGTTCCAGATCAGTGCCAGGCCCTTCTCCCTGTTCGCTGATCCAGCCGGTCCAGCCTAGGCACAGTGAGAGGAGTGGGGTGAGGAGCTGCAGGCAGAAATAGTGAGCTGTGCGTGCGGGATGCTGAGAGGCAGGGCATTCATAGGAGGGATCCTGCTTGTAGGTAAGGAACAAAGGGCAGGTTTTGTATGGAATGAACAGCTGTTTGTCAGTCACAGTAACTTCGGACTTTTCCACTGAGACTTAGAAAGCTGATACAGAAAGAGTACAGTGAAAATTTGAAATATCACAAAGCACTTGTCACTGTCTTGTGGAAGTCTCATAACTTGTCCAGAAGGATTTGAGTTTGTGACTTTTCCAGCTGTGTTTTTTCTTGACGGTAAGATGCAGAATGACAGGCATTTTCCAAATGCTGTAGTGTTTCTTAAACTTCGGATCCTTGCAGGAGAAAAGAGAAACCATTTCCTTTGCAGGCATCGCCTCGTCTAAATAACAGATATTCACTTTACGTGCCGAGCAATTGCTGAACTAGGAGCATGTCCAGGGCTTTATTTTCCTGTGTTAATCAAGGAAAAATGGATGTGGTTTTGGTGGCTGTTTCCTTTACGAGGTGCGGTAATTGGTGTTTCACTTGCTGAGTGTTTAAACTCTGTAGCCAATATGAAGCAGATACAACCTCTTTCTCGTGGCCAGCTGTGCAAGTTGCTATGGGAACTCGGTGGGCGCTATCTGCAGATTACTGCTCTGGGGACCACACCTGGCTTATTTGCATTCAATTTAAGTTGGGGAAAATTCAAAAGAAGAAAAGAGGAGTGGAGACTCGCCGGTAGGCAGGCAAAAAAGGGCTTGTCATTTTGAGACTGTGACATTGGATGGAAAAGATGCTCGTATTCATGCTTCTTGCGGGCTCATGCAGGGTTCTGGATTTTGTAGCCTTTATATATGCATTTCACCAGTGTTGTGAGGCTTGTTGGAAGTGGAATGTCACAGAGGATTTTTTTTTTTTAATTGCCTCTGACTTAGTTAAATCCCATAGAATTTGCTAACTTTCTCTGCATTTTTAATGAGTAATCTCTGTGATGGTGAGGGATTGTGAAAGCAGTGTGGAGTACAGGTCCTTCTTTTTAAATGGCATGTTAGATCAACTCAGTGCAGTATTAAAATGTCAGTGCAATATTGAGTGTTGCTGGAGAGCTTAGCTTGAGGGTTTTTTCCTGAATACTGAATTGCTCTTCTTTCAGTGGTGACTGAGTTCCTGAGAAGGCTGGGGAATGATTTTCATTCAAGTCAGCAGTGGTGGTCGGTTGGCAGCTCTTGGGCTGTTTGTGCCTGGTTTTTTGGGGATGATGGTATCCTGGCACTTAAGGGTTTTACTTTTTTTCTTGCTTGTTCATTCTCACTACAGCAAGTTGCCTTTTGATCAAGATTGGACAAAAGTGATGAAAACAGCACTGTATGCTGAGTTGCTCTTTATGCTACTTCTTCCACTGGGTTGGCACTGTCGTGGTACCTTGCTGCAGGAAAAGAGAACATGTAAACTGTTTTCAGAACGGTAGGCTTGGAAGCTTTGAGAAATCTGAAATCACTAGCTTATTAAAAAAAATATTATGAACATGTATATACACTATATATAATATATTATACATGTTTTAGATAAGACATAAAATATGAATAAATAAATAACTAAAAAATTCTGAGGGTTAATGTGTGGTTGCTTGTAAACAGCTTCAGTTCTGATCTGTTGTTAATGTCACCAGAGCTGTGGTGTCCCTTGAGAATTCCATTTTTCATCCTGGCTTAATGCAGTTCCTTGAATTTAAACTAAAACCTTGGGGTTTAGTGCTCTAGGCTGGGTCTGTGGTAAACTGCTTACTGATATAATTGTATTTGTTACTCTGCTGCTGCTCTGTCAGTCAACAACTCCCCATTTTCTTTACTTTCAAAACCCTGCAGTTCTCATGCCTTCTTCAATGCACCTGATGAAAAGAAGTGATTCTGTAGTTAAGTTTTACGGTGTAGGAATCACATTTCCATTTCTGAGCATGGAAATTGCCTGTGTGAGACCAGAAATGAGAGTATTCTCCAGAGTGGCATTGGTGGGGTGTGTGCATATGTAAGTGTACTGGATAAAAGTTGTCAGCGTTAGTGCTAAGAGTCAGTCTCAAAGAGGAAATAAAGTTGGCTTGAGATTTTAATTTCTTTCGGTTTAAATTCATTAAAATTAAAATTTAAAATTTAAATTACATTATTTGAATTTAATTCTGTTTTTAATTTCTTCTGTCTTCTCAATTTGCGTGACAGAATTGATAAGGTTGATGTGTAACACAGGAGTGGACTGGAGCTGTAGACAGTGCATGTTTTAAGGCAATATTCCTGCTGGAACCATCTTTCCCGTGTGTTTGTTTCTGCATCCTTGCTGCCTTTGTGTTTCACCAGGGTAAACGTTTCTCCTCTTGGATTAAAAACCAGATTTGGGTTAGTATTTCTGCCTGCAGTTAGAGTAGTTTTGAGACAGACCAACTCTCTCGTGTAGTTGTGTAAGAGGCAGCAGTGCTGCTTTTTGCTGCCTCAGCATTCATGACCCATGGCTGTGGTACTGACAGGGCCCTAAATTAAGTGTCCTGGTCTTAGCTGGTCTTGGTTTTTGATTTCTCTGGTGGGGGAAATAAGCAAACAAACAAAAAAATATAATACTTCTGTTTTATTGAGGAATGGGCAACTAATAATTTAAGTATTCTGGGCATCACTTTTGAAAATTTTTAGTTAAGCCTTTTGACCAAATTTTAAAAATCGTCTTCTTTTATTCTGTAATTTTTAAGTAGATCATTATTTTTTTTAAAAGAGGATTCTGCACCTGTCAAGCTAGCAGTTCCAATCAAAATAAGTTACCAAAAGTGAGGCAGTGCAGAAAAGTTTAGCTCTTCTCTGACTTGCTGGAGAAATAAGCGAGACGTTCCTGTCTTCAGTGGCCCAGTGTCCACGGGCCTGCCAGCAGATGTGCATGTGCTCCTGCAGTCCTCTGCACACACGGGCACGGTGCCAGCCGTGCTGCCTGCCCTTCAGCACTGCTCCTTCTTGGGGGAGTTCCTGGGAAAGCGGATCCGTGCACAGCTGCCGAAACGGGCACCACGGAGCTGCTGAACGTCTGGGAAAGCTCACGTGGGCCCTACTTTCTAGGTGTAGCTATGCTGTGGTTTTCACTTTCTGCCGATTTAATCGTTGTAAATTAAAGACCCAGGTGCCCAAGCACGGCCTGTTGTTTTCTTTTCCTGGCTGATAGCAAATACAGTCTTAGGTTGGCTCTGAGCAGCCGAAATGATGGATACTTGGATAGGTGTGCTGATGGATGGAATCGGGCTCTGCGGCGTGAATAACTCCGGTTCTTTCCTCAGATCTTGCATCTGGCAATTTTTTGTTCAATTTGTAACATACAAAGCAGCTTGTCTGGAATTTGGCCTTTTTCTCTTTTGAGATCAAATAATTTAAGCTTCAGAAAGAAGCATTCTCATGACATGTCTTGTGGTTCCTACAGGTGTTAATAGTGTCTGGATCAGTGTGCTGAGGGCATTAAAGCAATATCCTTCCTTGGTTTGAGATCGTTATTAAGGAGGAGAGAGCCGAAGCAGCTCCTGCGAAGCGTGGGCACAGCAGCCAAGCAGCTCCAATTCATACCATGAACTGCAGAGATTTTGCGGGTGCTTTTTTGCTATTAATTTGTTTGTCAAACACTCTAATTAGCGAACTGGAGCGAAATCCTGTCAGGGCGGTTGATGTTGATGAGTCAGGTTGGCTCCAGCAGGACTCTTTGTAATTTTAAACGGGTGACTTTGCTGGATGCATTTGGAGAGTGACTGTATCCGGTCAATGGCAAGTGCTGTGGGGGCTCTGGCCATACCCTGGATTAGTCTCTTCTTTGTAGAGCCAGACTAGCAATTGCTCCTTTGGCAAAGTGCAGAACAGGGAAACAGTGTGTTGGTATGAGGCTTTATGTTTTGATTTACAGGTGAGCTTGAAAATAGCATTTTTAAGCTTTGAGGGCCTGTCCCTGTTATGTGAGTAGCACGGGGAGACAAAATGTTTTTTGGAATGCACAAACGGTGATGCTTCCAGAGTGCAATAGTTCATACAGCTGCTAAAACAAATATTTCTGTCCAGTATTTGAGCTGGGCATAAGTACTCTTCGTATGTCAAGGCAAGTCAATTGTCTTGTGATTTGCATATTAGATAATATTTATTTTTCTGAAATATTTGGCACTTTTAGTGGGCATTGCGATAACAATTTGAAATTACCAGTATTTATGCCACCTTCATTGCTTGGTGTTTTGGTAGTATGAACTGCATTCACCTTTCCCATTCAAATGTGTGCACTATTTCAGTAGCATGTAGGGACGACATGTGCCCATCAATGTCATTTGTGGGAACAAATAAATGTGCTTTAGGTCCAGGAGGCTCAGGAGGATTGCCTGGTGATCCCTGCCAGGGGAGGTTTGGGGTCACCCTGTTGCTCATGGGGTTGGTGCCTGATGCAGCTCCAGCTTCTCCAGCTGCCCCAAGATGCAGAAGATGCAGCATCCATAAAAGCTTTTAATGAAGTTGTTTTTGTGTTTTCTTTGTTTCCTTGGGGGAGGGGGGGGAAGTAATATGGCCTCTTTTTTTCCCTCAGTACTACTATAACATAGATCTGCATCCTAAATTTTCCCCTTTTTTCCTAATCCTGATAAATGTGGAAGTTTTACTGATCTTGCTCTCCAACCCTCCCCTGTGTTTTTTTCATGTAACTTCACACCAGTCTTCTTTTCAGACTTTATTTTGTCCTGCAGCCCTTTTTTTGAAAAGCATGCAAGCCCTGTAAAAGTAATAAAATACCGGAGGTGTTAACTAACAGACAATATACATCTACCGGAGGTGTTCAGTACTTTCAGTGTGAAGTATTTTAGATTTGACAAACCAATGATTTTAAAGGAGAATGAGACCCACGTAACTGGACAAAAATTCAAAACGGGTGTTTCCCATACAAAAGTCACATTTTAAGAAATTTTTGTGTGTGTTTAAAAAAAAAAGGTGCTTAAGTTTGTGTATTACTTTTCATACTCAAGTTTACTAGAACAATGGATATGGAATGGTAGGAACCACAGTGAAGTGTGGAATCAGCTTGATTTGTTCATTTTTTATAATAACATCAAGTTAAATTGGAAGGAGGTGAATGCCCTGAAGACAGTAAAATGTGCTAATGTGCAGCAGCTCTGTGGCAGGTGGAACATGGCAGTTAAACAACACAAATTGGTTTTCAAAGGTGTGACACTTCGGGTTGGTTTTTGAATTAAGCTCCTGGAGTCAGTGCTTATGATGCATATAAATACACAAAAACCACTCAAAACAACAGGAAAGAGAAAAAGTCTCAAGCCATTATGAAATAGTCATGAAAACCATGAAAACATAATGAGTGGAACATGAAAGCTTAATTCAGGAAGTGGAAAGACCTAACGTTTGCTGCTCTTCAAAATATTCCATCATTTCTAAGTAAATGTTATGACATGAACATTTGCTTAGACAACAAGGGTTGACTGCACTTAAATTTGTGTCCTTTGCTATTGAAAAGAAAATATGCAACAGGAAGAAAGAAAGAAAAACTTTTATGTAAATGTAATATGGGTGCTTTCTTATGTGCCATGGCTTGTGGCAGTAAGGGTAGGTGAGAAGTGTTCAGCTGATGCACCTGAATGACGGTGTTGGCTGTGAGTTTCAAATAAGCCTCTTTGTTTGTGGAAGGTATAATTCTGTATTTTTTGAATAAGGCCATTTACTTTATTTTCCTCTCATCGTAGCACTGCCCCCCTTTTTTCTTCACTCCTCATGTGGTGTTATTGTAGATTTGCCATGAACAGTTTTCCTTCTGTGGAAGAAAAAACTTAATCCATGGTAGTTGCTACCTTCTGTGGACAAAAATAGGTTGAGGCATAAAAAGCCAAACTCACAAACTTTTTTCTAATAATGTATCGGGTGCTTACAAGTATCTGCTGCACTGATAAGATAAATTAGCATTCCTGCTTAGCTCTCCACATGCTTAATTTCCTTCAAAAATCTACACAAAGGAATTTTGAGAGGCATTTTGTGTGGTTGAAAGTTTTAAAGGATGGTTATGGTTTGAGTTTGTGGGAAGTAAAATTAGATGTAGACTAAAATTCCAATTCATAGCGATTGCCTAATGACTGGTATTTTTAAAACAGGCCAATTTTATTTGACTTTTCCAGACAACTACTCTTTGGCTTTCAGAGCAGACCTATCAATTCTCAGATAAAATTAATTCTGTTAGCCACTGTCAAAGGTGGTAGCTCAAATTAGAATTAGTTTGCAGCCCTAGCTATGAACAGGCTGCTGTCGGTCCATGATTACTCCACGATGATTGTGCCTACTTTAGTAACAGTTTGTTTTGTTGAAGTATGTGACTTTTACAATTTTTTTTTTGGAGTTCTGATCGTTGGAATTTTTGTCAGGTTTCGTTTGGCTTGTGGGATGGAGGCTTAGAAATGTCTTGAGTTAAGATGTGGTACCTTCAAGGTAAAATGTCCTAGGCATTGATACACTAATGAAGGCAGCATGCTAATGTTGCAGTTAGTACTGTATTTCCTTTCCCTGTATTCTGTATTCCATTTGTATGTATTCCTTTCCACTCCACTCCAAGTACACTGTTAAAAAGGGAAATGATGAGTTGGCTTATTGGGGAGTCTGATCAGAAAGTGCAGCCCTGAAGTTTGCAAAGGTCATGCTTGTCACTGAGCTGGATGGGGCAGAAATTCCTTATCTGTCATGGAGGCGTGTAGTAAATGACATTTTAGGAATATATGGAAACACATCCATATAAAAAACCCCAAGAGTTGCAAGTTATATAATCTACAGGTAAAAATTATGTTCCCTTTCCAAAAACGGACTTATTAAGGAATCGGGTATTGTCATTGTAACTGAATAAAGAAAGTGACATATTTGTGGGACAGCCTGCAAAAGGAAGACATTCATTTGAGATTATATAGTATGGAAAATACACAGAAAGTGACAAAAAAGGTGAATGGGGTAGAAAGAGTTTCCTGAAATTTTATCTGCAGGTTCCAAAGTGTTTGGCTGAAGAAAATCCATCCTTGTCATACCTGGCTCTGTGTTAGTTCCTTTGGTTTTGAGAAAGAGCTTGAGTTATGGGGGGAAAACCCACAAATGTAAAAAGTGTAGAATTGGCTGAAGAGGAGAGACACATTTTTTGAGATACCTGTAGTTTCATGGGATGTGGAAAGCTTTTTACTTATTGCAAGGTGCAGCATTTTCTCTTCTGAGAGGTGCCTTTGGAGAAAAAAAATGAAGCTGTGACAAAGCCCAGGGTGCTGTTTTGCTTAAACTTGAGAACCAGAATTATCTCCTTGGCTCAGGGTGTTTAGTAACTTTTAATAAGTAGGCATAAAGAAAAGAATGGGCGGTGTGGTGGCAGAACCTAAAGGGAACCAGTGTATTCCACTGCTGTTTTTGGAGCAGAGCGATAGGCACCGTTCCTCCCCAGACATTTTCCTTCTCTATTACAGCAGAGATTAAAAGACTGTCAGTGGCCAATTTAAACAAACAAACAAAAGTACCAGAGCAAAACAAAAAGTGGGTGCCCCCTCCGTGGAAGTGTTCATGGCCAGGCTGGGTGAGGCTTTGGGCAGCCTGGTATCAGGTGTCCCTGCCCAGGGAGGGACAGGAGGTTGGAGCTGCTGCATGATCATTAAGGTCCCTTCAACCCAAACCATTCTATGATTTTATGAGCTTAGTTTAAAGGTAGGATAATAAAATTGTCAAAGAATTAAATGGTCACTGAAAGAACCATTTGCTTTGGGTTTTTTGTGGTGTTTGGTTTTGGTCGGCTGGTTGTTTTGGGGTGGGTTTTTGTTAATTTGTCTTCCCTTTTTTTGGCCAGTTGTTAGTTTGATGGGTTAACAGGTGATGTTTTATTTCAGCGGGACTGTTGGTGGTGTCGCGGGCCAGTGGAGATGTATGGGGCTGGTGTGTGAGGCAGATCAGCCGCAGCCCCGTTCTGAGGGTGCTCCAGCGCTTGCAGCCCAGCGCGCCCTGCTGTGAGGGGAAGGGAGCTGTGAGAGGAGGGGTGCTGTGAGGGGGCACTGTGAGGGGTGCTGTGAGGGGAGCTGTGAGGGGAGCTATGAGGGGTGCTGTGAGGGGGCACTGTGAGAGGAGCTGTGAGGGGAGCTCTGAGGGGTGCTGTGAGGGGAGC
>VWZN01019499.1:58835-116587 GCA_013396955.1 Regulus satrapa | reverse complement strand
GGGGAGCTGTGAGAGGCGCTATGAGGGGTGCTGTGAGGGGAGCTGTGAGGGGAGCTGTGAGGGGTGCTGTGAGGGGAGCTATGAGGGATGCTGTGAGGGGAGCTGTGAGGGGAGCTATGAGGGATGCTGTGAGGGGAGGGGAGCTGTGAAGGGTGCTGTGAGGTGAGGGGTGCTGTGAGGGGAGCACGTGAAGCTGTGAAGGGTGCTGTGAGGTGAGGGGTGCTGTGAGGGGAGCACGCTGCCCACAGCCGCTCGCCCCGGGAGCTCCCTGCTTTGCTACTCCCGCGGGGTGCAGGCTGTGCCCGTACAGCAGACGCGTTTCCCGGCGCACTCCCAAGCATGCCGGCAGGAGCAAAGTGTCCTGAAGCTCTGTGAGCCACAACGATGGGCCTCAGAGGTCTCCGTGGAACTGGTGGAGGAGTAGAAAACCAAGTTGGAAACAAGGTATTAGGAAAACCTATTCAGCACGTGCAGTTGTTTCCCTGCAGTAGGGAGCACCTTCTCCCTCTCTTCTTGCAATCTTTTTCAAGTGTAGATCACTCATGTTAAATATATAGCTGGGAACATCTTGTGTTAAGTAGAGATATGAACCTGAACAGAAGAAGAGGTCAAGCGTGGAAATAAATTCCAGTCAGTACTGGTGATTGAGAAGTCCCTTTTCTCTCACTCCCTCTTGTTTGGAGAGCTGGTGCTTGAATTCACTTCAGAAATGAGAAGAAAAGTACAGCTAGGATATTTTTAGAGGAAACAAAAGAGAAAAACAACTTACTATTTTAATTCACATTAGCACCTGGAAGTGGGTGTCTCAACCCTGTAATCATCTGCATCACCATATTACCTTTTCCTCATCAGAATATAAAGTAGTAAATTTACTCCATGTGTGATGCCTTCATCATGCTTGAATTTTTATATAAATGTTCTTGTTGTTTAGGACACGAGTATTTGAGTGGCAAACAAACTACTTGAAATGGTTTAATAGAGCCATATAGTTAGTCCACTTACTTCTGTGGACCACTTTTGGAAAAAAAGATTAATTTCTCCATAGACCAAAGCCTCTTCTCAGTTCTCCAGTGCTCCCGCATCTTGGTGGTCACAGCAAGCAAACACGTTCTGGGTATCACTGAGTGCTTCAAAGATGCAGCATGGGTGTGACGTGCCCCTTTCAGAAACCATAGCTCTGCAATTAGCTTTCTTTAGCCATATTGTATACGTGTTTGAAAGGATTAGTAATAGATTTTTGGTTTTTATCTTGGAAGTCACTGGAAAGCAAAGACTAAATCTATTTTGATTTCACTCGGGATAGATTAATGGGTGTCAAATGTTACACAATACTTGACATGTCCTCTGCTGTTAAGTTGGCCGTGGCAAAGGGATTACCCCGGAGTGAATCACCAAGCTCTTTAGCAGTTTAAAGGGAATCGTGCCACTTCCTTGCCCTGGCAGGACTCTCTTCCCTGCCCGGGACCTTCCTTGAGACAGTGCGTGTTCAGATGTGGAAAACTCCACGCCGATGTGCAGGCGCCGGTTTGACAGCTTTGTGTTCAGCTTCTACCTTGCTAATTGTTTTCGTGGGATTATTTGGATTGTGTAGAAAGCTTTTTCCAAATCCCCTTTATTACTGATGTTATTGTTGCCAGCAGGAATAAGATTAAAGGTGCTTAAGTCTGTAGAGTTGTTTCTAATTTGTACGTGTCATTTCAGTGGCATTTGAACAGAACTCTGTCTCTTCCCCTCCCTGATCCCCTGTGGTACTGTGCTTGAGTTAGGGCTGAGAAGCCAAGCTATTGGAAGAAAATTCATTTTGTTCCCTAATTATTATGCTGGCACTCGGGAGATAATTTTTCCCTTCATGCACTGCCAATTAATATGCAAATGAGCTGATAAATATTTATACCGTGATTTAAATTATGCAGGGAGTGCTTTCAGTGTACTCTGCAAATGAATTGTTCATGGACTTCAAAGTGCTGGCTGCTGTGCTAACGAGAGGAGATTTGCATAAGGCCCTAATCAGGCGCATACTGATTAAGCTTCATTATGGAAACTGCCAGCTGCAATCTTTGTTTCTATTTTATTACAAAAAGGGGAACTTTTCACGCTTCAGTCGCCTTGACAATGTCAGACACAGCTAGCAGGAGAGACTAAAACTCCACACGGCACCCGAAGTTTCCCCGTTCAGTTGAAGATTGCTATGGTGTAACCGAAGTTGTATTTCTCCCCCCACCTCCCCACTCCCCGTTCATCTTCAGTCAGAGCAGTAGTGTAGATTTGATAGAAATTGCCATTCTCCCGTTCCCTGGACTGTCTGAGCCCGTAGAGGACACCACAGCAATGCTGGACTGCAGCGACTACGCTCTAGGTGGGTACCAGCCGAGCTCTTTCTTGGGGACGCCGAGGCCGGGATTGCCTGTGCTCGGCGCCTTGGTCACACGGGCTCCGTGGGGCTGGAGCTCGGCGTGGATCCGAGCAGGAGCTGCCTCCGCACGGAGAGCTCCATCTCGGCCAGGGAAAGCCGTGCCTGCGCTCGGGCGGCTGCTCGTTTTCTCTTTTCCCTTCTGCACAGACTTGGGTGATGTTAATAGAGACCTTTTGCTTTTAGGATTTCAGTCTGACAAGCATTTGCCTTCTAACAAACCCTGGACTTGACTTGCAGATCTGTGTGATACAAATTTTAAAGCATTAAAATGAATGAAAGGGAGCCTAAGCGTTGAAGGAATTTAGTAACCGTACTGAGCCATTCCCCAGCAGAATGTATGTTGTGTCTGTGTGTTTTTAATATAGCAAGGCTCTTGGCGTGTAATAGAAAATAAGGGGGAGTGCACAGTGGTTGCCATTGATACGGTTGCAAGCTGTGCTTAAGGTTACTGGGATAATATATTTCCTGCACTGAGATTCCATCAGGACTGCAGAACAGACACACCATAATTCCTTCTTTGTGTCTTTTAAAGTTATTTATAGTAATGGATCATCTCAATTTTACAATAGGTTTTATTCCTTTTTCAAGGCTTTCCCCCCTGAAGTTCAATGTGTGTGTGTATATATATATATATGTGTGTGTGTGTGTGTGTGTCTGTGTACACATATATATATATATGTAATTATTCTTTTCATTCCATCATATAAGTTCATGTAAGAACTTCTGTCTCTATGTAAAGAATATCTTTTTGGATGGTAAATTTTAAAGCAGACATTTGAGTATGTTTGTTTCTGAATATGATGTGGGTTTTGAAAATTAATTTCTAAATAATTCTTTTCATGTTGTCACTCACATTGAACTTTGTTTTTTCAAGAGAAATGAATCATTTTTGCTGGTGCAAACGGGGTATTAGGCAGTTCCACGTTAACGGGCGAAAGGAAGCAGTTAATTGTTTATACCACGTTCAGATTTTCTTTGCTTGGCCAGCTGTGTCCAGTCCTTATAATGCTTTCGGGTCGGTCTGGTGTCCAGTGCTGCTGTGTCCTGAATGCCTTTGGAAGTGTTCCTGAGGTGTGGGAAAGGCTGGCACAGCACTGCCTGGCGACACCTCAGCCCTGCTAGCAGAGTAGCAGCGTGGAATGTATTCACTCCTGAGAGTTTGATTTCAATCGTGCACCTGCTGCTTTCGATCCTTCCTTCGCTGGAGTTTGTTTTTAGATCATGTTGGCAGAAGTTGTACCCCAGGGCCTTTATTTAAAACCCAAGGAAGATCTAAAGGAATTAAAAAAGGTGAAGGCATTAAGGTTTGGGCTTTTTCAGCCCGCTTCATTTGTTTATTCTTTAAAGTTTGAAGCAGAAATTACACGAGCACGTATAAACCAAGTAGCCTTTTTATTCAACGTAGAGTGAATCAGTAGGTTGAGCATCCCGTGGATTGCGAGCCTGTTTTGCTGGTAGCAGTTTTGTGCTTCAGATGGATGTCATACCATTTGCAATGGAAATAGGGGCATTGTTCTTGGTGCTTTACATGCAGAAGGCCCGCAGATTGAACTAGGAATAGTCAGCTGGTGAAATAATGGATGCTATCCTTCGCTTGAACCTGAGCACTACCAGAAAGGCGTTTCTTCTTCCAACTTGCTGCTTTTTTCAATAGCAGTGTTTGAGGTCTTTGTTAAGGATGGATCTTTACAACAAAATATTCTTCATTTAGACAAGCTTTTGATGGTTAAGTAAACTTTGTGTATGTCTACTAGTAAAAAGCCTATTCTAGAAGGATTTATTTTGTAGCACAGCCTGACAGAAGAAGGTGTCCTGGCTTGCTTTTTGGAAGGAGGTCTATGCAGTTCTAACTTTGTGTGGCTGAACAAAGTTGCTGGTGATGCAGGTCGGCTTCTTGTGTGAGCCTCCGCATGGGGCGGGCGGTGGCTGCCCTGCTGGAGAGGTGCGTGCAGCACAGCCTTGCTTGCTCTGTCATTGGCATCCCGCACCTTGGCTCCAATACTTCAATTCCTGCAGCAGAGTAGCAACAGGGAGGCCCTCTGTTGTTTTTGTAGAATGAACTTTCTCAAGTGGTTCAGTGGATGAATTCCATCTTTCTGAGAGACAACCTTCTCAACCTGTGCTCTTCCCTTTTGCGGTCACTTGTATCTTGAGTTCAAGCTGTTCATCTGCTCTGGGGTTAACAATTACATCCTGTGTCCAGTAGCCATCTGAGCTAGCCTGGTTTCCACAACCAAATGTATTTGACCTGTAAGAACTCTTTGCTCATTTTCCTGTCGGATGAGGACTCTTCATAGTTGTGTCCAAAGCAGAGGACGCGCATTGGGCGTTCTCTGGGGTGAAATTTCAGTAGCCTCTGTGTGTAAAGGAATGAACGAATGCTGCTTATCAAATGCATGCTGCCTATCAGCACTCTAAACAAGTGTGCAGTTGCCACAACAATAAACTCTGTTGAAGATATATGCAATGTCTAGAGATATATGCAATGCCTAGATAGAAACACAGATCTCTCAGCAGCGAGGGCGAAGTCAAGAGCAGACATTTCTGTATAGTCAGTGGAACCCGTGTTCCGTTTCTTGAGTGTGAATCATGCTATCCAAATGTGGAAAATGACAAAATAAGGAGCCTGGAAGCAATAGGTCCTGTATCTGCAACCTTAGCTGCGCTCTGTTTTTCAAGACTGTGAATTTGTAGCTTGAAGGTGTGCTAAGCAGAGGTTGTGAAAAATTGGCAAAAAAAAAAAAAAAAATTTGGGGCAAAACTTTCTGAAGTGTGGGCCAGCATCACTCAGCTGCAAAGTTCCTCCTCATTCCCTCCCCCTTTCAAAAAGAAGTTTAGCACGTCTGCCTTTATACCAAGGGTAATATTGATAGTCCAGATCTTTTTTACACGTGGCTGAACATTTGAAAGATTTAAGAGTAGGCATAGGAATTTTCTGAGAAGAGTTGAGGCTCTGGAGAGGTTGTGTTAACTTGTCAGGGGAAGTTTTGTGGTTGTTACAGTCCTCTGGATTTTCAAGGCCCTGTTGGGTTCAACTGCCACAGTTGTTTGTGTGGAAAATTATATTAGTTTTAAAAAGATTTATCACAGAATCATAGAATGAGTTTGTTTGGAAGGGACCTTAAAGATATCCGGTTTCAAAGTTCCAATCCCCCTGCCATGGGCAGGGACATCTTGCTCTGGATCAGGTTGCTCAGAACCCCATCAGAACTGGCCTTCAAAGCTTTCAGGATGGGGTATCTCTGGGCACCCCGTTCCCGTGTCTCGCCACCCGCGCAGGAAGGATTCTTTCCAATATCCACTCCAAACTTGCCCTCTTCAGTCCAGAGCCATTCTGCCCTGTCACTGCAAGCCCTTCTGAAGCCCCCTCTCCAGCTCTCTTGCAGGCTGCTCTAGGGGCTGGGGGGCTGCTGTAAAGCCTTCCTGGAGCCTTCTCCAGGCTCCAAGCCCAGCTCCCTCTCAGCCTCTGACCTCTCCAGCAGGCGCTGTCTCTGCTGTGCCCCGCGAAGAGCAGGGCACGGTGCATGGCAATAGTCCATCTTCTCATTTCCACCTGTCAGGGACTGCCAGCTGAGATGGCTGGGCATTCTTGAAACTGTCTGGGGGAAGATGCAGCACAGTTAATGCTGCTCCTGGATTCTTCTTCTTCAGCCTATTGGTATTTTGGAAATCGCTGCTTTGATGAAAGTACATGACAGAGGTAACCTTTTAAGCACCTAGCAAGAGAATATCCTGGAGTAAAGGGTTCATTTTAAGCTCATTGAACTTGCTTTTTAGCTCATTATGAGAATGGAAGAGTGTGCTCAAGGATTTGCTTACACTTCATTTTATGAGCTCTTCTGTCCTGAGATGCTTTCTGTAATTTTGGTTGGTGATAATGTGGCGCACTGGGGTCGGTGGCAGGGAATGAGGAGGTAATAAGCTGGGAAGCTGATGCTGTACACAGAACATCTGTATGGATTCCTATATAAGGAAACTGTATTCTCTGTCTGCCATCTGGAGAGGCCCTCTGCATTGCACTGTATTCAGCTGACAGGCTTTGAAACCAGCAGCAGACTTTTCAATACGTTCATCCAGAGGGAGAAGGAAGAGGAATTGTTTTATATTTGTATGGTTTTGCATGAATGTGTAGGAAATGTAAAATAATGTCAGTGACATTCCAGTAAAATAGAAGTGCAGTGTTAGGAAAATGGCATCCATTTAATTATAATGACTGAATTTCCTTTCTCTTGCTGGGGTGGGGCAGGGAGAACAAACACAAGAATAATAATGTAGGTCATGATGGTCAGACTTAATGTTTTTGAATCTTGGTGTAATCGTTGTTCCTTCTTCCCCGCTCCTTTATTTTCTTCTATGACTTCCATTGTATTGAAAATTAAGTTCCTACCTGTCATTGCCCTCCAGCATGCTGTCTTTTATTCCCTTAATACCGTGTTTTCACATATGGGAATAGTGTCGTAGAAAATCTTGAAATAATCTTTATCTGGAAGATTCAGTGTTGTGTTCTGGTTTTGGTTATCCTTTTTGTGTGTGTGTGTGTGTGTTACAATCTGAATTAGGGTAAAGTACATAGCAAATTTCAGCTATTCTCTACTTCCCTTGAACAAAAAGGTATGAATGGATTTGGGGATTTTTTTGCTGGATTGTTTCATCTTTCTTTCTGTTTTAATGCAGACTCAAGAATGAACAATCCGTCAGAAACCAGTAAACCATCGATGGAGAGTGGGGACGGGAACACAGGTAAGAAGTGATCAGTTGGTGCACAGATACTTTCTGGTGGAATTGAATGGATATTAAAAACAAAATTTCATTACCCATTTAGTGGGATTTAGAAAACCCACAAACCAAACAAATAAAAACTTGCACCCTTTGATTTTGGAGACCTCGGAATTCCTCTGTCATTAACCCTACTGCATGTAGGGCAGGATTTGGACCTGCTTTATTGGAGCACCGTCCACACTTTTTATATAAAGACTTCCTTTCCCCACGTTTGCTATCTGTAATGCTTCTGGTACTACCGAAGCTCTGGTGGCCCTAGCTCTCCATAAATAGTCTCATTGTTTCCTGGCAGACCATACCTTTGGCACTTCTAACTTCATGGTTTATTTTTGGGTTGAAATTTTCCCTGGCAGATGTGGGCCACTGCCTGGTCTTGTTTCTGGTTTAGATTTCATTCAAGCTGTCACAACAGTTCTCAAGAACAAGTCAAATGGAGAAAGCATAATATATCAACGTTTTAAAAAAGGTTAGCCAGCTTTTCTGTAATTTCTTAATGTGTTAGAACAGAACCTTGACATTTGGTGGGGAGGAAGAGATTTTGTGTCAGGGCCAATCTGCTTTTTGGCACACTCTTAAGATGTGACCAAATTCTAAGCCATTGAAGAAACTTGTTGAGCTGCTATAACTTAATCATGCTATCTCATGCTTTAATTCCTTTTTGGAGGTATTATAATGCTAATTCTGAAAGCAAGAGAAATGACAGTTCTGAATGGAAAGTGAGTAGCTCAACCTAGCTCAGAATCTTTCTCAGCTCAGCGTAGTGCTTGGGAAGAGAAAGTTCTGATGAGAGGGAACTTGTTGCTTTGAGAGAAGTCTGGTTACCTTGTGCGAAGAAAACAAGTTTCCTTCTTCGTGGTTTTATTTTAAACTCTAGAGTTGTGATGAAATTACCACTATTTTCTTTATCTGAGGGGCTGGATTTTTTCTGCCAATATATGGGTTCAGTCAGAAGGAATTCTGCCCGCTTATTAATGTGCACTTTGTTGGTGGCATCTCAGGTTTTATAATTGCCATTGTATTTTTAATGGGATAGGTATCAATTCTTTTTCTGCACAGAAGAGTTTTATTATGTATTTAATGGTTTAAGATTATATAAAACATTATTTCAAAAACATATGGGCCATAAATATTTCATGGTCATAAACAGCATCTAGGGAACAATGGTTTTAAATATCCCTGTGGACTCCTTGTAGCTGGAGGATGTATGTAAACTTCTGAGAAAATTCAGATTTCCTCCCCTCTGTGACCACAGTTCCCTGCTTGTGCCTTCTCCAGAGCGCATTCCCAACACACTTCACTCAGTGCAACTTTAGCAGTTTCGCCTCAGCTGGGCTGGAGAGGAGGAGGATTTGTTTTGTCCAAAGGTAATCAGTCAGTTCTCACTGGAGCATTGCGTCTGCCTCAGCAGAGCGTGGCTCTCTTAGGCAAATGTTTCATCGTGCTGGAGATGGGAGGCATGGCTAAAATGGATGGATTGTAAAGCTGCCTGTAGGTCCTTCCATCTTAAAAGGGGGATACAATGACTGTTTTTTAATACTCCAACATTAAAGTTAGCTACTACAAAAGTTTGATTCTGACTGGTGTTTAAAACTTTTGGAATATTGCTTCTTTAGTTTAAATGTTTCCAGTCTTTTCTTCCAGTTTTCTATCCTTATTTTTAAATTATATGAACTAAGGTGATTTAGAATTTTTGAGGACTCTCTGTTCTGCAGTCATTGCTTTGTTTTAAGATGTAGTGCTCCTAAACCACTGGGGATAGTGATTGATGGCATTTGTGATGTTCTTTGGGAGCTCAAGCATCAGTTGTATTAGTCAACTTGGCAGATGTTAGGCTCTGAAAGGAATACTCACAGAATGTAATTTTAGGCTTCTGATCGGGGTACTTGGATTATAGTTCTGAGCTCAGTGCATACTCGAGTGAAAAGAAGTCAGCTTTCAGCTGGGATGCTGAGGAACTGGAAGTGCCATTGATTTTCTGTCAGTGCCTGTGCTCCCCAGATAATGCGTGATGATGATTTTTATAAACACTCAGAGTTCTTATTTTTGTAACTTTCTCTAACTGTCTGCTTTCCAGTGACATTTGTAAATCACTTGAGGCTGCTGTGTAAACACTAATAGTCTGTCTTTTAAACTTCAGTGGCTGCTGGTTTGGGTCATTCCTGTTTTAAACTGTACTGAGATAATGCCACTTGAAAATGTTAAGAGGAACTACTGTGGAGCACGAATGTGCATTTGGAAGAGGTGGATGTTCTCAGCAAAAAAACCCAGCAGTTGCCACTGGTTAAAGATGACGTCAGTAGTTCTCGGAGCTATCAGCTAAGTTTTGTGGAAGTTAACAAACTCGGGTTATTTTGAGTTCTGACTATTTAGGAAACATCGTAAAGTCCCCCTAAATATATTGGTCACAATACAGTGCCTGAAATATGTTATGAGTTGAAATTTTTTGTGCTAACTGGACTTCCCTTTTAAGCATCTGAAAAGCCAAACCATATTTCAGACCAGTTAAAAGCAACAACCAAAGCACACGAGTAAAGGAGCTGTTGGATGGCTATTTTCTTTAGAACATGTATTGACCAACTGCTCATCTGTAGTGCAGAGTTAGAGAAATCTTTTCCAGGCTTCAGCTGTGGGCAGTCTACATAGTATCTGCTGGAGAAAGCAGAAGTAAGAAAAATATCTTACAGTGAATGGATCCCCTTCTGATCTCCTTTTTATAGGCAGCGTAAAATTTCCCAAAACATCTCGGCCTTTTTGTTTGCTTAATGCATCTTCTCTTGTAAGAGCTGTGTGAATGCAGAACTGTGAAAGCCAAGGTTATAATGATTATGAAAACTGTACTATTATGATATTTGTTGACATAGCAGCAAAATAATAGTTATTGTAAGTGTAGTATTTGGAAGGATTCTAAGGATTCTTGTTTGCATTGCTTCATTTCCAAAGATTGATTTTCCAGTTTCCGTAAGAAGGAAGATTGTAGGAGAGAGACCATGAACTATTCTTAACGGCTGAAATCAGGCAATTATCAATGCTGAACTTGTTATTAGGAAATGTGGATAGGGAAACAACAATTTCTGAGTGTTGGGGGGTCTCTCTGTCTTTCAGCAGAGGGGGGAGGAGAGTGACCTGGGAAAAGATGGTGCTGGGAGATGTCTCCTAGAGCAGATACTCACTCCAGCTGGGTTTGAAATCTTCCTCCTCCTTGGCTGCTTTCCCTTCCCGAGTCCTTTCTTGTACCTTACTCCACATCTCCCCTGATCTGGAGCTCCTCACTCCTCTTCCTTTCTAATTCAGTTTGCAAACTCAGGTTGAAGTCTGATGATTACAATCTGGAATTTTGAGAGGGAGCTGTTCTCCTGCCTGCAGGTGCAATGTTCGTTCCCTTGCCTGCTCTGCTTTGTCATGCCTTTTCCCTCTGCAGGTGCAATTCCAAAACGCCATAAAAAATCCACATTCAGTATCTACTGTTCTGTTTCTTTCCCTGGAGTAGCACTGTATTAGTCTTCATCCAAACCAAATCTGAGAAGTAGCTGAGCACATGGCTGATCTGATGCTGGAATTTAAACATGCTTGGGATACACTGGACCTGGACTGTGAGGGTGAAATTTCACCTCGTAGCTTGCTGGGGGCAGAGCACCCAAACCAAACCAAACCAAACCAAACCAAACCAAACCAAACCAAACCAAACCAAACCGGTGAACTGCCGGGAGGGGCAGGGCAGGGAGGATGGAGCTGGAGCCACGACGAAAGGAGAGATGGGACATGGAGAGTTCCCACTCCTTTGGGGCTGGTTTTGGGGTTGGCAAGCTCCAGCAGTTACGGAAGTCGGATGGAGATGGAGAATACAGGAATCCCCTGCGCTGTTAAAATCCCGATACGTGTGATTGCATCTGCCGTGTTTGCTGTTCATCACGGGCTTTTGTATTTTACCTTGAGCAGAAGGGGCATTCTAGCCCTTACTTGTCCTTGCAATGTGCTGACCTTCTGCTTCTGACATTTGCTCCGTTTTCCAGCTCCTTATCAGATTTCTCGGATTCCGTGGTGGAGTGGTGCCACAGCATTCTGAGCACCTTAAAAGCAAGGCCTCTCATATGCTAGATTCACTTCATTTTCTTTGCTCTTCTTCGGAAGACATCGGCATCCTGTGATAAATGCAGGCAGCCAGGGTAGCGCTCCTTCCAAAATTAAGGCTGCATCCAGGGGGGAAGAGATACTGGGCTTCCAAACACCAAAGAAAGTTTAAGATGCAAATAGTAGAACAGGGAGTAAACAGGTGTGATGTGGGTTTTTTCTCCCTGAGTTTGGCTTTGAGAGAGAGGCCTGGGAGAGGGAGTTGATGTCTTTCAAGACTGGATTTAAAGAAAATGTTCTTTTCTCTCAGTGCCTGTCGAAGTTGTTTGTTGGGAGCCATGAAGATTTTAAGCTGAGTCTTGGAGCTTGCTTTGTTCTAAGTTGTCACCTGGGAGGCTTGTTTCAGATTTCCATCCTGAGAGTCAGCAGAACTGCTAACTGCAGCATTTCTTCTGCACACTTGTGCATTAGTGCTCTTTTCATATGGTATCATGATTTTCTTGAGGCTCTTTTTGGAAGATAGTTAACTAGAACAGCTTCACCTGTTTACCTAAGGTGAGGCCTGCAGCTGGTTCTCTCAGAAATAGATAATATTTTTTAGCCCTCACAAGTTTCCTATTGGAATGAGGAGTATTTGCCCTTCAGTAGGTTTTCTTATCTGTATTTTTTTCACTCCCTGACCATTGAAAACTAATTCAAAACCTTTGCTTAAATGAGGGGGTGGTAGGTTGTTTCCTTTGACTTATGGTAGCTGTTTGTCAGGAATTACTTTTATGTATTTACCCAACCACTTTTTTATTCCATTTGTATTTCTGCGTGGAGAGAACCCTGAAGTTTACTGGAAAGAATGAAGGTAGATGAGATTCTTCTGGTTCTTTCCAGCAGACCTTCTTTGGAGAAAGGCATTCCTTCAACCCTGAGTTGCATTCCTTCAAGAGCGACTCAAACCAGTGAGAGTCCCTACGTTCCCCTTGAGTTGGGATTTTAGACTAATTAGCAAAATAATTTGATGTAGTTTAAAATGTAGTATTTTTAACCCATCTGTGGATCTTTGGCTGCATGTATGTCTCTTAAATTTGAAAACCTTGGCCCAAAACGTAGAATTGAAAACTTGGGAGTCACCAAATCTTCCCAGGCAGAACTCCCATCAAAGATGCACCAAAGGGCCGCCTTGGGTGCGCTTCACATGGATGGTAGAAAGCTTGATAGGATGTCTGCATTTAACTGGGCAGTGGCTCGGTCTCTGGAAACGTTACCTGTGGAAGCTGCTTGTAGATCAAAACAGCAGGGTCAGATACTGGACAGTCTGTTTTACTAATCACATTTTTTATGCCTGCTCGCTTTTGGAGGTGTTTCCAAGGAATAGCAACCGCCTGTTGTTGTTCAACAGCTGTGACTCTTGGGCTCGGTAGATAACCTAGGCTTTTATGGCAAAGAATGTTGAGGAGAGAAGGAATTTTGAAGTAGGAGTTGCTATGCACACCTGCCCATAGGCACCGAACAAAAACTGATTGTCATGACGGGTAAACATGCAAGTCTAAAGCTGGTATTGCTCCATTTCAGTCACGCTATTTTAAAGATTGCATCATCTGTTCTAGAAATTCCCTGCAGCCCCACACACTTGGAGTCTCCTTTCCTGTTATTAGCCACTGTGGGTACAACAAAACAAAACAAAAAAAAAAAAAACCACTTTTTTTTTTTTTCTTTTCCTTTTTCTTCTCACACCCAGATTATTTTGTGACAATTGGGGGGTTTTCATGTCTTCCAAGCAGCTTAGGAAAAGACTGCAAAAATGTAGGAAAATAACCAGAATTTAGTTATAAGAGAGTTAAGTGAAAGCAGAAGGAAGCCCAGGCAGTTATCTTATCTAAAGAGACCTCTGAACAAACTTTAACAGAAATGTAGAGGAGTTATTTCTGGAAAGAGTAAAACTGTGGCCCATAACCGCTGTGTATGCATGGGACTTCTGTTTTCATCACGTGCTATTTTACCTGTCTTTGAGGAAAAGTGGCTTTCATGTGGACCTTGCTGTTGGCACTTTCTGGACCTGAAGCTGGTCTTCAGCTGCTGGGTAGAGGGTGCACAGAGAAAGGAAACGCAGTTTAATCGTAGCAGCAAGCACCCCTGTGGCTCTCAGACTGGAGCTCGCGATGGGATAGTAGTGTACGTAGAAACACAGGTCACAGAATTGCTTAGGCTGGAGAAGACCTCTAAGATCATCAAGCCCAACTGCTAATGCTGCCAAGTCTCCCATTAAACCATGGCCCGAAGTGCCACACGTGCACATCTTTTAAATATCTTCAGCCTACACAGAATAGCTCATGGAACCTAAAGAAAATATGGTGTTGATTTTGTGCAGCTGACAATGCTCTATTATCGAAGCCTCGACTCTGCCTCCCACCCCACTTTCACTAAAAAAATGCAATTCTTGTTATTGTCAGGGTGGTTTTTTTACTATATAATGTTGAGAGAATAGTAGGAAAGTTGTAGTGTTAATTCTTGTTCCACTTACTAACAGTAGTAATTCATAGTTTTCAATATCTCTCTTTCTGCAGGCACGCAAACAAATGGCCTGGACTTCCAAAAGCAGCCTGTGCCTGTCGGAGGAGCAATCTCTACAGCCCAGGCCCAGGCCTTCCTTGGGCACCTTCATCAGGTAAGAGAGCAGGCTGTTCAGAGAGAGGGGGCTCGGGCAGCTGTGGGCGCAGCTCCCTGCTGCCTCCCGTGGTCTCTCTTGCTGTGAACGCGGGGCAGTCATTTAGCAGAACATAAATACGGGTGCAGCACCTGGTTCAAGAGCGTGGATGGCAAAAAGTCCTGCTTGTGGCGCTCCCTTCATTGCACTGGGCTGCAGACCGGGCCAAGATACAGGGTGAGACCGCTTTGGGAGAGCGACAGATGACATTTCTGGGGGCTCGAGAACGCCTGGATCTCGTGGTGTGATTTTGAATAGGGTTTTTGTTTGTTTTTGTTGCTCCTTTAACCTTGATAGAGATACCACGTTGAAAGGCAGGACAAAATGTACATTTTTTAGGAAGGTTGTATTGGCCCAACGTCTGCCAAGATTACAAAACTGTCACTATCTAGTTAAAAACACTTTACTCTTACAGATTAACTAGAAAGAAAGTTGATTGTACTTACTAAGCATATATGGCTTGTGCGGTTTTACTTTTTCACAAAAAAGTTATTTCGGTGACCTGTTTGTCAGATGATATTCAGACTTCTGCTACTATGCCTCTGTTCTGCTGCTGCTGTGTTTAGGGAATCAAAGCTGAACTTCAGATGCAGGCTGAAGCAAAATGGGGCATCCCTAGGTGAAGAGAAGTATAAGGGGCATTTTTTTGTAGTTTTTTTTATCTGTTCGCAGTTGATGTATGAAAACAAATGTCCTAATTTCTTTCCCTTCCTCTGCACCAAGTTAAACTTTAAAATACTGTACCTAATTGGATGACCTTGAATGTTTGAGGTCTGAGGTTGCACGGTTATTGTGGTATAATTGAAGTACTGAAGCTTTTATGCCCTCTTTTAAGAGCTCTGAGCTGCCGTTTTATTGTATGGAACATTTCACACGTCTTGTCACATAATTGCAATTTTCCTAGCAGATTGGTTTATATAGGACCTAGGGAGTGGGACTCTTTGAATTTGCTGAGCCAATGGGCTGTGGTAGGCTGTCTTTATGTGGAGAGAAGCTGGCTAGTTTTTTTGCCAGTGTGTGTTTGACATGGAGACAGATACAGCTGTTCTGCAGCCTTCCGTGTGTTTGTTGTAGTCTTCGTTTTGTTATATAGATTGACCCAGAACACTAATTGGGTTTTGCACAGTGCTTTATCCTGCTTTGGAAATTTATTTATTTAAACAGTTGTCAGGATCTTTATTACTTCGTGTTTGATAAAGTGTGATTCATTTCTTGAAATTGGTTCAAAGGAAAATCTCAGGTATTCTTTTATTCACCTGCAGGTGTGTGGGAATCTATTGTGGAGCTGTCCTCTGCTAGTGAGGCTGCTGTTAGGGGGGTGTTATTCAACCTTCACACGCAGTGCTTTGCTCTAGACTAATGCAAAATACTGGGCTGTGGGCAGCCTTCAGGTACAGTTTAATTTCTAATTTGGAAATGCTGGTTGTGTGATAAAAGGGACGTCCAAATTGCATTCACAGAGATTTTCAGGAATGTGCTGTGGCTGTACCTGAGCAATATGCATTTGTAGCCTTTTATGTGGTGTGTGTGTGTAATTTTAAAGTACTGGTTTGAGCAGATAGTTTGGATGGCGGGGTGGTGTTCTTTAGGCTATTGTCTGCTGTTAATCCTTGATAAAAACACAGATTACAACTGTGTCCAACTGTATTTTGCTTCTGATGAGAGGAGGGGCTTTTCTGGGAGTGTTTGCTTAGATGTAGATCATGCTTAGTATGTCTAGTACCTTCATCTAAAGCAGTAGGAAATGTTTCCAAGGTGACTCTTCCAAGGTTGCCTGTTCAAAATATTCAGTTATTAATTTCATGTACCGCTGTTTTTCCTGTGCTTGAAAATGTGTGGACTTTTTATGTGGGGACCATATGGCGGTCCTCCACCTAGAGGCAAGAGTGCTACATTTTGCTTTGCTTTACTGTATTCTCACATGTCACCTGGTTTTCACATGAGCAGTGGTTTTCAAACATGGCCAGTGATGAAATTCTCTACAGAATGTTACTCTGACCTTTCAAAGTGTTGGTAATTAATTACAGAGCATTTCTTCTTTATAACTAGGGGTGCTGGTAGAAACAAGGCGAGACTGATTTATATGGGCTTCAGTAAATTAAAAAACAGTGATTTTGCTACAGAGGAAATCCTTTTTAGAGATAAAAAGGCACTCCAAAAATCTCGCTTTCTGAAGCATCCTTGCAGCTCACCCACAAGACCTTTGGGCCTGTTAATTGCAAACACTGTATCCAAGTTTTAAGTATATACCCTGAATGTACCCGGCTGAAAGCCTTTGTAAAGTGTCTGGTCCTGGTGCTGAGGTGTCCTTTTCGGTGCTGAGGGCTGCAGATGCTCAGAGGGCTTGATGTGAGGGAGAGCAGCTGTGCTCTGGGTTCTGTGCTGTCCGTGCTTGCTGGCGAGTGCAGCGGTGGGGTGAGAGCCACTCGGAAACGGGAGCAGGATGGGATGAGTGCAGCGTTACAGCCCTGCCCTGGAGCCTGGCTTTTCCAGCAGGAATAGGACTGGTGGGCCTGTCCACCCCGGTGTGCTCTGTTCAGCTCCATCCGTGGTAATATCTGCATCCTTAGGCAGGAATACCTTCAGTAAGAGGTAGATAAAGGAGGTCTTGAAAGCGTCTTAGAGATCTGTTTCAGCCTGGAGTACAAGCCCTGTCCCACTGCTTCGGGTGTTAGAGGGGCACGCACTGTTCTTGGGGGAGTTTCTGATGGGATGCGGGTGGGGAGATGGTTCTTTTTATATTATTAGTTTTTTGTGGATCCTACATTATTTCATTTCCATTTTTGCACTGTTGTAGGTCCAGCTCGCTGGAACAAGTTTACAGGCTGCTGCTCAGTCCTTAAATGTACAGGTAAAGACAGTTACCTATTGCTGCTCCTCCTTCTCTCATCCCAAACAGCATCAGTAGAGATAGTTCTTAATGGATAACACCTTACTCAGTCTTTTTCAGCCTGACTGGTTTTGCAAGTGATAGGTATGAAGGAATAACACTTTTACAACTGTAAATCAGGTTCAGGATTTGTAAGCATTCAAGCTCTGGAGTTGTTTAAAACGTGGAGTGACCGACCATAACTCAATGCTGAATTTTAGTCAGGTGTGGTATCATGAAAACCGTAAAACTCCAGGAATATTTCATGTTCTTCTGTTCATTAACTTGCTTTAAACACATAGTGAGTGTTACTTTGCAATTTGTCCTTACTTCTGGTAACTGAATATAGGAATATAATGTAGCATTAACTATGTCATGGGGCTGGTTTAGACTTCTTGTGTAAATAACACAG
This sequence comes from Regulus satrapa, assembly GCA_013396955.1. Taxonomy (NCBI): domain Eukaryota; kingdom Metazoa; phylum Chordata; class Aves; order Passeriformes; family Regulidae; genus Regulus; species Regulus satrapa. The sequence goes on along the minus strand of VWZN01019499.1, from coordinate 99,351 downwards.
AGCGATTTCGAAGTCAGAGTAATTGTTGTTTAATAACGTACGTGAGACAGCAAAGCTTTCAAACTTTACTATGATGCTGAACACTTCAGTTTATCTGTTAACATTCTCCTTCCTCTCTGTACTATATTAAGGGGCAAGGGATGCAGTTTTATTGAAAACTAGTTTCAGTATTGCTTGTTATTAAAGAATGTAGGTAGTGCATTACATGAAATGCAATAGAATGTGGACCCACTTATACATAATAACAATTTGGAAAGAAGAGGAGGTATAGTGACCTTCCTTTCTAAGAGGAAGGAGGCAGAAAATTGCCTTGGTTGCCATGGTAAACTTCCATCCCTGAGAGAGATGTTGGCAAACAGGCTGTATCTCCAGTGCAGAATGTTTACAGTCCTGCGCTGTAATTATCTCTCAATGACTGGCAGAATTAATCAGAGCCTTTATGTTAATTAGCCCGCTCTGCAGTCCCCAAAACAGGTGGTGGAAAATATGCAAATCTATGCAGAATTGTAATGTTCTGCATAACCAGTTTTAATTATCATAAAACTCTCTCCCCCTCTTCATGCACTTGCATTTCCTCCCTCATGTCTTCACAATTTCTTGTGTTTCAAAAAACAAACAACCAAACCACAAAAATAAATCAAAATAAACTTGAACTTTTAAAGCAAAGCAGTATTCAGTTAAATAAATGCTTTGAGTATTTAAAAGCACTGTCTATATCATATATTTTGCTGTAGGTAGAGAACTCTGTGAGGACTTTCGAAAAAGATTCTTTATAAGCAAACAGTACGGTGACTTAGAGGTACAGGATGGAGATAGAGAAAATGGAATCACAATCTCCTTTCCCTCGTTCCATTGTTCAGGATTTTAGGCAATGAATAATTTTAGCAACCTTCTCTTTCTTCGTGGTGAAAGGTAGTGTCAGCTTCAGTTGCATGGCGTAAAATGAAGCGAGACCTGAAAATAATGTCAGAGAGTTACGTGAGAGCAGAGTCTCTTTGTTTTGTTTAAACTGCATTACCTCCAGACATGTTTGAGCAGTCGTAGCTGAGATGGTGGACACAGAGCCATCGCTTAAACACACTCTTAAAATAAACCCAAGGGCTTTTTGTATGCAGATGAAAGATTTTTATTGTGGGTGTTGAGACAGCAGCGTTATACATTAACATCTGTTTTACACTATAAAGAGTTGTATTTTTTTTTGACTAGTCTAAATCTAATGAAGAATCTGGGGACTCTCAGCAGCCAAGCCAGCCTTCCCAGCAGCCTTCAGTGCAGGCGGCCATACCCCAGACCCAGCTCATGCTGGCCGGAGGACAGATCACCGGGGTAAGAGTTGCCCAGGGAGCTCCGTGCAGCTGCCTTCGGCCTGGCCGCCCGTGCGAGCGGCAGCAGAAAGCGTTTTCCTAGGAGAATAAGCAGACTGTCGTATTTGGGGTTTGTCGCTGAGTATTTGCTTCCAGACAACAATGACAAAGAATTCTTTCTCTCTGTTCTCGGTATCCCTTTTGACTCTGCAATGAAATTGAAACCTGTTGTTTTACAACAGTTGCAAATAAGATACGCTGATGTCATAAAGAGGATTTTTTTTTCAAGATTAAAACGGGGCATGGGAGAACGAGACTGAGTCTTATAGCTGGGTGAAGAACAAAAATTATGGGAGTTGTTAATTTAATTTTTCCTCTTCTCAAACGCATTTCTTTTTTAGTAACTCCTAGTATTTTCTTTAACCCTGTTGAACCCTTTTGTTTTAACCTACTGATTGTTTTTAACCTACCCCTATTTTGAGGTATTTTTAATTGCAAAGCTTTGGGAAGTAAATATGGGATAATTGTTGTTTTAGACTTTCTGGTGTTTCTGAAATGTTATAAAGGCTTTCAGTAATTTCAAGAAAGAGCAAGTTTTGTGAATGGGCTGGTGAAAGAATTTGCTTCCACATAATCGGCTTTGCACTGTAAGAGTTTGTGTGTTAATAAGCTTAGGACAGTTGCTCCAACAATTTATTTATGATTTGAAGTGTTAGGTTGGATCGTCCCTACATTTGCATGAAATGGCTTCTTAATCTCACGCTCAGTTGTTAAATCTTCTCTCATGTTAGTATGTAAATAAACATTCTGTTTAGTTTTCAGTTAAACATTGAAAGTTTTAAAGTGAGACTGTAACAACTGATATGTTGTTAAAACCCGGCGTATTTTGTTATTTTTTGTATTCTCAGAAAATACGGGTTTGTTTTAATTCACCATTGTCTGCTGTAGTGAAACATTCTAAACTCCAAGCCTATGCAGATACGGGTTGTAGTAAATATGGGCATCAAGATTCATTTACATGTAAAGAAGAGGCTGCTGCCACCTGTTCCACAGAGATAATGCGTGTTTGGGAAAGGGAAGGGATGTAAAGTTGCCAACTCCATTCTATTAAAAAAAAAAAAAAAAAAGGCAGATGGGCACACTTGGAGAGAAACAAACGGAGCTCATGTTCTTTACTTATATCTTAGGGCATAATGGAAATGATGGAATATGGCAGGGATTCATGCTAATGTGAAGCAGCTGGGGCGTTATCAGTTTGTTCAGTAGCCATAGCCAGCATTCCTGCTTCACATTCATCTGGCTAATCACTTGCTGTTCTGCTGGGTGTAAATTTCCTTTCAAATCCTGGCAATACCCATTCTTTTCTTTTGCTTGCTACTCAATTGCTTTTTCCCTGAAACCCCTGGTAGAGTTGTGAGGAAGGCTTCGGAGCGGAGTTCGGTTGGGTAGGTTCCAGTCAGTGCGAGCGGTGCTGCTGGTGCGGTTTGCTGTGTGTCGGGCTGTCGTAGGTCGCTTCCCGCACCCTGTTGAGTAGCCAGCTGTCCTGCCTTAAGGCCAGAGCCGAGGGCTCCACAGTCACTGGAACAGCCCTAGGATTGCCTGGTTAACATAACTCCTCCCGAGCTATCTAATGACTTTGTAGCTGAAGTGGCTCTTCCCGTTATTAATGGCTGTGTTTTCTAATTGTTTATAGCTCACGTTGACGCCAGCCCAGCAACAGTTATTGCTCCAGCAGGCGCAGGCCCAGTTGCTGGCAGCTGCAGTGCAGCACTCAGCCAGCCAGCAGCACAGCGCTGCTGGTGCCACCATCTCGGCCTCTGCTGCGACGCCGATGACGCAGATCCCTCTATCTCAGCCAATACAGATTGCACAGGTGAGCCTTGAGGCTTGAGAGGGTGGAAAACAAAAGAGGTTTTTGACTGATTGCACCGTTCGAATAAAATTTGTTGTTCCTCGCTCAGTGAGTTTCTAGAGTCCTCGAGTATTGTTAGTCTTTCCTCGTGCATCTTTGGATGATGAGGTTGAAGTTCGATAGTCTTAGCAAGGAATGTGTGCCAGCTGCTCCTCATTTCCACTGGGCTTCTGAGTTTGTACCGGAATCTGGGCAGATGCTCTGCTTTCTGAATTTTCCTCCTTGTAGTTAGCGTGAGAAAGGAGAAAAAAGGGTATGGAAGGTGCTCACAGAAATTGCACTTGTCGAGATCTGTGCAATGGATGGGAAGTGATGCCTGTGTATCAAAAGGGAGGGATATGCTTGTCAGACCCAAATGGAGCTTGTTAGAAGCAAAATGATAGAGGCGAAGAGTGGCAGTTTGACGTGACCCATTTCCGGGCTATTTTGGCTCGGTGTTTAATGCTGCGAGTTCAGTGACAAAGAATGGGCACTTCCTGTGTGTCTGGAGAAAAAACATGGAGAATGAGTCTGGTGTAGGAATCTGTCCAGCCTCAGGGTCTGCTACTAAAGGCCTGACAGTTCTGACAAACTGCTTGCTGTGGGTGTTCTGCTTACTAGAAACAGTGAGGAACCTCCTGGGTCTTCCAGGACGGGCTTAATTCATGTGGAGATTGCAGTGGCACTTAGTGTGCTTAGTGTATGCAGTGTGGAAAATCCTTAGGCTTGTGGGCAAGGATAGTCAAATGTGCCGCTTAGATATTTTGAGTGCTACAAGAAGGTGATTGTCTTGCTCCTGGTGAGGCATGAGGCATGCATCTTTCCACAGACTAAAGTTCTTGGTACATAATATCAGTTTTATTAGTCGAGCTGTGCCAAGTGTGCGGGGTATATAATCTTCAAAGCTCCTGCTTCATAGAGGGAGCAAGCTCTCTAAGACTGACTGATGCTTTTTTCTGTTCAGGCTATTTTCTCTTGCATTCAACTGGGATGAAGTGTCTAAATAGTGAACAGGAGGTCTGATTAAGGACAAAAATGGAAATGATGCAGTTGTCTGTGAAGTTCAGTGGTGAAATCTTCAGTCCTTTACTGTACTGGTCCACTAGCTGAATAACAGCCTAGCTGTGCTATCAGGTTTTTCATCAGCTGAAGGGACAAACTTCTGTGGTGTTGGTCTAAAGGTTCTGACCTCTCTGGCTGTCCTTAGAGAAGCCAGGGAAGTGCCATCCTGTTTTTAAGAGGCCGGTGCTGACGGTGCCATGTTGATGAGATTCCTCCCACCGAAGCTCTTGTTGCACTGTGAGAAGACACGTGACCAAATGACACCTTTTTTAGCAAAGGATTCCACTGGCATGATGTGTGACTGAAGGATGAAGCATTCAAGGAAACGTGCAATTCTCAAGATCATTTCCTAATTTTGTTAAGAGTGTCTGTAGGCAATAATACAGACAGACTTCCAGAAGAGAATGGGGAACTTCCTTGTCAAGGAAGTTGTTGGTTATAGCTTCTGACATCTTTCCAGGCACCTGTCACAGAGTTCCCATACTGGGATTGAGTCTTTTAATATATATGGAAGCAATCCACAGGTGTGTGCCTCTCCTCTTCCAGGTGTGCAGCACCTTAAGATAGCAAGGTCTGCTTCTCTGAAGCGTGGTGGCCTAACATTTCCTATTGACAAAGCCTCTGCCTTGGACTGTCTGGCCTTAGGTTTGTCGAGTAGGCCACCAAAGGTGTGGATACCAGTGTGGTGCGAGTGTGAGATGTTTCTAATCCAGCTCTCCCACCTCGATGTGCAGCTCTGAAAATGTGTGGAGCATTTACAGTTACTCGTTTTGTGCTTGCTTTTTCTCCAGAACTTAGAAAATCTTCCGAGAGGAGTTGAAAAGATCAGGCATGTGCTGTCAAATAAGAGTTTCTGAAGGCAGCATTGTCCGATTTGTGCACGTGAGCAAAAGGCTCTCCGAAAAATAGCATGTGTGGTTCATGTAGTTGCCACATGCAGAACAAATTAAAGGTGTACTTGTTTTCTGATGTTTCTAATTACTTAAATGTTTGACTTTACATTTAATATCTTTTAGGATAGGTTATTTTGATAGATAAATGAGCTTGCTTGAATCTTGTTAACTTCTCCTTATGATGAAAGTGCAGTGCATAAATTGTGCAGGTGTTGGGTGTAATTGGAGGTACTTATGGAAAATGTCTACCCTCTAGGTTCATAGGTAGATAGCACCATGCTTTTGGATCCATCTTGGCAAGCATTTGCAAGCAGTGCTCAGCTTTGTTTGTGTTGCTATTGTAAACATATAGCTGATTATACACATAGCTGAATGTTTGTTTTAATTGATGATTTTTGAATAATTGATTAACTGGCAGGTCTCTGCAGCCGGGGATTACCATATTTATTTTAATTAACTAGTTGCAAAAGCATTCTTTAATGTGCACTGCGGTTCATGTAAGGTACCTGCTGCAGCAGCCCGGTGAGGAGCTCGTGCTGCTTCTGGATTGACACTAAACAGCTGTGTATCAGCTTTTGGGGTTCTTTAGAAGCTTCCTTGTTCTCAGGATTTATCATCTATATTTATATGATGTAAATCTCAAAATGACACAGATGCTTAAGTTTGTGCTGAAGCTGTAATTGGAAATAATGGCATTGAATTTAGAAATTTAGATGATTTTTTATTTTAAACAAAAAATCTTCCTCACAGCAAAGCATAGCACTTGACAGAAGATTCTGCCGAGGTAGGATTTGGGTTGTTTTGATCTTTCTAAATTGCTAGGCAGCACCAGAAGATAGGCATGTCTCCCTGAAAGTCTTTCCATCTCTTCCTATGTGCTGGTGCTAGCATACAGATTTTAACACCGAAGAATGAAAGATCAGTATAGGAAAACAGTGTCAGGTTTGTTCGTGTGGTTGCTATTGGGAGATTTATTATAATGGTATAATTAACTAAATAATAAAACTTTCCCAAGGTGGAAATAAAGTTGGATTTCAAATGCATTTGAGGGGCTGGTAGAGCTATTTAGGAGTGATTAGCCTTGGAAGTATCATTTTCGTTTTGCATTGCAGAATTATATTTCTGTATTTAAACAATACTTAGCCAACGTGCCATTTACCAAGGCAGATGCACAGAATAGGATTGCTTATATCAGTTATCCCTGAGGCCTCAATTTAAAAGCAGGTTTCTCATATTAAAGTGTAAGAGCCTGATGATAAGAGCTGTCGTGTCTTAGCGGGGTAGCCAGTGTTGTGGATGCTGTAGTCTTAGACAAGAAGCTCTCCTCCTTTGGTCTCACAGGTACACTGCCACTGTCTTTCTGTCTTCTTTCTTGCATGTGACTCCATCTCCTGTGGGGGTGCTTCAAATCATCTGAGATCTACTTGGCCATCTGGGGTGATTTCATTTGTTTGCTTTTGACTGGGAGAGGTCTTTAACCTATCTGTTTTCCTGTTGATACCTTTTTCTTCTACAATGTCTTTCCAACTTTCCTTTTGTGTTTCTGGTTTTTTTCTCTTATCTGCCTCTTGTTTTCATCCTGCAGCCTCTCTTTATTTCCTTTCTTCTGCCCGGTGTTCACAACCTGAGTCAGCTTGCCCAGCTCTTTCTATTTCTGTTTTCCACTTTGCGTCCAGTCCTCACATCCATTCCAGTATGAGCCCCCTCTGAGCTGGAGACTCAGCACAGTCTGCAGAGGAAACCAGCTGAGCATTGAAAATCAGGGAATAAATGAGTGCAGATCCATGTTGTTGTGTTGAACCCAAGAAGGAAGAGGTTTTGGTAGCAGTTCTGACCAGTGTGGTGTTAGGATACAAAGTCGTAAGAAACATGGAGTTCTAGGATAGAACTGGAGCAGTTATTTCTGTCTTTCAAGAAGGAAATTTGCCTTGTTTTCATAGAAATGGTTGCATTGTTTCTGCGGTTTTCTGAAAGCAAACAATACTACTGACTTTAAAACCACTTTTTTGTTCATGGGCACTTTTTAAAAATTTACCATTCTTTTATAAAATGAAAGTACCCATTTCTTAAAGAGCATCGCTTGTTTAATCCATCTGTTGTCTGTCTACCACATTATTACACAGCATGCTTTTGACTTAACAGGGCTAAGTAGCCCAAGAGATTGATGGCCAGTGTCTGTGTAATGCAGGTTAAGTAGTCCTTGTCTTATAATGCCTGTCTGTGGTCTCATCAATCAGTGGACTCCCTATTTTTTCCCCTCCCTCGTCTTCCTTTCTGAGTTCCCTACCCCTCATCTCCAGAAGGAGACTGTTGCAACTTTCAAGTTACAGTTTGAGCAAATCTGAAACAAAGTAAGGTCACAGATAACAGCGTTGGGTTCTCCTTGTCGGTCTGTCCTGACAGACTCGGTGCGTCTCCAAAGGCACTGCTGGCAGCGAGGGGCCCGTGCCGTGCTCTAGTGCTCAGGAACCTGCAGCAGTCCCAGAGCAGCTTGAGGAGCAGCTCTCGGTGCCTCTGGGTCACTGCAGCTGCGCTCTGGGGCTGTGCAGGTGAGCAGCTCCCAGCTCCACGCTGGCAGTGTTTGTGGCTCTGCAAACAGCAACTCCTGGATAATTTCTGAGACAGAGCTCTGGGGAGCCCCCCCGTCTGCTTCGGTCTGGACTGCTGTGGGTAACGGGAGGTTGGGAAACTTGTTCCCCAAATGGGGGAAGTTCTTCATTCAGGCTTTTGTCCACCTGCTTGGTGAGTATGTTGAAAGAGGTTCTTCCTGGAAAGATGGAAAAATCTGACAAGTGTTTAGATAGTTTTCATGGATTACCTCGGTTATGTAGGCTGTTATGTTTGGAGATGGAAAGAAAAAGGCTAGTTAAGGGAAACAATATTTTTAAGCAGTTCTCTATGTTATCATTCTCCAGCTAAATGTCAAGTTGAAGCATTTTTCTTGAAAGCTCAGTTTCTCAGAGATTAACATTTTACATTGAGACCTGTCTTTTAATTATAGAAAATTAATAGTCCTGAATGGTTTAAATACATAAAAGTAGGGTTCTACAATAATGCAGTGTTCTGGATTGTTCCTTTTAACCTTTCATTATAGACATATCTATTGAGCTTATTGCAATTTGTTTCAGAACAAATCAAATATATTTAATAATTGAGTTAACTACTTTCTGAAATTTGAACTGAACAACCAGAGTGCAAACAAAGAATCTGTAATATTTTGCTTTCCTGTTGTTGATTCAAATGATAATTGCAGACTGCTGTTCAAAAAAAAAACAAAACCAAGTGCCCAGCTATTATGCTTGATTTGTAGCAGAGTTCCATCCTCAAGAAATATGTTTGAGAGATCTTTGTGCTGCTAAGTCTAATGTACTTTGTACTTGAAAACCAGGGAGAAGGGAGATTGATTCGCTTGTTTTGATTTTAAAGCAGAACAGTTTTGTACATACTTTGCTGAGTTATTTAGTAAATAACTTTGGTTTTATGAATGAGAGTGAAATTCAAAGTGCCATTGTAAAGGATATTCAGCAGCAGGACTTCCGCTGTGTTTGACATCCACTTTTATCTCTAAATGTTAGAGTATAGCTGACTGATAGGAAATCTTATATTGGGAATCGTTGCTGACTTAAATGTTTAACACACAGCTCTCTTTTTTCTTTTTTCCTTTTCTTTTTTTATTTTTGTCTTCTCTTTTTTTTTTTCTTTTTTTTCTTTTTTCTTTTTTTTTTCCTTTTTTCTTTTTTTTTCATTTTTTTGTCATCTTTTTTTTTTCCCCCCCTTCCCGTTTCCTTAAGGATTTGCAGCACTTGCAGCAGCTTCAGCAGCAGAATCTCAACCTGCAACAGTTTGTGTTGGTGCATCCAACAACCAACTTGCAGCCAGCACAGTTCATCATCTCACAAACGCCGCAGGGGCAGCAGGGTAAGTGCTCCTTGCCGCAAAGCCAATCCTACACCGCGTTTTTAGGGGAGGAGGTGCAGCTCGGGGGCCATCCCCAGCGCAGCCTTCTCGCAGGCAGTGCCCCAGCCAGCTTCCCCTGGTTCCTCTCCCCGCCCTGAGACCGCCTGGGGTGCCACGGCTGCGCCCCCTCCCTGCCCGCTGTGGGGTGTGTGGGAAGCTGAAAACTCAGGCCAAACTAAAATACTGCTTGGCAGCAACTAAAACATCCGTGTGTTAGCGATGTTGTTCGCACCCAAAATCCCAACCACGGCACCGTAGCGGCTGCTAAGAAGAAAATTAACTCTGTCTCGGGACAGAATGGAAAAACATTACAAAACCAAAATCCTTGTGGGAGTCTGGAAAAGTACTTAAGCCTAAAGAGGGCTCGATGAATTTTGTCATAAACTGAACTAATAATTAACACCTTGTGAAAAGAGCTAGAAGGCTGGATGTGTGTAACAGCTCCTACAGTACTGTTTCGGTCATGCGCTGGGTATGGCTTCCACGCCACAGACAGGGCAGGGGCAGGGGGTAGGCAGGGGTAGGTGGTGCTGTGACACAGGAGCAGCTGAGCTGTGGTACAGAGCCTTTGTTTGGGGGCCGATGTGCACCGCGGTGCTGCTGCACCCCGTTTGTTGATGCCCACGGAAAACAGCATTTAGCCATGGCTTCTTATGCTGATATACTCCAATGGCCTTTCTTCCCCCTTCCTCTCTACATGAACTCTTACTCAGTTGTTCAGGTCTGGTAATCCAAAGATTCTTGCTCAGAAGGCAAATCCTGTTATGCTTGAAGAGTCCTGCAGAGCCTGGCTGCCCTATAAAGCAGCTCTTTACACCTCATTTTCTTCTGTTCCTTTCAGTTTTTTCATGCATCATTCCTTCTTACATACTATGGCTTGGATAGAACTGGCTTTCCATTACGCTGAAGGGCTCTTACTGTCTGAATGCTCTCATATTTGAATAAAGGGTTGGTCAAAATTACCTTCCTTTTAATAGGACTTGATTTAGAGATTTTATACCAGCGCTGGTAGAAAATGGCTGAAAGGCTATTCATAGAAGCATTTAGTCATGTACTGCTTTCTTAAAATGAAGCAGAACTTGTAAACTTCACATACTGTACTAGAAGAAATCAAACCACTGAAATTTAGTTCAAGAGTTCTTCAAAATAGGTGCTTGTTGTTTTTTTTTTTTTTTTCCCTAAAGAATTATTTTAAACAGCAAGCACAAAAGCATTGTTTTGAAAAACTCATTGGTAGTGATGTCTGCCTACATTTTTCAGCTAAATTCTGCTGGTTTTCTGAAATACCTCCGAAGATGCGTTACAAAAAGGAAAACTAAGAGAAGCAAATTGTAGTCATGCTCCAAAATGAGTTGTTTGTATTATAGAAGGGTAGCAAGGCTTTCTTGTTTGTTTAAAATCTCCTGAAATAGAAGAGGTACTAGATGAGATTTTTCATAGTGCCTTTCCTAGAGGCCATGTCTGCAAAATTATTTCTTCACTACAATTTAAGACGTGCATATGATTGTTGTCCTCAGTGATCCAGTGTAGGCAGAGACATCACGCTTTGCTGGTAATGTGCAGCCTGCACAACTGAGGAGCTCAAAAATGGAGGAGGATTTATATGCTGCATTCTGACCATAGGCCATTAGTGTGTGACAGCCCTCCAAAGTGAAGTCCTTGAACAGATGTCGTTCTCTTCATGAGCACTCAATGATAAAGCAACATGTATGTCATAATACCCCTTAGATCACTTTTTGATATGGTTTTTTCCGCAGTATTTCATGGTTATTGTTAGATCTCAAACAGTACATTATTATTTATGAGAAGGATTGGGAAATTGTGTATTTTTATTTTGGTATTTGCTGTTGCCGCTGATTTTTCCGTGTTGTTCTTGTCCTATTGCTCCATTAGTCAGCTTCATAAAATAATAAATATTCTGAAGAAACTAGCATAGAGTTTTTTTTAAAACCACTGGAGGTTTTTTGGTTTGTTTTTTTTTTTTATGCTTCATTGGTACTGCATGGAACTTTATATATGTATTCATAACATTTAATAAACATAAAATAACATTTAAATAAATTTATTCAAAATAATAAACATTTAATAACGAACATAAAAATGCAGATTTGTGTATAGATTATATATTCTGGAAGAAATTTCTTGCTGTACAGACTATGCTACACATTTTGTGTGTGCCATATAGTCATGTAAATGAGAAAAACTGGTTTTAAAGGAGAAGAGTTTTGAGGGAAATAAGTAAAGAATAGGGTATATCTAAATAAGATGGTAGAAGAAGTAAGCATTTGGGGGAGAAAAATGTTTTACTTGAAGAGGCAAAGGGGTGCAGGAAAATGAAGGCATCAGCAGTTGTATTTAGATTCTTGGAGAGGTTGAACTTCGTGAGCTGAGATTCAACTTCTGAAAAAATCAGGAAATTCAATACTTGAATTAGGATTGTTATTCTGCTGTCTTTCTTTGACACACACATTATAGCTCCCAGCAGCAGATAGGAAATTTTCCCCATAAATCCATTGCCATATGTCTCATGTAGTCACCTTCCTTTTCCACATGATTTCTGCCTATTTAGGGGCTTATATGAAACAAATTTTAAAGTTCCCAGTTTTCATGGCTGGTAATTGATAACATCATCATTGAAAGAATTGTTTCAAGCCTGAACAGCTATGCAGAAGATTGAATGGAAGTAGAAATCTGGAACGTTTTCTTATTCAGTGCAACTGTTGTTCATATTATTGTAAAAGTCACCAGCAGTAATGTAGCACCTTGTAATGTCTTTATAGCTCTTGTATCTGTTCTTGTATCTAATAGAGCTGTCTCTAAAATAATCAATTTAACATCCCTTACTACAATTAGAGCTGCTTCTTAAAAATATTACCCTCATCAGGTGACTGTTCACCTTTTCACTCCTGAGATATTGGTAATATAAATTGTATCAGTGAACATCGGAATGGCGGGGGAAATGGTGCTGCCTTTAGTATAAATTAATCTTGCAAGCAGGAGTTGTTAGGATCTAAGCAAATACTGTGTCACAATGAGATTTAGAAATAGTACTTACAAAGAAAATATCCAGAAGGGCAAATGTGGAAGACAAGGTACTAATTAACTCTAAACATTGAAACTGGGTCTACCTAGTCTCAAGTTATTGCTATTTATTATTAAAGACTGTCTTTATGATTTTTTTTTTTTTTTGTAAAGTTGCCTGGGCCAAATTCAGTCCTGTTTTCTTCTTTCATACATGCTCTACAGACTTTGAGACCTCACTCATCTGAAAGTCATTGTAATGGCTTTGCCTTGCAAGCTAACTTCCAGTGAGAGCATGAACAGCTTTGGCAGAGATAAAGCAGTCAAGGTCTTACATGAAAAAATTCACTCTTTTGGGAGATCAGTTTGGGATGAATTATGTATTATGCTTCTGGGCCAACTTTTTAAAAATTATGCTGAAAAAGTCTGTGCTTGAATGTTTGTTTTATCTTTTGTTTAATTTTAGATAGAACTGAATCCCAGATCAGTCCTAGGGGACTCTTGGCTGACAAGGAAGAGTTTTTTGGCTTGGACCATTATTCATGCTACTCCTAGACATTACAGGAAAAATCCTGAATGACAATAGATATATTTACTATAACTGTTAAAAAAAAATCATACTTCTGCATAGATCCTTATCTGCCTCCATGCAGTCATTCTTCTAGAGTGCCACATAGGTGATTTGTGTGCCATATTTAATGCAGTAATACCACTGGGCTTTTAAAACCCAGGGCAGAGGGTTAGGAATACGACCTCTGTAAAGAATACAAGTACAATAGCAGCTTTTATAGGTTCAAAAAACCGTGTGGGGTGGAAGGGACCTCTGGAGACCAGGTAGAATTGTTCAAAGCAGGTCCAATTACAGCAGCTAAGCAGCACCTCAGCCAGTTGAATCAAACGTGTCCAAGAATGGAGTTTCTGCAACATTTTCAAGTACCTGCCCACCTGCCCCAAGAGTTGACTGCTGTCATATTAAGAAAAGAAATAGTTTTCCTATGTCCAGTTGGAGTTTTCCGTGCTCCGATATCCGTTGCATCTCATTACAGTGTGCCCTCAAGCAGAGTCCATTTCTGGCTTTGAAGAAAGCAGTAGGATCTCACCTCGGTTTTCCCATCAGGCTGAAAAAAGCAGCTCACTTACCTGTTCCAGCCACCCTGCTGGGCTTTGGATGTACAAAACCAGGGATGGCCTTGGGAGGCCAAGGCTGAGAGCAGGACTCCAGCTGTGGTGCCACATGAAGGGGGAGAAGCACAGCCCTTGACCTGCTGGCTGCACTCCTGTGAGTACAGCCCTCGATGTGGTTGGCTGTCTTGAGAGGGCACACTGCCAGTTCGTGGTCCTCAGATTGTCCTCCAGGACTCGCAGGACTTTTTCCAGTGGGACTGTATTCCTGCCAGCCAGTGCCCATCCTGTGTTCCTGCACAGGGTTGTTCCAGCCCCCACACAGAACATGGTATTTTCCTGCATCAATTTTCATGAGGTTTTATTTGTCCAGCTTGTCTAGGCCCTGGCCCCAGGCCTGTTGACCATTTCCCCATCTTTGGTATTGTCCACAGACCTGCAGAGAATATATTTTGTTCCATCAGCCTTCTTGGTAATAAAGATGTTAAGCAGTACTGGTGCCAGTATGAGTCTCTGAGGAAACAGCAGTGTCTGAAATGCCAGGATCTCAGCAGGTGCCTGAAAGGTGTGGGTATACTTAGAAAAGGCAGTGCCAGGCGCTCCCTAAGTTCAGTCACTGAAGGTGTTTTGGGCCTCTCATTTCTTCTCAGAAAAGAAATGAAGGAGGAGCTTAGACTGGTTCAGGTCATGTCTTAGAAGAGCACGAGTGCAGCTGCCCAGCAGTGAGAGCCGAGGAGTGCCCCGAGGGTGTGTGTGGCAGCTGCCCGAGGAGCTGTGGGCAGGGCAGGGACATTTCCAGAACAGCCCCGCTGCTGTCCCCAGCCCCAGCAGGGCTTCGGTCAGCTGCAGGCTGAACTGGCTTGTTCTGTCTCCGCTCCTGCCTGTGCCACCTTGTGTCAGCACCTCTTACACAGGACAAAATGATGTGCAAACAGAGTAGATTAAACATGTTCAGATTATTTTATACTGATAGTTCCATTATAATTACTTCAGACCGTGTGAGTGAGAATAAAAATCAGGAAGAGTGCAGTCATCTTGTCATCTCTTTAGCAAAATCGTTAATGCCAGAAAAACATCCTCTGGGATTTCTCTGGGGACAAAAAGTCACAAAAGGCCACTCCTAATTACTCTGATTGCAGTCATAAGGCAGGTCAGTACGTTGTAATCAGTGGTGTTACCAGTGGACTGGAACTCAAGGGTTGTCACCATCAGCTGCCTGGCTTGTGTCTCATTGTTGGTCAGCCACTTTATCGTGACAGTGTGATGGGTTTGCCCCTTTCTCTTTCAAGCTGTCAGTTTAAAATTCACTATCACTGAATTAATATCAAAAACTCTGCACTTAGAGGTGACTGTTTACTAATTATTATTCAGATTTGGGCAAAATAATCTTTCAAGTAATAAATATTTGCATTGTGAAAAGCAATGTGTAGCTGTAGTAGGTGGCTGTCCTGGAAGTTCCTCGAGCAGCTCTCTTTGCTAAATGCTATGGCTTTTCAAAAATACAGCTGGAACATGGTGGTTGGTGCAAAGCCAATTTGCTTCGGTGTCTGTGCCATGCTATTATGTTGTATAAGCCTTCTGTAGGTCCTGAGTGTCTTGATAGCAGCACATTCTGTTTAAAATATGTATTCAGCTCTGTGTTAAACAAAAATCGAGTATCGCTGTCAGATATCCCTTACTGAGGATACATTTTCTCCTTCTTAACCATGGTCATCCCTCTTTCCACGTCTCTTCCGGCCTTAACCTCATATAAAACACCCAGTTCCTCACTCAGTATTTATCAAGTCCTAAATTCTGTTTCCCCTGCCTTTATTCTGCTGAGGTAGATCAGGCAGCTTGATGATGTTCAATATAAGTAGTACACAGTTGATGGTGGCATAGCAGTCCATCCATCTGTTGTTCCCCCGAGGTTTTAGGGACTAGGTGTATTGAAGTGTAAGTTTAATTAGTCAGGTTCTCAAATTATTATAGTGGAAATTGATAGTTGCAGCCAGGAGGTGCCTAAAAACTAACAGTATTAGTTAATATTTTGCACTGTAAAATTGAGGGATTCGACTAACTATAGGTATATTTTTGTCCCTTAGAAAGATTCTGTCCCTTAAAAATAGATACGTTTTTGCATTAGAAATGAAAAAAAAAAAAATTGATAACTTCTAGTTAAAATAAGTAGACACAGGCATGTATCTCAGTTTCCTCAGAGATTTAATAAACTGTACCAATAGTGGACTGTAAGGGAATTTAATTGTAGGTTGGCAGCATATTATACTCATTGGTTCTATCAGTTGCAACTGCTCTTTGATGTTGTCACCTTTTCATAGTAGCAGGGTTTTCCTATATTCAGTGTAGTATTTATTCTATTTGTTAAATTTGAGCAGTGTTCAGTATATTACCTAATTTTAATTCCAATTACTTTTTCAGAAGATTCCTACTTTATCTGACCCAGGAGGGAGCTGTCTAGGCTTGTTTGGTCTTCTGGTGGGGTCTGTTTAAGTCTGCCAGAAAGCTTCCTTCTTGTTAGGCAGCTGGCATAGGGTGGTTTGGGGAGGAAGGAGTGTGCTGAAGAAGCCAAATTTGTGGGTTTGATTTACTATTCCGTTGTTGTATTTGACCTCATTAGTGCTCAGTATTTTTATATGGCTCTGCAGTTCTGGGTCAGCTCTTGGTTACCAGAAGTGCATCCAAACCGTGCATGCTGCAAGGGCAGTAAGTGACTCGTGCACACAGGCCGGGGGGACTGGATCACGCCCGGCTCTTCCTGCAGGGACTGACACGCGCTTCTCCCTCTTACCCTTCGTCACCCCTCACGCTCCAGGGAAACGCAGGGGAACGTTTGGGGCTGGGAACTCCCAGCTCTGAAGGTATCTATGCAGGAACGCAACGAAAGCTCACATCTCAGTTCTTTTTTTGACTGTCCATCGTTTGGCAAGAGCCTTGTCTTAGCTCGTTTAGTGTTCTGGTGTTTTGGAATGCCAAACCAACGCACGTTTTCTCTCTCCAGGTCTCCTGCAAGCGCAGAATCTCTTAACGCAACTACCTCAGCAAAGCCAAGCCAACCTCCTGCAGTCTCAGCCAAGCATCACCCTTGCCTCGCAGGTCAGCCTTGTTCCTACACTGCACCGCTTGCTTTGGGGGGTTGAAACTATGGCAAGGGAGTGGACCCTTTGGTTTAGGTAGCTGAAGAGATGTTTTAGCTCTAAGAGTGGATTTCTAGATAGTTCAGGTTTGTGGCTCCCACCCCAATGTGCCTCTTTCCAGGTTTAATGTTCTTTTGTGGGTTCTTAGCTGGAAATTTTCAGGGTTGATACCTTGAGTTCATGACCCTAGAGCATCGTCTGATTTCCTGGAAAGTTTTCTTGGAAATTCAGAGGAGCAAGCTGTGAGCTCCCTCAAAAGCTCCAAAGGGGGTTACTGACAAGTCTCTTTCTGAAGATTGCAGTGATAATCTATCTTTGGTTTAGTGTAGTTATTTTGCAGTCACTGCTAAGTCATTGCCAGTTTTATCAGTTATACCATCTGTGAAACTGAAGAGGTTGTTAGAAATGAAATATTCAAATATTCTAATAGATGTATATTAAAACATTAGTGCTCTGTGGTGAAGTTTTCAGACTATAAGAAAAGCAATTTTAAGGCTTGTGCCTGCAAATTTAGTTGTGCTAGGCTCTGGATTTTACTGTGCAGTTCAGTTTTGTGGCTGCATGCTGTTTCTCAAATACCATGTAATATCACACAGTATCTTCCTGCCACCTCGGTTACATGTAAGAATTTTCCAGTCTGCAATAATGTGGCTATCAGAGTCTTAGCAAACTACATTTTCTATTATACCACCTTAGTATTTTTCTTGCACCATGTGGAAAATGGAATTTGTCTCACCTCTGAATCGTACCTCACCTAGCAGCATGATTCCCCACTAAAGATTACTCTTGGATTAAAAAAAAAAAACAAAACTACTAAGAAAGAATAAATTATGTAAAGTGAGTGAAATCAGTGAAGACATATTGCAGTAATTACCCACTATGATTAATGTAAATTTTAAAATATTTAAAAACCTGTAAGTGTGACACATGTATCTGCAATCCTAGAAAGAATCATATATGATTACATTATTTCTCAAGTAATGGAATTAAAGATCTTGACCTCCGTCTACCATCTGCTTGCACTGCAAAACACTGCACTAACCCAGGAGGAAAACAGCTGAAGGAGTTACGTAAAGACTGAGCTGTATGTAGGCCATTTCTTTTAGAAGAGCCTTTGCATAGACTTCGCATGGCACTGGGGCTGCCTGCACTTGAGGCTGTTCTGATTTGCCCTGAAGGAGTCCAGAGTTTCCGAGCTGGGCACAGCTATGACACAGGGCCATGAAATCACCTTTCTGAAAGGCACAGCTAAACGGGCTAGAATTTAACTGGAGCAAGGCGTCAGAGGAGGTAGAGCTATGCACTCAAGACATGTTTCCGGCGCTCTTGTTGCACATAAAGCCTGAACTGTGCAATACCAGATCTAAATGTATTTTGTTCACCTGAGAACATTTTCCAAGATGCTAATTTTTCCAGATATTTATTGTAGTTGCATCGCAAAATGCTTTCGTATGCCAACGTTCAGGAATAGTGAACATTCCACGGACTTCCTAGAAAATTAACCTTAATGTAGAAGAAAAGTGTGACCTAAAATGGATCATTTTCTGCAGATTGCCTTTGCCTAATTTCTTGTATCACCAGTATGTCCATTTTATTGTTGCAGCTATCGATGATGGAAGGGTTAGAGGTAAATCTAGTTTTTCCTTCCTGAAGAGTTGAGTCAGCCACAAGAGATGGCATTGGAGGAAACTCACCATGTTTGCTGTCTCTGTGCATGCTCACTCTCCCAGGTTTAAATAGGAGGTTTTAATCTTTTGGGTTGATGACAATCTGCCACCTCACGAGACCAGTAGATTCAACTTAAATTTTTTTAAGAGGGATGAATGCCAAGGTGTCTATAAGTGATAGAAGTGTGTCAAGTAGAGTGTGTAGGCCTTTCTTTGAGCAGCTTCTGCAGCAAGTGAAAGGTGTTGGTTGCCGTTGAACATCTCTTACTTTAACTGGTTCTGACAAAACCTTTAAGAGCCTGTCATGCCGTTGTAGTTTTCTGGTTTGTGTTTGCTTGTTCTAAAGAGGAATGTTAATAAATTGGAGGAACTTCCAGAGCGCAGGAAATGTCCGATTCGCTGATCCCTCTCACAAGAGCATCACACACCTTTTAGGGATTTAATTTCTGGTAATTTCTGTCGATTATCCTCTCAAGTCTGATTTTCATCTTCTCCTCGCTGTCTCAATAGCCAGCAACCCCAACACGCACAATAGCAGCGACCCCCATTCAGCCACTTCCACAGAGCCAGTCAACACCAAAGCGAATCGACACTCCCAGCTTGGAGGAGCCCAGTGACCTTGAGGAGCTTGAGCAGTTTGCCAAGACTTTCAAACAAAGACGGATCAAACTTGGATTCACTCAGGTGAGACTTCTTACCTTAGTGCCTGCCAGTGTGGAACCTGAGGTCTCATCTTTCAAGTCTGGGGGGAGACTCCAATTCCATCATTTCCTAGGAGAACCTGCTTAAATAGGGTTATGCTCTGGCCTTTATGTGGGGGATTTCTAAGAAATAACAGAGAAAGCCATACCTCCATCTTACTTCCCTGTTGGTTTTAAAGCATAGCCATTTTCCCAGCAGGGGAAAACGTGCATTTACCAGCTCCAGATGTCATTGCATGTGCACTATTCATTCTATGGGATGTGACATGAATGGGACAAAGCACTTGAAAGCTGCCTTCAGAAGTACAAAGTTCCAAAAATCATGCAGTACAATTAACTCTCTGTGTGTTTAAAAAGTGTATCTCATCTGTGCAGTTGCTTTGGATGTCACAGGGTTTTTATCTCTCGAGCGTATTTTCCTATTAAGCCTCAATGATTTCTGTATTTAATGCTTCTGCTAAGATTCCTAAACAAAACCTGAAAGGACTGTCACCTTTGAAGTTTTCTCCTTACAAGGGTGAACCGGAGTTGTGGTTTGTTTTGGTTTGTTTAAAAGCTCAGAAATACCCATAGAGCAGAAGAAAAGTAATCTTGAGCATAGTGAAGGTGGCTGAATGAAGACCACAATTAAAATACAAAGTGCATTTATATGTTCCATTATTCTGTTGAAAGGAACTTGGTTCCAAAAGTCCTTTCTTATTAATATCAAATAATTTTCTTTTTCCCTGCAGAATTAAAATATCTCCCCAGGTAAACAATTCGTTTTGGCAGGAGTCTGTGGTTAAGCACATAAGCATGTTTTTACTAGAAGAAAGAGCATGCGAAAATCAAAGTATTTAAAAGTCTGAGCTCAGAACAGTCAGTCCAACATATGTGATGGAATAGAGTAAGTAAATCTACACTAGCTGAAAGTATCTGCTGGAGTCAGATTTATTTTTCTGGCAGAGGCCTAAATTGAAAAATCAAAGTTCATAATGAAAGTTCCTGGCAGCATCTTAATTATAAGTCAAGAACAGAATGTTCTTAGTCAAATGAGGCACATTTTGCTGGCATGTGTGCCTCATTCCCTCCCTTCTTTCCACTAGAGGGAGGCACAGAAATACAAGTGATGGACACACACAAAAGCTGGGATAGAGCAGCACAGAATAGGGTAGAATACAATAGCTTCCCCTTAGCCTGACAGAGGAGGTTCGTGTAGATCTCTCATTATTATGTTGAATCTGCCCTGCTGTGAGATGATTATAAAGGCTCAACTAGACTTTTTAAGCTATGTGTTAACCTTTCTTTATTGACCCTGTTATGAATTTTCATGGTGAGGAAAAATGAGCACAACTGCTCAGGCTTACATTTCAGTATTTGCTTTTCAGATTAAAAATGGGGAATCTTGAGAATGTGATAAAATTACATTTGGTCATTCCTATCCTACTCTGGGTTTGTATGTGTGTAATTAGGCTGTTCTAATAACTTCAACCTAATTGTATAATTAGATGATAATTAGAGACCCTGATTACTTTGGTTTCCTATAGTTGGATAAATAGTTGGATGAATGCCTTTCAGAGGATAAAAGAAATTTATTTCTAGCAGTCCTGTAAGCTTTTTCACACTCACGCCACCCCTGCCTTTCAAAAATAATTGTAAGATTTAGTTTGCATTGCAAACTAATCACTTACTACATTCTGTTGTGTGAACAATAAAACAGGTTTTGAATTTCAGCAGTTTTGCCTCTTCTCCCACCCTGAAATGTGGGTGGTGCATTTCAATCCTTTTGTTTGTTTTCCTTAAAAATACCTCCGTGTTTGACATACAGGGACACAATGAGCAAACTGCACCTTAGCATCTTGGCAGGCCTGGGACTAACTGCTCGGTACAGGTTCAAACAACGTGAGTGAACCTTTCAGACAGTGTTACAGTTTTATCAGTTAAGACATTGCCTCTGCTGGACCATCTGAGCTTCTTAACAGACCAGTACACACAACAGTGATGGACCTTATAATCAGTTTCAGTTCATTACCAGAGCTTCAGTCAACCTACAGAGTAGATCAGATGTTTATACAGAGCCTTTATAGTCTGTTCTATCCTATATCTGGCCATCCCAATGTATAAAATTCTCATCCCAGTATGTAAATTTCAGCCTACAAGCTGAAACGCTCCCACCTTTTGGCATTGACAAAGAAATGGTTAACTATTCATTTTAAATCAGATGGCAAATGTTTGTAAGGGCAACGTAAATCCAGAATTAAATTTAGTTGGGGGACTGGAGCAAATTTCATAACTCTTTCCTGCCAAGACATAAATCAACTTACCTCTAAAATGGTTTATATAGCCAGGTTTTCTTCTTCATAAACCCAGAAGAGCATCCACGTTACTCCTGTTGGAATGATTTATGAGTTTTAAAATGCACAGAATCCTGGCATATGAGTAGAGGAATGGATGTGAGTTCCCACGTGTTTCCTCTGATTGAAGGGCACACAAACCAATTGTTCTGATCCTCTTCTAGGAAGGAAATAGTTTTCTTTGCTCAACCTGCACACTTTCCTAAGCTTCCCAAAGGTGGTTTTCTTGCTGGCCTGTGTGTGGCCCCTCTGCATGCTGTCAGTGTACTCACCCCAGCTGTGGCTGTGGAGCTGACCTCAGGAGAGCGAGCTTTGTGCCCCATCCAACTAACCCACTCGCAATTAAACTCCACTAACTGGGCTCCAGCTTTCCAGCCTCTTCTTACAGACCTCTCATACTTCGTTTTGTGCTTTAAAAAATCAAAATCTGAATAAAGCTATTTTAGATCAAATAGTATACTTGAAATATAAGTGCATTTTTTTTTTTTCAAAGGGCAGGACCTTCCAGCTTTAAAACAAAGCATGAAAACATTATGGTGTTTTTAATGGCCACGATCAAGAATGGATTGGTTTTGGGTTTTTTTAACACCACTTTCCAAGTGTATACTACATAGCTATCTAATATATGCATAAATATTGGGATAAGCAGAATGTCAGCTAGCAGAATAGCTAGCTAAAACTGAGTTTAAAAAGCAAGAACAGATGTAAAGAGATGATCATCTGCCCATAAATCTCCTGGATACCTTTCTGGCAGATGGTTAATGACAGTCAAGACTGCAGTTAATCATTATTTGAAATGGTTCAACTTCTTGTCTGCTTTGAAATTTGTATCTATTGGGGAGAAGTTTGGTTTGAACCTCAGAAGATACTAACAGTTAAGAATATTTCTGCATCTGTTTAAATGTATGTTTGCAGACATCCTTTCTAGAGTATTTTCTACAAATTTCAGAATGTGAGTTCATTGCATCTCTGCTTATTTGAACTTTCCTTCTTCAGTGTGCAATACTCAGAAAAACTTAAATCTGCTCCTAAAGAGAGCGTGGCCTTATTTAAAAAAACTTAAGAAAAAATGAGGAGTTAATATTCAGTGAAATGTGTTGCTCAGTGATAATGCTAAGAAGACAAAGCATCAGGGATTTCCTGGAAAGAGTTACACGGTTAAACTGACTGAGATTTGACATTTCTTTATGATTATTGCTTTAGCATGAGTCTTGGTAGCGCTGAGAAAGCCTCTGTGAAACTGAAATCCCACGCAGCAGTGGAGTCACTAAAAGAGCACCAGAATGTGACAGGATTCCTTGCTTTGGAAGTGCCTGTGTCAGTGAATCCCTTTTTTCTCTTTCTTTGTCCAGGGTGATGTTGGGCTCGCTATGGGCAAACTCTATGGAAATGACTTCAGCCAAACTACCATCTCTCGCTTTGAAGCCTTGAACCTCAGCTTTAAGAACATGTGCAAGTTAAAGCCACTTCTGGAAAAGTGGCTCAATGATGCAGGTGAATGAGTCTGTGTATTTCTTCACCAGCCTACCCAAACCAGTAGGATCCTGAAAAGCTGCTTCGTTTGTGCCCTTATGGTTTTATGAAGCTACCAGCCTTTGTAACTGCCCATGGGACAAATGAGGGTGTAGAAATAAGAGTCCAGAGTTCCCTTTCCATGTGCCTATATGCATCCAAAATAGTTCCAGTATGAACTTTCAGAAACGTGTTCTCTAGGCAGCTGAACAAGTGCATGGGATGAGGTACAATATGTGTCATGGTTTTCCTCCTTTGTGAATGTTCATGCATATAACTCCTAATCCTCTTCTAGCTTTCTTTTTCAGATGTGTAGTAGAGAGGGGGTTGCATGATTCGTTGTTTCAGTAGGCAGAGCTTATTGCATTCATCTCCTTCCGTACTCCTGTGTGCAATCCTTTTATCTCTCTCCAAGGGTTCAGATAAATAATATTTTTCCCTGTAGGAAGAGTTTTCTGTGGGTTAGGTTACGCTTTTTCCCTCCCATATTATTTTTTTTTCCTGGGATAGAAATTATTCACTATGCCAGTGTTGGTAGTGTTCATTTTTTTATCTCTCACCAGCAAAGGAGCTTGTGTGCTGGTGCTAGGTGTTAGGATAGGAAGTGCTTGAGCATGTTGTCAGCCAGTTTCTTCTTCCAAATATGCAATTGGACATCATATAAAACTGATGGATATGTTTAACAGATGGCAAGGATGGTGTGTGCCTTCTTGTTTTTACCAAAATGGAGAGAGCTTCATGCTGGCACCTACAGCATTCTCCAGAATTCTGAAAGTAATTTCATGCGGTGTTGAAAATTTGTCCTGCCTTGAGGAAAAGGAGGTGTCATCGTGTTGTGCTGAAAGGGGTTGTCATTAGGTGTTATAGGCCTGTGATAGAAAACAGATACCTCCACACGGAATGCTCGAGTCCACAGGGCAGCAGTCCCCAAACCTTCCAGCACCACTGGATGGATCCAGTGCTGCAAGGAGTGTCACTGGGTTTTTTCCCTGGGCTTACTTGTAGTTTTTTAGTTTCAGGTAAATGTTGTCATTTGTAAGTACAGTGATTAATGCATGTGATCTTCAGAAACCTCTATGTATTTGGTATAGATACAGAGCAGGTCTTAACATACCTTGCACAGGTGAAGAACACTTGCCTTTGACTGCACTGCATTCAGATGAAATCTCCTGATCTGTACTGCTTTTCTTTTCCAGAAAACCTCTCATCTGATTCAACTCTCTCCAGCCCAAGTGCCCTGAATTCTCCAGGGCAAGGGATCGAAGGCTTGAACCGTAGGAGGAAGAAACGCACCAGCATAGAGACCAACATCCGTGTGGCCTTAGAGAAGAGTTTCCTGGAGGTCAGTGCTCCTGGGGCTGTGCTCAGCCCAGGCAGAAATCACTTAATGATTGTAAGTGTTAGAGTGAGCCCGTTACTGTGCTGTTCAGGAAAGTGCTCGTACTAACTGAACAAGGGGAATGCAAAAGCCATGCCAGGAGACGTGCATCAACATCTGCATCACCTCAAAAACAAACACAACCCCCCTCAGAAGAACCCACTGGTTCTTGCAGTTCCCTGACGGTGATTCTGCATTCCAGTATGCTCAGACATAGGTTTAAACACTACCCTTCGTGATGATGGGTAAATGGGGCAATAGTCTAGGCACACATCATTGGAGGTTTTTACCTGGAGGGGAGAAGCATCTGCTGTGGTTTGTCTCTCCTGTACCACCGATCTAAATCGCCAATTCAGATTTCTGCCTCCTGGAGAAGAAGCTATGATGCAAAATTTCAGGAGGTAATTTCAGAACTTTTCAAATAGCATTTTCTTTTGTCAGAACCAAAAGCCTACCTCGGATGAGATTGCCATGATAGCTGACCAGCTAAACATGGAGAAGGAGGTGATCCGCGTTTGGTTCTGTAACCGGCGCCAGAAGGAGAAAAGGATCAACCCACCCAGCAGTGGTGGAACCAGCAGCTCGCCCATCAAAGCAATTTTCCCTTGTCCAACCTCACTGGTAAGAGTCAAGAACTCTGTTGACAAAGATCCCTTGCAGAGGTAGCTCTGCTGTGCTCACTGTGGAAGCTATACATGCTGCACCTTCTTTGAACAGCAGACTCGTTCTCACGTATTTATATTTTACTGGCATTTTGAGTGTTCCACCTGGATACTGTCTAAGAGAGATAATGCTTACAAATCAGGCACTAGTCAAGCCTTCAGTGAGGGTGTTCCCATTTAGTCACCACATAAACAAATATTCTGACTACCAAATTTGCACTTGAGGTTATTGCTTTGAAGTTACTTCAGATAATACCTCCAGGTTATGTCTGGACTTTCCTTCTTTTACCTTTTTTTTTTTTTTTTTTAAATAGTAATTTTTAAAAAGTGAATAATACCTCTCCCCCTCCCCTCTTATTTTAGCAGCTCTGGTCAGTAAATGAGCAGCCGTAAAATGTGTCATGCTGGAACAGGTTGTCCAGAGAGGCTGTGGAGTCTCCCTTGCTGGAGATACTCAAGAACCATCTGGACTCAATTCTGTGCCATGTGTTGTAGGACTGGCCCTGCAGGGAGGTTGGACCAAGGGACCCACGGTGGTCCTTTGATTCTGTAGCATTGGAGACTTAGGTCACACGAATCCAATGATACCATTGTTGTTACTTCTAGTCAGAAATTATTTATATAAAAGAAAGACATGGAACAAAAGAACAGTTTAGCTAATACTCGTGTAATTAATTTCCCACACTTGTATTTACCTCAGGTAAACACAAACTTCATGAAAATAAGAGTAACAAAACACATGCATCAAGGTTCCTTCAGCACCTTTGCTACCAATGTCCATGGAGGTCTGTTTTCATAAATAGAAACAGTAGCTATTAGATTTCATAGTAGCTATGCTAATAGGAATGTGGTGGAATTTATGTAGCCTGTAGCTGTCCTTTGGTAGTATTTATTCCACCCTCATCACTGTAGTAGCTAATATCTTCCAGTGCTTCATTAAACCATTAATTTTGGTGATGTGTTATTCTTTCCTCTCATCCTTGTCTCAGGGTGTATGCATGCAACCTTTTGTTTCAGGGGAAGGGCTGTGCTAAGTGTACTTAGTCTTTTTTTACTATTGTTGTTGTTTTGTTTGGGGTTTTTTTGCCAGTTGCAAAGCGAGGTTGCATGCCTTGCTACCAAAGCAGAATATAGTGAGATTTATGATAGTGTGTTTTAGTAACTGTACAAGTTCCCTCAGACTGCAACTTAAAGGACCTTTCCTAGAGATTTCCCTGGTGCTATAATCTGCCATCGTGTGTAAGAAATGGAGGTGTTAACCACAGTCTCCCTTTCATCAGTGAAGTTTCACTAGTGTTTTCACTCACTCTGAGCTTCTCTCAAGACTGTGCTGCTGCTCAAATGGATGTTGCAGCCCCGCTGCCCCCAGCCCTCACTGTCTGTGTGCTTTGTTGGCTCCTTGTGTCAGCTCTGGAGATTGTGTCCATAGGATGCTTGGGCTTAGTTCGGTAGTTAGATGAGCCACTTGGGGAGCAGTGATGAATTTTCGGTGTGGGTAGAGAAGCAGGGTGCCTTGCAGCCTGGCTGCACGAGGGCGAGGGCCCTGCAGCAGGATTGGAAGGGAAGGCTCCTTTTGGGGGCAGCCTGTTGTGCGTTGGCTGGAGTCACTCACCGTGACCGGGGGTGAGCTGTGTTCCCTGCAGGCCCTTCCCTGCCCTGGAACAGGGACGCTGACCTTGCCCGTAGCTGCTTGCCGGGCACATGGCAGATGGGGGCTGGGCTGCATTCCTGGGAGGTGTCCTGTGTGTCCAGCCCCTCTGAATTTTATGCACTGCTTGAGGGGGCAGAAAGCTCTCCAATCTGTCCCGGTTGGCCCAATCTTGTTTAAAATGCATGAAGCATTTGACTCCCTCTAAGAGGATGTGTAGCATGAGAGATATTTCTCTGATAATAGAAAGAGGTAAGAGAGTGCAAAGGAGGAATTTTTAACCTATATCCTTGGCTATGTTCTCTTGGGCAGTTCTAAATGATTCATTTCTCTCATTGATGTATAACAGTCTTCAAATATTACTGTTGGACACCATTTCTTGTCCATAAAAAGTCCTTCCCTCATATATTCATTTTTCCTCATAAGCTAGTTTCTCTAGCCTTAAATCTTTGGTGTTTATCTGTAATGTCTTCAGTTTATTGTAGCTTTCTTGTAATAAGCCATCCACAATTGAAAACTCCATTTGTATGTTTTAAAATTCAGAGATCCTTCCTCTGGCACAAGGAAACTTATAGAGTAAAGCTTATAGTTTGGTTGAATAAAAGTGAACTGTTATTCTGCTTCTCTATATAAACACATTACCTTGAATACCTTTTTTAATGCTTGGGGCATTTACATACTTTTATCAGAGGAGGAGATTGGGAGCTGAAAAGATATTTAAACAAGAAAAAAAGAAGTAGATAATATCTTTTGTAACTCTTTCTATAAGAGTGTCTCTATTAAAACAAGATGCTGCCTTTGTGGGGTGGCAGAGAGAGGGCTAACTTGCAGTCTTGAGACAATATGGATAGGGGTGTATCTCCTTTCAAATACTGAATTATTAGGAATAAAGATGGTAATTAGAGAAGGTGCCATAGTTGTTTCGTTGAATGATAAAGTAACCAAATTACAAAAACAATTAGTTTATATGCAGTGTTTTCCCTGATAACTTCCTCAGCTGAGGGTGAAAAAAAAAATCCAGGCCTAGAATGCAACTCTGTCTTTGAGCAGCTGAACAGTTTTGTTCATTTTTGGCCTCCAGGTGGCAACCACGCCAAGCCTTGTGACTAGCAGTGCAGCTACAACCCTGACTGTCAACCCCGTGCTCCCTCTGGCCAGTCCTGCTGTCACCAGTCTGTCAGTCACAGGTAAGGGCTGAGCTCTGCTGCCACCACATCAACCCTACCTTGAATTCTTTTAAGAGTCATTCACTGTTGGTCACTGCTATCCCAGGACATTCTTGTCATTGTTCCTTGCTCGAGGAAACTTCAGTTGTTGTGAGTTGATTTTTGCCGGAATAAAAGGTGGCACAGGTGGTACTGAAACAAAATATGCTGTATTTCATTGCTGGCTTCTAGAGCTCCTCAGCCTCCCGTTGGGAAGTGTAATTTCATTTTTTCGTGTGAACTCTCGGTTCTTGTTGGCACTACAGCAGTGTGTGTCGGTGCCCCTTTCAGCTGGACGTCTGGGTGGGCAGGGGGTCCTCTTGTCTGGCACCCGTGGTCTGTGCTCATCTGACCCGAACCAATCTTCCAGGCACAACAGAAACCACCTCCAACAACACGGCAACAGTGATTTCAACAGCACCTCCAGCTTCTTCAGCAGTGACATCACCCTCCCTGAGTCCTTCCCCCTCTGCCTCAGCCTCCACTTCAGAGGCGTCCAGTGCCAGTGAGACCAGCACAACACAGACAACCTCGGCCCCCCTGTCCTCCCCTCTCGGGACCAGCCAGGTGATGGTAACGGCATCAGGGTTGCAAACGGCGGCAGCGGCCGCCTTACAAGGAGCTGCACAGTTGCCTGCAAATGCAAGTCTTGCTGCCATGGCTGCTGCAGCGGGACTAAACCCAGGCTTGATGGCATCCTCGCAGTTTGCAGCTGGGTAAGGATCGATTTTGCGCACGCATTTAGGTGAGGTGACAGAAGAGTGCAGGGGAATTCTTGGGATAAATTGCTTTTATGTATCATTGTCGTTTATCTCAGATTCTGAAGGTTTACTCATAGATGGCAGTTGACCGTTCCCATCTGAGTACACAAACACTGTGTTCATTTTAAAGGGGGAAAAGCCATGCTGCAGTGATGTTGTTGTTTGATAAATCATTCATTGTGCTGCAGAGCTTGAGTTAAAAACTGCAGCTTACCACTGAATTAGAATCTGTCCTATGGATTGCAAAATGGAGAGGTAGCCTAGACACGCTTCACACCTCTGTATTCTCTCCATCGTGAGCAAGAAGTTCTCAAAGATGCAAGATGACGTATTGGTGGAGTTGTAGCTTGAGAAGTGTTGCTCAGACAGATGTTTCTTCAATTCCTCTTGATTTACATATTTCTTATCTGCATTTGGGAGAGGATGATAGTTCTCTAACAATCAACAGTTTTCCCAAAATACTTTGCAAGATTATTTTACACCAACAATCAATACAGTCCCGTATTTACAGTGCTTGTATTTTGGAGATGAGCAGTGACAGCCTTTTCTTAGGAGTAACACTCTTTCTCTTTTCCACTTCTTCCATGGTCTGGCTTGCTGCAGAGGTGCCTTACTCAGTCTCAATCCAGGGACATTAGGTGGTGCTCTCAGCCCGGCCCTGATGAGCAACAGTACACTGGCAACTATTCAAGGTCAGTAGTGTTCTTTTTATGCATCTCTGTCACAAAACTTCAGTTTATGTGCTCTGATTTGTCTCCTGGAGAACGCTGACTCCTCAGCACTGGCCATAAGTTGTGTAGGGGTAAAGGTTTTACAAAGTTAAATGTGCAAATACCTTTTGTGGATCACAGAGATAAGAGCAGGTACAGCTTTAGATAGGGCATCAAACCGTGTCTAAGTTTAAGTGATTTAAAGGAGGCACTTAAGGTAACTAATATAATCTGGAATTTATTTTATTGTCCTTGCCTCATTGGCCTGTATCTAGCAGATTAGAGATTTGCTTTTTATAGCTCTTCTGTAGTTTTCTTGAGCAGACTTGCACCATTCTGAGGTCTCTTGGGCGGGCAGTTCTGAGCAAGTCTTGATCCTGAATTCTTGTTTTCCTACATATTTGGGAAGAACCTACAACAAACATCCTGCCTCCTAGAATCCCTATGTAGAACTTGAAATACATAAATCCACATTCAGAAGAGTAAATATTTATTTGTTTTGGAAGTAGCACAAAGCCAGAAGTTACCACTGGCTTCAGCAAGTTCTGAGTTCATAGTTTGCCACGTGTAAAAACTGGGTGGTACAAGTGTCTAAAGAGCTAGGTAACCTGTGTGTTCAAATATCCTCTAAACTAGCTAAACAAATCTTGTTTCTGAGTTGCAAGAAAGAACCATTTCATTAAGTGTCACAGATAAATTTAGATCATAATCTAAGGCAGACTGAACGCCGTAGACCCATGAGAGTAAGTTGTAGCAGTGGTTGGTTATATGTCAACATTTAAAATGCTACATTCAAGGTTACGTGATCTTCTCCATCCTGATAGCTGCCATTTCACATGAACCCTCATCTCAGCCCTTCCCACTGCCAGTTGCCTGGATGTACAGGCTCTCTGTGTCAGGAAGCATCACCCAGCATTGTGCTGAAAGGGCTGGAGAAAGGCACAGTGGAGTTAGTTTAGCAGCAAATGAAAGACACGTTTTTGTATCTGCAAGATCTTGTCTGATGGTTTTTTTGAAAAAAAAAACCAAACCAAAACCGGCCTGTGGCAGTGCATGGGGGCCCCAAATTATCAGAGAGGCCAGCTAAGGGTCGTCTAATCTGTGAAGACCAGCTGGGGTGGTCTTCAAACCATATCTCCACCATCCTCTCCCCGCCTTAGCTGTCACATAATTGGTCCGGAGAACTGCCCGTCTCTGTCCAGAACCCCAGGGTATAAAAAGGTACGAGCAAGAACCGCTCTTTCTCTTTCACCCATGCCAAGGAATAAACATCTGAAGATAACATCTCGGAGAAAGGAGCCCTAGTGTCCTCATTCTGGGTTTGTTACAGTAACTACCTCTCCTCCCTGAGAGCTAGCCAGGATCGGGGGAGAGGTCAGGGTATTGTAACACCGGCCTATGATGAGACCAGCGCCCTCAGTGATATAGAGAGCACGCACATCAGAGAAAGGCGAATGCAGAGACCCCCTGCTTCTAGGCACATTTTGCATTGTTGCTTACTGCTAATGTGATCTCCTCGCTGCTCAACTCTCCCTGTTTTTAGCTCTTGCATCCGGTGGCTCTCTTCCAATAACATCACTGGATGCAACTGGAAACTTGGTGTTTGCCAATGCTGGAGGTACCCCTAACATCGTCACTGCCCCTCTGTTCCTGAACCCTCAGAACCTTTCTCTGCTCACCAGCAACCCAGTTAGCTTGGTCTCTGCAGCTGCAGCCTCCGCAGGGGCCTCTGGACCAGTCGCCAGCCTTCACGCCACCTCCACCTCAGCCGAGTCCATGCAGAACTCTCTCCTCACCGTGGCCTCTGCCAGCGGGGCCAGCTCCACCACCACCACTGCCTCCAAGGCCCAGTGAGCCGGGCTGGGCCGTGCTCCGCAGCCCGGCCGAGGAACTGAAATGCCCTGGGCATCCTCTCACCGTGTCGCTGGGGACAAGAGAGAGAGAGAGAAGGAAAAATATTTAAAAAAAACAAAACAAAACAAAAAAACCAAAAAAAGGAGAAAAAAAAAAAAACAAAAGCAAAACAGGAAGGATTTAAAGCTGGGACAGACATTTGCCTAATTTTATAATAAACACTGTCTTTTCAGGATCGCTTCATGGATCGGAGAACTTTCTAACNTATTATTATTATTTTTATATATATAGTTTGGACGCGTTTGTCTTTTGCTCCTGGATTATTTTCAGTGAGCTCCCACACCATGGGGGGAGGGTGGGGGGGGTGGAGAGGAAGAATGGAGCACAAATAGACTTTCTGTCCTGATCTTCTGGAAATGTTCTGACCAGTTTCCTCATCCTTGAATTTGTCTAATGCCTGCTTGTAGGGGTCAGAAGAATTTATGTTCATCGTTTGTGCAGGAAGCTCAGTGCAGCAGCAGAGATCATTGTGTGCAAACTTCCAGGCTGGTCTCTGCTTTTTAACCAGAGGTAGGAATTAGCTCCAAACTGCCGTTCTCCTTCTCTCAAATATTTAGACAAAATGGCCAAATTCCGCTCTTAGCTTCGTGTGCTTGGTTCCTTTTAGTTCAGAGAGCGGGCTGTGGATTGTGTGACAGTACTGATGGCTCTTCTGTTCCAGTGATTTCATTTTGCTGTGCAAGAGCACACACAAATATTTAAAACCGTCACGACCCAGGCTAATTGGCAGCACGTCAAGCAGCATCCGCAGTCCTAGATACCCTCTAGGTGAGTTGGTACCGGATTTCAGAAGGTCACGTTCTCCCCATCCGTAGCAATATTTCTTTTCTGATGCTTCCAACACTATTTAGAAGAGCTTCCTAGTAAAAATACCTGCTTCTGGCTGCAAAAGGCAGGAGGCAGGAATATGGGAACAGAAGGTGCCATCGTTAATGCCCACACAAGGGAGCCGCCCTGGGCTTTGCACACCCCGGGCTGCGGGGCTGGCCTGCCTCTGGAACTCACTTTTAAAGCTTGATTCTGATCCCTGCAGCAAAGGATATTTTTGTGGATGAGGAAGGAGTAATGAACTGTACAGAAGTTAGATCCGTATATTCTCAAATATACAATCTAGTACCTGAACCAAAAAAAAAAAGATTTTTAAAGAGAGAAGACTGGATCGCTGCAATGCAGTTCACGTTGAACTTTCCATTCCTGTTGGATTTNACCAAAAAAGAAAAAAAAAAAAAAAAAAAGCCACAAAAAAACTAAAAATCACAAAAACACAAAAAAAGTGAAAGGACTACTTATCATTTCCAGCAGTCACAATGACAAGTTAAGGTGGGTTATCAGTTCAAACATAGGAAGGGGATTTCTTGGTTTTTTTGGTCTAAATATCTTTCTTTTTTAATTATCATTTTATAGGTCTGTTGTACAGGCCATTATGTCATACAAGGTGTTTATAATCGTATCAATCATGTTGGGGGTTCCTTTCTTAACTGGTACAATTTAGGCAGGCCTGTATTACTGGTGTATCTCTATTATTATTATTATGATTATTATTATTATTATTTTTATATATATAATTTGGACGCGTTTGTCTTTTGCTCCTGGATTATTTTCAGTGAGCTCCCACACCATGGGGAGAGGGTGGGGGGGGTGGAGAGGAAGAATGGAGCACAAATAGACTTTCTGTCCTGATCTTCTGGAAATGTTCTGACCAGTTTCCTCATCCTTGAATTTGTCTAATGCCTGCTTGTAGGGGTCAGAAGAATTTATGTTCATCGTTTGTGCAGGAAGCTCAGTGCAGCAGCAGAGATCATTGTGTGCAAACTTCCAGGCTGGTCTCTGCTTTTTAACCAGAGGTAGGAATTAGCTCCAAACTGCCGTTCTCCTTCTCTCAAATATTTAGACAAAATGGCCAAATTCCGCTCTTAGCTTCGTGTGCTTGGTTCCTTTTAGTTCAGAGAGCGGGCTGTGGATTGTGTGACAGTACTGATGGCTCTTCTGTTCCAGTGATTTCATTTTGCTGTGCAAGAGCACACACAAATATTTAAACCGTCACGACCCAGGCTAATTGGCAGCACGTCAAGCAGCATCCGCAGTCCTAGATACCCTCTAGGTGAGTTGGTACCGGATTTCAGAAGGTCACGTTCTCCCCATCCGTAGCAATATTTCTTTTCTGATGCTTCCAACACTATTTAGAAGAGCTTCCTAGTAAAAATACCTGCTTCTGGCTGCAAAAGGCAGGAGGCAGGAATATGGGAACAGAAGGTGCCATCGTTAATGCCCACACAAGGGAGCCGCCCTGGGCTTTGCACACCCCGGGCTGCGGGGCTGGCCTGCCTCTGGAACTCACTTTTAAAGCTTGATTCTGATCCCTGCAGCAAAGGATATTTTTGTGGATGAGGAAGGAGTAATGAACTGTACAGAAGTTAGATCCGTATATTCTCAAATATACAATCTAGTACCTGAACCAAAAAAAAAAAGATTTTTAAAGAGAGAAGACTGGATCGCTGCAATGCAGTTCACGTTGAACTTTCCATTCCTGTTGGATTTAAAGGTTTCTGCCATGTGTATAAAACTAAATTACTTTTAGCTAGTGAGGGTATTAGAAGAGTCCCTTTCCCACCCAGCCCCTTTTCTTTTGTCACCAGAGTGTCCTAAAATTATGAGCTGATGCAGCTACGTTCATTTTGTTGATGATTCAGGAGGATCCTGGAGCTTCTCATCCAAGATCCGCGAGGCAGCAACTTTAAACTCTACACGTGCTTTGGTCAGTGGCCTGAGCGTGTGGGATTTGTGTTTGCACTCAAGTGGCAGAACCCCTTATCTCTCCCCCCACCACCATGGTTTTGCTCTGTTCATCTCTAACTCTCCACCTTCCTGTTTTACTGATATTTAAACCAATTACCCCTAAAACTTCAAAACTAGTGAACTGCAAGCAGGGAAACTAACAAATGTCCGTCCACCGTTTCTTATGTGTTTTTGATTTTTTTTTATGTTTTATTTTTTTAAAACTAAGCTTGAACCAAAGTCAATTTCTAGCAAGCTGCTGTACTAATGGACTAGTTTGTGTAAGTGCAGTTCAGATGCAGAGAGGCGATAGATGCTACTGACAATTTCTTTTTCATTTGTCTTTTATTTTTATTAATTTTATATAAAAATTGCTGCTTGTTTTTAATCTTTTTTTTTGTTTTGTTTTTTTTTGGTTGGTAATTTGTGTTATCCTTGGGGCAGACTCTTAACTTGATTTTAATTTGTTTTCTTTTATTTGATGTGTAAATAGAATGGCAATGTCAGAGGATTGTTAATTCAAGAGGTCCCACCTTTATTCCCCCAGTATGGATGAATCTCAGTATTTTTGATGTGTCTCTGCATCTTCAGGCTGTGCAGGAGACTTTTGGGGCTATGAATCATACTGCAAAAATGGCAGTGGCCCACAGTAAAAGCTTCAGAGCAGCAACAGGTACAGCTGGGTGAGCTTCAGGGAGGTAGGGAGAAAGTAGAAGGTGCTGGTACCCCCTGTGCTGGTCTGGAGCCACAGCACGGTCTGTAGTTTCTACCAAAGGAACGCAAGTCCTTGGACTTGTTTTGAGTGAAGTAAGAGGATGGGGAAAACCGCAGCTGTAGCGTTTGTTCCTGACTCTGAAAGTCCCTGCTTACTTTCACGCCTGTGCAAAAGTACAATTTATCAGGAAGCTTTTTTTGTTAGTGGGGGGAGACCACCGGGCTCGTCTCCAGTGGGTCCCCTCCTCCCCGAGGGTTTTGTGGTGGGGTGGGGGGCGTGGTCCTTGCAGATATCTAGGAAACACAAAGAAAGGTGGGCCTTAAATCAGTGGAAAATCCTCTCTCCACAGTTCCAGGAGACTGTGCCATTAGCTGTCTGAATGAGTTTTCATGTCCCATTCTTGCTGGTTTGTGGTTGGGAGAGGGTCTTGTTGAGTACATATCTGGAACACTAATGCAGCTTGGATGGTTTATTTATTATAAAAATCTGCTTTTTTTCCTGACTACCTTTGCATTGGTCACATGGCTTTGGTGTGAGCACCTTATACCCCTTTACCCTCCTCTTCTCTACCCCATCACCCTATCTGGGGCCCAGATTCCAGGGAATTTCTTAGCAAGTTTTTTTTTCTGAGAGGAACTGGAAACTCAGAGTAGCCACATATCCAAAGAAGCTTGGTTTGTTTGCAGAGGTTGACGTCATACCCGAACAGCACATATCCCATGGCATCCACTGCCAGTGTGCTCTGATTCACCGTCTCCGAAAACATCCCTGTCACTGACTGACTGTTGTTCCCACTTTTCATCCCTGTCATTGTTTTTCCTCATGGATGCTGGCTACCTCCAGTGTTTAGGTGAAAGACAGAACTCAGATTGGCGGTGAGTGTACGTCTGCCGAGTTAGGGCACATGTACTCCTTCAGAGAATGAAAAGAATGTGAGATCATGTACCAGAATTTAGCAGAAGTTTCTTTTTAAATCATCATTGTGCTGGCAGCAGAAATTGATGCATCTGGAAAGAAACAATAACAATTGTGTACAGACTCAGTAAATATGATCACAAGAAGTTTGGTGCTGTGTTGGAAAAGGATAATAGCATCTCTTTTTCAGAGTTCCATTTCTCTGTATTTAAAGGTGAGAGGGTTGCTTTTCATAGTTGCAAGCATGTCACAGTACCCAGGCAAGACAGGAGAAAGTGAAACACTCTCCCTGCAGACAGGGAGAGTTCAAAAACCAAGACATTTCCAGGGACACAAACACAGATACGCCCGGAAGGTCAAAAATATTTTAGAGAACGGCTTCGGGAGTTGGTCTTGGTGATGATGGTTTTTTCTGATCTTAAGAAAAACATGTTTTGCTTCAGCACACTTTGGCTTTAGCACACTTGGTCTCCTTAGAACCCAGTCTCCACATGAACAGCCCAAAGAAAGTACCCACAGGTGTAGCTGCTTACAGTCGTTTCACCTGCTTAGATTTCCTAGAGAGCATTTACTTTGTTTCTGAGTCGCTGTACAGCTCGTGTTGGTGAAGAATGATGAATTTTCATCATCCGCTCTCCGGTGGTGCGGATGTGCACGGAGGCGTCTCTTGGAACCGTGGCCTAATGTCCAAATGCCACCTCTGCAAGCCTCCCACAAGGAGCTTCCTCACATTTCTGCAGTTGAGTTAGTGAAGGACACAGGAGGGTTAATTCCTTAACTCTGCACATTCCTGCAAAGCAACGTTCCTTAAAACAGGAATTCCCTCTTTTTTGCTGTTGTTGCTGCAAATGGAGCAGTACCATTACAGCTGGAGCCATACCACAGACACTAAACCAAAGCAACATCTAATTTACCTTAAATATCAATTCATATTTTCTTAGATAAAGAAATATATAAAGATACAAAATGATCTTAAAGAGACAGGCATCTTCCCATGGTCATTAGAGTGTTCTAGGACAGATAAAATAATGCACGGTCCAAACTTTTATTAATACTTGGTTTTAAACTGGAAGTTTAAAATGCAGACGTTCTTATTGCCACATTCACTTTATGAAGAGTCAGTATGCCCTGTTCCTGTTCTGCCTGAAATAGTTAAATGCTGTTCCTCCACACTCTGTGTCCCAGCAGGGCCTGTCTGTCCCTGTTGGATGGTGCCTAGGGTGGAGTATTACCAAAGGAATAAGCTGGCCTGCTGCCTCCCACTGCATTTGTGGTTGTCAGTTCTCACACAGCCAGCTCAAATCCCTTTCTATTTTTGCAACCAGTTCATCTGCCCTCTCCCTCTCGAAGTACTATAGCAATATAGAATTCAAGATACCTACCTTGCACAAGTTCTGCCCTTCTCACTCATTAAATCTCTTGTTGCTGCTTGTGACTTTCTCTCTTCTTTCCAGAGGGGAGTCCCCTAAAATATTTTAAAGATATTTGACAGGGGAGATTTTGCCAAAGAGTTGTTGGCTCACAATTCAGTTTCTTGAAATGCTCCTATCTTTGTCTCCACGAGGTGAGTGGTTCCTGGGTCCTGCAGTGTCAGTGCCAGCCATTGTCACAAAATGCCCCAGGTGGGGGTTGATAGAGTGACAGGGACTCCATGGATCAGAAAGCTAAAGGTGATTTATTAATATCTATATGCAAGAGCAGAGAGAACATACAGACAGAACAAGCAGGCAGGCCAGCCAGACAGCAGTGTCCTCTCCAAGCAGGCAAGAGCATATTTGATAAACAGAACCCTGTCCTGTGCATTAGATTGGCCAACAAAGGAATACTTTCTACTTGTTGGCTAAGGAGGGGATCAACCCTTCTACGAACATCACTGGATGTTATGAAAATCTCCTGGTGTTCTCAGAACAATCTCGGGGCCAGATCTTGGCCCAGGGCTGTCGCAGCCACAAGTAATTTCAGTGCTTTTGGAACGATGAAAAGCAATTCCTCTAACTGTATATCTTTTCACATGGACACAGTGATGCATGGGAAAAAAAAAGATTTTTTTCAACTTACCTATCTGCATTCGATCTGTCTGCCGCTTCTCCCAGGATACTCAAGTGGGGACATGGCTCTGAATTTTTACCCCTGTTGGGATGCTGTTAGGAGGGCGTTAGGGAGATTGTACTGAAATTACAGATGGTTTAACTGTGGGAGAAAAGACATCTTTTACTCAAGTAGACAAATAAGGTCAGCATGTAGAACATGTCAGGTACTTCTTTTCCGACCTGATTCCTAAACATGAAATAGCTACTGAGCTTTGCCTCGGGGCTGCTTTTAGGTCCATCAGTGATGCCCTGCTAAGAACCGTCCACAGCTGGAATAATCTGGGCCCCCTTTCTCCCGCCCTGTCTCTGTCCCTCTGCCTCTTTCCCTCCTTGCTCCTTCCCCATCTTCCCTCAGTGAAAGGTAGCACCATACAGCTCTGAGAACAATACTTGTGGGTAGCAGCTGGCTTCTGGCACCTTCATAAAATACCTCAGCATAGCTTAGCATTGTCGCAGAACTGGTTTTAAACTGAAAAAATCAGAAGAGAAAAGCAAACTTTATAAATAGTGGAGATAATTCTAGCTGTAGAGTTTAGTTGAACTGATGGTTTATTATGATTGATAAACATGATTATGCTGTATGTATTTGAGATCCTGTTTATAGGTTACAACTTTATAGGGTCGGGTAGGGGTGGGTGGATGTTGGGGCAGAGAAGGGGGTTTGACTGTGTTAGAAGGAAAATGTTTGCTCATAATTTTTTTTCCTTGTATCTGTCTTGCCAAAGGAAACATTTTGTCGCTCCTGGGTTTGGGATCGTTGTTTGGTTGGTTGGTTTATCTGTGGTCTAATCTGCAGCACAGCACGTGGTGGCATGCAGGTTACTGATGGGGTTGCTGTTCAGGGTCCTTTCGAGTGTGCGCACACTTCCCTCCCTCTTGGCCTTTCCTTGCCCCTCGCTGGGATGTGAAGATGAGGCGACAAATATCGGGGAGGCTCGGGGGAGAGATGGCTGTACTGGGCTAGGATCGACCTCGGGGCTGTAAATCCCTTTCAGTTGAGTTGAGTTGCTCCAGTGCTGAACTGGGTCTGCTGTGTTTAACTCCAGGGAGGGACAAGAATGGTTGTCGCATCTTAATCTATCTGGGAGAGCAAAAGTGAAACAGGTTCCTTTTATCCCCCTTGTCTTGTTACTGAATGTAGGGCTTGTAGTGCTTGATAATAGGTGGAAAACTTTTTAAACACTTCCTTTTCTAATAGCAATGCTAATCCTGTCTAGACCAAAAACTATGAAAGAAAAAACCAAACTGAGAGAGGTGAAAGCTAACCTACTCCTAACACCTGGCTGGTCTGCCTGAAAGGGTTGAAATACTGTGAGACGGTTTGGGAGAGGAGCTTTGAGGTGTTGGTGGTGAGGGACCAGGTCGCTCTCCTGGCCGATGTCTCGGCGGTGTGGTGGGAGTAGCAGAAGAGCGAGTGGATCTTGCCTTGGGGGTTGCAGCCAGCGCCGCGTGGGCTCCAGGGCTCCCTTCCCGTTTCCCTGAGGCCGCTGGAGCGGGGAAGAGGGCAGGGTGTGCGTGGGTGGGTGCGTGTGTGAGAGCGTGTGGGGAGCGAGAGCTGGGTTTCTAAAGGAGCTCGACTCCACTGGGGAGGGAGAATTCCCAGTGGCCTCGTAGGGAACCAAAGGCACTGATAAGTTGTCAGCTCTGCTGTTCTCAGAGCGGGTAGGAGGAAAAGCTGGGTGGGGGTTTTTGAGCTTTGGGTCAGTGTCCCTTCCTCTAAGGACCTCATCTCTTGTGGGTACTCCCACCTTTTCTGCATGGAGTTGCTTTGGCTCTGTGAAGACAAACGGTGTCTGGGGTTTGCCCAGTGCTGCAGGTCTTAGGCTGATGTTGGGATACAGTCAGGGAAAACTGTTTCTTTCCTTCAAATGTGGAAGCAGTGTAGTCCAAGGTCAGAGTCTGTTCAGCAGCTTTTGCATATGGTCTTTCTCTTAAGGAAGGGACCTTGAAGACTCCTTTCTTTGCTCCCCAAGGTAGCCTTGTACATGTTCATGTATCGTGCTATTGGGCTGAGCTGTTTTATCGGTGAACTTGGTGAGCTCTTGTGAAGAAAGGGAGGGAGGAAGCGGGAGAGCGGGTTGTCCAGCTACTCTTCCTCCAGACACCAATCGGGTTGCAGAACTTCACTGAAAGCTTTACTAATAGAATTGTTGTTCTGACATTATGTAAAAGTGGTATTAATATTGTGTGACTTTTCAAAGAGCTAGTTAGATTTATAGATAGGTAATAGGGATATTGAAGAAATGACTTCTCAAAGAAAAGAGCACTTGGAACAAAAGAAGTGGAAAACAAGGTGTGCTTTATGGAAAACAAATCTGAGGAAGGAAATGAAACAGCTTATGGGAGGCGAGGGAAGACCATACCCTTTGGCGTTCCTTAGTGCTGCGGAGGCTCAGCCCCAGAACTGGAACATACCCCCTCTGCCTTATTTCATCTCTCTACCAAACAGGACATTGTCAAGTAGCTCAGACCAAAATGCTGATCTGTCTTAAAACTGTGTCAGTTTGCTGGGGAATGTTCTCCGGCAGAGCTTTACATAATACCGTAAGATAC
Source organism: Regulus satrapa (assembly GCA_013396955.1). Lineage (NCBI taxonomy): Eukaryota > Metazoa > Chordata > Aves > Passeriformes > Regulidae > Regulus > Regulus satrapa. Next base: position 59,428 of record VWZN01019499.1, on the reverse strand, counting down.
TTAATTTATCACATTAGCTTCCCCTTCCCTCCCAAAATTGTCTTATCTGTTGTAGGCCCCACTTCAGGATTTACACTGCCTTGGCTGAATTCTGTGGCAGCAGCTGCAGAAGCCCCGTGGTTCCCCGAGTGTCATAACTTGGTGTGCGTTCCAGCCAGCGTGTGGCGGTGCTAGAAACCCCTGCAATTCTGTAAGGGTAGGGATCCCGGGATTAGGGAAGGGCATGCCAAGGGGCAGCTCCTGGAGATGGCACAACCCCCTTGAGAAGCGAACAAGAGCACCCGTGACAGTGTCCTGAGAACAAGGCAGTTGAGACAAAACCTTGAGTTCTTCCCCCATTCACTCTCCATGTGTCGGCCTCTGTGACCCTGGTGCTCCCTGCGCCCGAGGGGGAAACGCCAAGAGAAGGACTTGGAGCTCAGGGCCGCCCGCGAGGTGCCGGGAGCGGGGAGGGCAGCGCCGCGGGGCGGCCGGGCGCAGCAGCACCGGCCCGGGTGGGCTCCAGGCGTGCCCTGGGGGAGCCCCGGGTGGGCCCCGGGCCCGGCAGGAGCTCCTTGGTCCCGCCAGTGCCGTTGTTCCATTTCCTTCCTCTG
>VWZN01019499.1:38388-58815 GCA_013396955.1 Regulus satrapa | reverse complement strand
CCCCGTGACCTGCGACCTGGGGAGTGACCCCCTAACGCCTCTGAATGTCGCTGCTTAAAAGCTACTGCAAAGTGAGGGCAAATTGCAATCTTACCTTATTTCCTTTGGTTACAAGGGGTCCTCTTGATTAGTCTGTGAATCTCCACCCCCTCCCCTCCACTCTCCATGGAAAAGGGCCACCCCACGCTGCCTTTTCCCACCCCGGAGCCGCTCTGAGCTCCAGGGCCTGGAGGCGCTCTCAGCCCACTGCTGCGTACATGCTACTCACTTTTGAACACGACCAAAAAACAAAAAAAAAAAAGGAAAAAAAAAAAAAAGGGAAAAAATCTCCAAATACTTAATTTTCTTCTTTATTATTTGACAATCCTGTGTCCCTTCCCCACTCCCCAACCTGTCCAGAAGCTGCATCCTTAACCCGGTCCATCTTTATTTGAATGTAGTCCCCCTACCCCCATGGGAAAGAAGCTTTGTCAGGTCACGGTGGCTGCTATAAGTCGGGAGGGGGCGGTTTCTTTGTTTTGTTTTGTTCTTTTAAAATTTCCAGCCAAAACCAAAGATTTCCTAATGATTGTATAAACTCAAAACAAACAAACAAACCAAAGACAAAGGGCGTCTTCAGCACCGAGCCCACCTGTGAGGCCGGGCTGGCCGGGCGAGGGTCGCTGCCAGCGCCGGCTCCAGCACGCCCTGGGCAGCTCCTCCCGGCTCCAGGCTGAGATCTGGGCGCTGCCAGGGGAGGCCGCGGCTTCGCAGGTGGGTGAGGAGCTGAAGACTTGGGTGCAGGATTGGCTGCTCTGCTGGGTGCTTTAACCCTCTGGGGGCTGGGTGATGTCGATTAATACACGCTGAGGTGCACTTCTGAGCTTCCCCCCCTTCACTGCTTGGAAGAGGCTGTCCTGTCGTGAGAAATCCCTGAAAGAAGAAGAAGCAGCTTTTCATTTCTCCTCTAGTTCCTTTTTTCTAGATTTCTTTTATTTTTGCAGCACCACTGTGCAACTATGCATTGTATTTCTCAACCTTTTATGCTAGGTAGATGCCTGTGACTTTTTAACTTTTGGGGGGGGATTGCAAATGGAGGAACTTTTTACATGGATCTTTTTAATCTCAGTTGATTGGGGGGTGTTTGGTTCTAGGGTCAGACAAGCTCTATCCCAAAGCAAAATCCAAATGTTAATATTATTAGCCTGATGCAGATACCAAAGATAATTTCTTTCCTGCAGAACCTTAGACTTGTGTATTAAGTACGATTACCCAGCACTTGCATTAGTCTAACCTCAGTAATTCCAAAGCTTAGATGTATATTTTGGTATATTTCTGGGATATTAAAAAGTTGTCGTTTAAATTCTTGTTTGTTTCAGTGTAATGCTCTTAAAGTCATAGCATGGAGATAACTGAACTCGTCCTATTCTTAGTAGTTTGAAATAATAGTATTTTTGTATGTTTTGGGTGTGTCTCTGTATGTATTAACATAACAGTTTTCACTGCCTAGGTGTTCATAAATAATAATAAAATAAAAAACAACTACAAAGGGTTTTTAAACTGTACATAATATTCCGTGAGGAATTTCCACCAGACCGCCAATTTGGATTGCATTTTCACTGATGGCCGCTCCCAACTGGGATTCTTTCTTTCTTTTTAAAGAGACAGCATGTTCTTTTGTTTTCCCCACTGACCTGAGGTTCTTTCTCAGTACAAAGGGGGTTTCACTGTTTTTAAGGGGTGGGCCAAAGAGGTAGTAGCCTAAATTTTATTTTCAAAAAGTATTCAGTGTGTTCGTTTGTAAACTACCCCTTTGTATGAAGAATAGGGAGTGGAAAACCAAGCCCTTTCTTCTGAATCTGATAAGAGTTTTCAAAGAAATGAGGATTTGTGAATGTCTGTAGTGTCTGGGCAGTCCTTTTTTGCTTGTTTTTTTTTCTAAATAAGACAAGTTTTTGGTCCTAATGATTTCACTGCTCTGTCAGCTGCCTGCTTACACTGGCTGGGAGGTGTTTTTTTCTCTTGCCCTTCCTCATACACTGCATTTATACTCTTGAGGTCAGCAGAACACTTGAAATCAAGGGCCATTATGGGAGTACCCTACCCAAACACAACCCAAGCTTTTCTTGAGACTGAAATGTGAGAGTCCCACACATTTCAAAACCTTGCTGATCACACTAAGGGTGAGGAGGAAGGTGAAATGCTGTCTCTTTAAAGATATCCTTTATTATATTATTATTATTATTATTTTCCCAGTGGTTGCCTACAAATAGCTGTAGGCATTGAGAGATTGTGTAGATTACAGTAAATCAGAATGAAAAGGTAGATTTTGTGTAGATGCATTTGTCTGCTGTAATTTTTTATATATATTAAACTTACTGTAATTGTACAGTTCATTTCTGTTGTAAACATCATTAAACCATTTTCCAAGTGTTTTAACATGTATGCACTTGTTTGTAGTTTTTAAATGTGTTGGGTGGAGGCCGATTCCCCTTCCCCCGGCATCAGACCGAGCCAGAAGATTTCTCTGTGGTGCCCTTTGTCTTGTCAGACTGGAGGAGAGCCTGGGTTTTATGCTCCTGCTTGAAGCTTTGGTTCCAATCCTGTATTTATCAGCTCTTCCTAAAAGCAGAAACAGCTTCAGTTCTGAGGGCGAAGACTCGGCTCAACCCCACGGAGAGTGGCCCCACAGCCAGCGCTGGATGCTTTTTGAAATCAAGGTATCCATTGATATAAAAACCATCAAGGTGATCCCCCCCCCCCCAAATAATTTAATTCCCGTTGTTTGGTGGCTGGAATTTCACACTGCCAGAACTTGCAGATACAGTTAGGGTGATTTAAAAAGAGAAAGCTGTTTTCAGCACTCTTTGTTCTTGCATCAAGTGCTTTGCAGCATAACTTTACTGCAATTTTCAGCTCAGCTGTCTCAGTTATCACCCAGTTCTCTCAGTTTTTCTTGTCACTGCAGACAGTAAAAGATCTAGGATGTTTTTTCTGTGAGAAACATTAATTGCCATGTCGCAGTTTACTTTTAGCTTTAATTTATTGCAAATATTCTTGAAAAGCTACAAGCACCTACTGCAGGTACAGTTTCACTGCTAAAGAGGTAAAACTGCCTTGGAACTTGCATAGCACCCATTTCAACAAGTTTTTCTGCTGGTAACACCCCAGTCCCTGGAAAGAAGACGTGAGCTCATGGGGCAGTGCCCAGAGCAGCAGCTCTTGTTCCCACAGCCCGGCTCGAGCTCTGCTCCTCCTGCGAGCTGCTGCGCTGGCCTGCTCCGCTCCCGAGCCCAGGTGAAGCCCCCCGCTTTGGCTGGGCTGGATTTGCTCTCGCTGGATCCCTCCAGGCTTCCCTGTGCAGCCTTGCCAGGCGCGGACAAAGCCGGGGCTGCAGCTGCAGCAGGTGAGTGTCCCTTTGGCACCTGGCTTTGGGGCGCTGCCCAGCCCTGGGCTGAGGAGGAGCTGCTGCGGGAGTCCTGTCCTGCTCAGCCTCCCTGCTGCGGCTTCGCACAGCCCCAGTGCCTCAGGGGAGGAGCTCGTGCCATCCCACTGCTGCTCCCTGCCCACACACGGGCCGGGGTGCTATTTATTATATATATCAACATTCCATGAAAAACACATGGCATTGCTAAACTGGTACCTCTTTGGAATGATACCTGCACATTTTCGAGGCAGCCTCATGAGAGAACTGCTTTAGAAACTGCTTTTATGTTGGCTTTTGTACAGTTTGCTGTCCGGAAGTGATAATAGGGGAACCCATCTCCTTGTTTTCTTTGTTTTTCTGCCTTCAGAGAAGTCTCTGACTCGGCTTACCTGGCTCAAATTTATGGATGAGTGGCAGGGCCATTGCTTGATCTTTTTTGGGATAGTGGTGCTCATTTTCTTCCTACTGGAAAGTTTGCATTCACTCTGCTTCAGTACTGTAACATCATGTCACTCTTTATAATTAAAGAAAAAAGTTGGCCTCCACCGAAGCAGTTTTTAAAAGGCAAATTCAAAGCAAAAAGGGTGAAAGAGTCTTAAGATAAATACTACAGGAAGTAAATACAGCCCTATCTTTGCAAATGGTTTAAATGCCATAAAGCCATAATTCCATGTCTTAATACTCTGGAAGACAAGGAAGAGCTGTGGATATAGCTGTGTCTGTTAGAAGGCGTGGGCTGGTCCCACACAAACCTGCCCAAAAAAAAAGTCATCCTAATACCGGCTATAATTGGAAACAACTTTACAGATACGTACATCGTAAGAGCAGAGGCAGTTAGAGGGTTCAGGAGAGGGAGCAGGACAGGGCCAGGCCCGGATGCAGCAGCAGCCCCCGGAGGCTGCAGCACACAGAGCAGCCGGGCTGTGCTGGATGAGAAGGGCTTTCCCCTCTGCCCCCGGCCCGCGGCCGTGTCTGGCTCCCGCCTAGCGGGGGGGCAAGGGCTGCATTTGGAGAGCGTCGTAAGTGTCCTTGGTCGCTGCACTGAGCCCCTGGAAAGGAGGAAACCAGAAAAACTGGTCAGGGATGGCTCTGAGTGCTTCTTCTTGCCTCACTGCCAGCAACAGGATGGCAGGGGCTCAAGGAGCGTAAGTCTGATATTTTTTTCTCCCTACAGAGGTTTTTACTCCTGAGTGATTCTTTAGTCTTCGTGTGATGTAAATAGCTATTACTTACCTGAAGGTAAGTATAAATCCTGAATAATTGCTATGAAAATATGATTACAGCGGATCATCCTAACTGGTTCTGCAGATCTTAGGAGTACATTTTATTTCTGTATTATTAAGAGCTAACTGATGCTAGAATGAGCATTGATAATTAAATGAACAGCCATCATTCACTTTGCTCTCTGACTCCTCTTTGAGCTGGAAGGGAAGCCAGGTGCAGCCCTGGGTTAGTAAGTTGGCAGTGGGGCCTCGGGTGGTTGTGAATCGCAGGAAGGTTTCTCTGGCAGCCCTTGCAGTGATGCCCAGCCCTTTCCCTGAGGGCCTGCTGGGTAAGGCAGCTCCCAGAGCAGGGGCAGCTGGGCCTTCCACGAGTGAGGGGCCACTGAGGCACCTGGTGCCTGCTTGGGAAAATTCCAGCTGCCTTCCACCTGTCGGTGCCTTCCTGGCAGTGCCGTGGGATCTCCAGCCTCCCAGGAGGACAGGTGAGGGGAGCAGCTGTGGGAGGCGGTGCCTACCTGGTAGAGACCTTCATTCCCTTTGCCTCGCCGCCGCTGCTGCTGGGGAAACGGAACAAGCGGAGATTGATTAATGGGAGCGTTCCCGCTCACACAGAAAGAGAGAAGCCCCTGGGTTCCCCCGTGCTCTGCTGAGGGCTGCAGGATGCACCAGCTGTGCATGGCCTGGACTCTGCAGCCAAAGCACCTCATAAGGCTGGAGCAGCCCTGACACGCTCTAAGGGCTGTTAAGGAGAAAATAGGATAGGAAATAAAAACAAATTGGTTTGTTTTGCTGACATATTTTCCTGTCGTACTGTTAGAATGTTGCTATTTCTTTGATTCACTATGTATAGAGATTCCGAAGCATTGCTGTAGACACTGATTATTTAGTAATCATTTCGATTGTATCAAAAATGTGTCAATGAGTAGTGCTTGTTACAGTTAAAATTGCAGCAGCCTATTAAATGATCTTATATTTTGGAGAGGGACAAGGGCTTCGGTGTTCTTGTCCCTCCAGAAACAGAAACATTCAGAAAACACGGTGCAACTCTACGGCCCCATAGCTCATGGGCAGAGCTTGACTCTGGCAGAGGAGCATTAGAATAAAAACAGGGAAGAGATTAAATGGTGTTACTTCAGCATTTCTCAACACTAAGCTTTGTTTTGAAATGCCCCTTTTTTCATGTGTCAGAAGGAAATGAAAGGAGATACATATATATATATATGACACTTTGACATAAAATAGAACCTGAGTAGGTCAGAGCAATTTTTCATTTTGCCATGAACAGGCGTCCCCAGCTGGTTTGTGTTCAGTGCAAGCCGCCCTCCCCCAGCAGTTTGTGCACAGAGCTGCAGACATGACTGATGTGTGCCTTCTTGAACGTTTGAGAGCAGAGCTGTGGGAAGGAGGACGTTTCCCCCGTTCCTTGTCTGAAGTCAGGCACAAAGAGGGGCTGGCACTTGCTCTCCTGATGCTGGAACACCAGCCAGCCTCAGCAGCCCATGGAGGGGAAATCAGAAACCTGCAGCTCCCAACTGCTCCGGAGAAACATGCCCCAAAATCATCCGGTGCTGCTGGACCATTGGACCACTTGACACCAGACCTTCCTTCAGCTGTTCCTCGCCCATCTCACGCCCTCTGCCCCCTCAGCCAGGGCAGCTGTCAAGGGTTTCTGCCCAAAAGCTGAAATGTTTTCTCTGTTGCCATGTTTTAACCAGGAAGGAAAGTAAGACTCACCTCTCCCTTCATTCCAATCTCACTGTATGCCTCCCCCATCTTGTCCTTCTGCAGTGACTGCAGGCAGAGAGGGGTAAGAGTCAGTGGGACACTAGAAAAGCCACACCAGCCCGTAAGTCTGATACGTAGCCACATGTAAAAGCAGCTGATCTCAGAGGGTCTCGTTAATAGCGGTGAAGCTCTTGGAAGCAAGCTCATTTCTCAAGCACCAAAGAGTTGAGACATGAGAGCCAACAGTGCTGTATGTGCTTTGAGCACAGCCCAGCGCGCTCAGGCAGAGGCAGCTCGGGCGGTCCCTGAGCAGCCCCCGTAGCTGTGCTGCTGTTTGGCTTTGTCAGCGCAGTCCCAGGGCTGGGGTCATGCTCAGGAAATGCTGCAGCGGCAAGCACAGGGGATGAAGGCTGGCTGCTCAGTCACCCGCATTAGGCATGAGCAGGTCTCTGGATCCGAGTTATTTTCCACATCTCTCAGTGTTTTTCTCCTGTCACTGAGAAGTGAAATTTTCAGAAATTTTCTAGCAAAAGCAGAGGATCTGCGGGGAAGAGTTGAGTGGAAAGGAAGTCTTGAAAAGCAGCTGTTGAGATTTGAAGCACAGCTGAAATTGGGTGAGAGGGGGTAGAAAGTCTCCTGTGAAACAGATTCTCCTGTTCCCAGCCATCCCTCCCTCTCTGCTCCCTCCGGAGTGCTCTACTCACAGTGTAGACAGTGTCCTGAGGGTTCTTCCTCCTCTGCTGTAAAACAGAGAATAAAAGCTGCCCATGCATTGCACTACCAGCATCCTCCACCACCTTGTATGTGCTTATGCATTTGCTCCACGGCACAGCTACGGCTCTGTGGACTTTCCCTGCCCATCCCAGTCCATCCTGCCTCCACCCAAAAGGCTCTGTTCAGACAACTTGTTCTGGGGAAAATTCATTTCATTTTAACAGTTGGTAAAACTTAGCTCTTCTCTGCTCACTCCCTAGATGCAGCCTGCTGATGGGGGAGGTTTTCCCTCCTTTTTCCTTTGACAGCGATGGGCTCTGCAGCAGGAGTTGCTCTTGGCTGCTTTGTGGGTGCTCGTTTGGTGGCATCAGAGCTCTGTGACACACCCACGGCTGCCAGGCCTGCTCCGCATCCGCCCGGCCTCACTGCCCAGTGGGGACTGCGAGCTCCCGGCCAGCCAGGGGACAGGGAGCCAGGGAGACACCCAGGGAGGGGACAGGGAGCCAGGGAGACACCGAGAGAGGGGACAGGGAGCCAGGGAGACACCGAGGGAGGGGACAGGGAGCCAAGGGAGCCATCCTGGGTATGGCATAGGGCAGGGATCCAGGAGAGCCCCCTGAGCGAGGGCACGGGGCAAGGATCCAGCACAAGTCGTGCTCGGGGTCTGCCCGTGTGGGCAGCGCTGTGACACGGCGTGGGGAGCACCAGATGGAAGGACAGAGGTGCCCACATGTGCCAGGAGTTACCTGGTGTCTCCCGCCCAGCTCGGGGTCTGCTCCTCTCTTTCCTCCCAGAGCATCGTAATCGTCTCTGCGCCCACGGGAGAGTTTCTGGAACAGGAGAGCAAAAGCGGCGGATGGACGCCGTGACAGTGAGATAAGAGATCAAACACAGAAAAGAAAGGGAACCCAGCTCCACTCACAAGGACTGTGACTGAACTAGAAATTCTTCTTACTCCCTAATGCAACTGTCAACAAAAATGTCTACATTTAAGCTCCCTAGATGCAACAAAACTGCAAAAAGCTGTTGCACCAAGAACCTTTCCTAAGTGGAAATGAGTTGAAAACTAGAGAGCATGAGGGGGAGGGACTCTGACTTTCATGCTTTCCCCCCACTGGAGAGTGTAGATCCACAAGCTTTTCTTTGCTTGCAGAGCTGCTCATCTAAATTTGCATCAAGAAGCTACAGAAATCTTATGCCAAACACAATTCTTAGCTGGGAAAGGCTTCCTTGGACAAGGAAAAAGGAGAGATTTCAGGTCAGAATAACATAGCTGACTGAATGCTACTGGAAAGGTGACAGGCTACACTTAAACTGAAAATAAATTGCATTAGTGTTCATTCATACACTACAGTGTTAAACAGAACTCATTACAGGATGTGGCTATGGTCAAAAGCGTGAGAAAAAACATTAAAAGACAACTAGATATAAAAAATAGCTAGAGTTTAATGCTGCCATGAGTGAGCATGGATCTCGTGAGGAGGATCTTGTCTCTGTCCTTTCTCACTGCCTAACAATGCTGCCCATGGTGAAGGCACAGGCCAAGGTACATCTCTGGCATGATCCGGTGAAACAGGGCTTGCTGTGGGGCAGCAGGAAAGCCTGGGAATGGAGGCACAGGGGCTGCGGTGGCTCAGGCTCCACACACGAGAGTGCAAGAGCTGCTGGTGCCCAAAGTCAGCTCCACAGCACTCCCTGGCATTTGCCCAGCCCACGTCAAACTGCAGCAGCAACGGGGCAGTGGCTGCCCGCACCCCCAGAGCTCTGCCAGGCCTGTTTGTTCCAGGGGCAGCACAGCGAACAGCCCGGCTCCTGCCGGCCTAGAGCTCGGCACCCCAAATCGGGAAGCAAGAGCCCAAAGCTCTCTCCAGCATCTGGCCGGAGTGGTGAGGCCAGCAGCTGCCCCTGCGAGGTTTTACCTTTCCCCCTTACAGCTGCCACGCTGCTCTCACGTACAGCCTGCTCGTTAGCTGGCTCATCAAAGTTCTTCTGACCAGCAGCGATTCAGTGTCTGAGCGCCCCAAAAGCATTAGGAACCAAAGAGCAGCAGTTACTCACACTGTACACGTCACCCTGGCCTGCTCGCAGCTGTTCCTCCGAGGCCTGGCTGAGCTGGAAGAGAGAGCAGAGACACCGTGGCTCCCCTCAGTCCTTTCATTCCCCTCTCCCACCAGTTACTCTCAGCAGGAACGGGCAACCCACAAGCAGCTCCCTGTGGGGCTCCAGGCAATGCAAACCCGGCTGCAGCTGCACTTTATCCCCACACCAGCCTGCCCTCAGCAGCCAAGTCTTTTTATTTCCCTGAAATGAAACAAACACCAGCTCACCAACATCTGAGTTCGTTCCCCACACACCTGCCCTCCTCAGATTTTGTCCTCTCTCTGTTCTCTTCCTGTCATAATCCTGTGCTCCCTGGGACTTTGGCTCTCCAGCTACCTGCAAAGTTGTTGGGTTTCCTGCGGGGAGCCCCTGCAGCCCTCAGGAGCAGCACTTGCCTTGCAGGGCTCTGGTGCCACCACAGTAAGTTGATGTGAGTGGCAGCTAAGCAAGAGCTAAAGGATTATCCCTTCTGTAGCTGGTCTTCGGCTCAGCTGCTCGCAATACTTATGAGCAATCGATTGCTAAGCCAAAGTTTCAGGTAAAAAGGGGCAGTTTTAGGTCAATGGGAGCAGCTACTTTGTGTTGTAGTCTTTAAACAAACCCACTGTCAGACTACATTCTGAACTGATTTGGCCTTGTTGAGTTGTTATTATCACATTCAATTCTTTATGAAAAGTAACCTAGCTGGGTCTGTGTTTAGGCATGGAATCCTGTTTGCACCAATTACACACATCCTCTCCTGTGGTTGGTTGGGTCATGTTCTTGCATCATCACACTCAGAGTATCAAAGATGTCTGAATTATTGAGACATTTTAATACATCCTTCACAAGCTTGCCATTTCCCCTGCATTTTCTGTGTATCTCCTCCTCTCCTTCCAATGACAAAGCAAGAGAAAAAAACCCACATTGCTCTCGATCAGTCTCTTCCCATCTACAAAATCCAGAATCTCGGATGTATCCATAAGTGTAACATCAAAACAGCCACCAAAACATCCACTCCTGCCCCCTCCATCCATGAACCTTTGGAAAGAACTGCCCCTGGCTGCTCCAGTGGCCACCAGCAACAGGGGGAATCACAGAGAGAGAGAGAGAAAGCAAAAGAATAGAAGGGTCTCGTTCTGAGATGGTTCCACTCCCCCTTTCCAGCCCAGCTCGCCCATCTTACACCACCAAATCCAAACCCATCTGTGTTGGGTTGCACTGACCTTTGCCTTCACAAAAAGGGCTGTTATGACCACTGCATAAATGAAGAGGAATCCATCCAGCACGTAGCAGAGCCTGGGGTCTGTGAGGCCAAGAACCGATGCAGCATCTGCCCAAAAATACCAGATAGGTCAGCAAACAAAGCCCTGGGTGCTCGGCAGCGCGAGTGCGGCAGCGCTGCGTAGCGCTCCACGGAAAAACAACAGCCAGTGTCAGGGCAACCCTGCCCCTTTCAAAGGAGAAGCAACTCTGAATGTAAGAACTGTAGGACTCATCTGGTCAAAAAGGAGCATGGCAAGTCCAGCCTTCTCTCCAAACAGGGTCAGTTAAACCAGACCGTGCAGGACCTCAGCCAGCTGAGAGTATCTCCCTGGACAACAATGTTTGCAAACTCCCCCAGGCAACACAGGACATTTATTTTCTGGGAAAACCCAGCAGCACCTCCTGCAGGGATTCACGACTGGGCCTGGTTAAAGCTTCCTTCATCAAGTGTGTGTGAAAATACATTGCTTGGACAAAATTTTAGGGGAAGGCGTCTCAAGTCTGCATTTAAAGAAAGACTGACACCACCACATTCAATGCTCCAAGAGTAACTTGAACCCATTGCCCCTCATGTTTTCTGTGTGGCTCCTGAAAAGGGAATCTCCATCTTTTCAGCCACACCATTTGAATATTTATACACTGACCACATCCAGCAGGACACCTTAATATCGTTGGGTTCCAGCAGGTAAACCTGGTAAAACTGCCCCGTATCAGTTCATAAAGATGTAGAAAATTCACAAAGTATAGCTACAAAACTCAAAGGCTAAGCAGCTATAGCTCCAATATGCAGCTCCAGGTCCATCCCCAAGGAAAGCTGTATTATACAATTCTATAAAAAAACCAAACCTAACAAACAAACGCCTTAAAGTTGATCTGAGTTGTGCTTTGTGCAGATTTGGAGAGAGTTCAAACGAGAAAGACAAAAATTACCAATAACCTTTGATGAAGATAAACAGTCTCTGTTCACTGACAGCCTCACACACCCAGAAAAAATACCACAGAATAGATTTGCTTGTTTGTCTGAACTAGGAATTTGCATTAATATTTTTTTCCTAAATCATGCATTTAAAAACAAATCCTTGGAAATAAATGGAGATCCTAGGTGGGTATGCCTCTTCCCCCCTCTTTTTCTAACACTTAAAAAATATGGTTCAAAACACTTTATGAAAAATATCATTCACCTCATTTCCTCAGGACTATAAAAGTTCATCTATATGGGGTAAACAGAGAGATTACGTTGTTTGCCCAGCGCTGCATATTAACCCAACAAACAAACTGAGATTACTGTCCCAGAGCTTTTCTTGCAAACAGTTCACAGGACAATATTTTACACCGGCCTGGAGGCGTCTGAGATGCTGCTGAGGGCAGCATTTCTGGGAAGCCTTTGGTTATCCTGGCCCCGAATCCCCTCTTCTTGTAGCAAAGCCAGGCACGTTCCCGCAGTCATCCCAGGGCCGGTATTTCTCTGGCACTACTGGAATGCCCAGAGCGGGAGGGGCTGAAGCAGGAGGCTGCGGAGGAGGTGCCAAAGTGCAGGGGGTTCAGCTGTGGCTCTGTGCCAACCACGGCAGCCTTGGCTCACTGCAGAGCCAACCAAGTGCCCACACGGCGCCTCTGTGGGGCAGCCTGGCCTCCACACCGCAGGCCATGGGTTAAAGCTTCCGTGAGGGAAGGCCTGCTGCTCTGACTGTGATTGCTCCTGCAAAAACATGTTTTGAGACTATGAGAAAGTCCAGTGTTTAGGAAAAACCAAAAAAGGAATAGAATTGTTATTCCGATAGCATCAAGTTCAACCTTCAGCCAAATACCACCGTGCCCACTAAACCCCATTGTGAAGTGTCACATCTACTCATTTTCTGAACGCTTCCAGGAATGGTGGCTCCACCATTTCTCTGGGGAGCCTGGTTCAATGTTTAACCACTCTTTCAGGGCAGAAAATGTTCCTCATATCCAACCTGGTGCAGCTTGAAGCTACTTCCCTTTGTCCTATTTGTTAGTTCATGTTATTTCCTTCCTTAATATGTTTGACTTCTGCATTCTTAAACAAAACAGAACAAACAAAACAAACAAAACAAAACAAACAAAACAAAACAAACAAAACAAAACAAACAAAACAAAACATACCAAGCACTTCCTGAATAACAGCCTTTGAAACAGGTTTCTGGATTAGAAAGCGAGAGAGGGAAAAAGACAGAAGGTACAAAAGCAATTGAAAGAAAGGTCAAAGAGAGGAGGAAGCACAATGAACAGGGGCAGTTAAAGAGTTACCATCCATTCAGGTGAACAGGACCCGTTTAGGTTTTTTAATTCCCAGAGGAGGGGCTGCTGACCCTTCGAAGCAGAAGGCCCGTCCCGTAGGCACCAAGGGACCAAATGCAAATATACCGAGAAGCACTTTCTGTCCCTCACCGCCGTGGGCTGGGGCCGGGGCCACCGGGAGCAGCTGATGACGGGAGCTGGGCAGAGCAAAACTGGAGGCCAGGCCTGAGGGAGCGGCCAGGCTCAGCTGCCTCACACAGAGCAAAGCACAAACAGGAAACAAACAGCAAAGCGCAGATATTTCACTGCTGCTTCCCACCCTGTTAACCTCACAGCTTACCCGTGCCTGCTGGGAGTTGCACCGCATCTTTCCAACCTCTCATATGCAGCACATCTTTCCAACACTCGCATTCCAGAAGGGAGAGCAGACAGTTCCGGAGCGCAGCCCCGCTCAGGTCGCCAGCCCTCGTCAACCCCCATTGCCTACACCTGGAGCTCTGTCGGCAGCTGTGCTTCGGCCCTTGAGGAGGTTCTTCCCAGCAGCTCCTCCTTTCACAGAACGGACTGCTGTTCCCCTCTTTTCTCTGCTCAATTTTCTCTCACTCAGCAGTGCGGCCCTGCTCTCCTCTGCTGCAGCTGCAGGTCCCTGCACTCCCACACCTGGACCCCAGGCTGGCATCTCCCTCATCCTGATCCGCACTCAGCCCCCAAAGCAGCTCTGCCAGCACCTCTGCATCAACCCTCCGTGGCTTTTCATTTCTGAGTATGGGCAAAGAAAAGGAAAAAAAAGGGGAAAAAAAAAAAGGAGAAAGAAACAAAGAAGGAAAAAAAGGCAATTCAGACCTGCTGCGGACAAGCAAGCAAGGAGAAAGCAGCAGCGAGAGCTGAAGAGCAGCCCCAGGAGCCGAGGCGGAGGAAGGCTGGGCTGGCGAGGGAGGCTGTGCCCACCACCAGAACCCGCGTGGTTCCCAGGGCTCGCAGCCGGGCCCAGCCCGGCTCTCCTGCACGGGGAGGAGCGGAGCGGGAAAAAAAAAAAGCCGCCTGCCGCCCGTCCTGAGACACAGAGCCCGTCCCGACACGCACCCTGCCCACCCCTGGCACCGGGGAGGGATGCTGGCTCTCATCCCCAGGGCGGCCCGTGCAGCAGTGCCAATGGGCATCAGCTGAAACGAATCACTGCAACGTGGCCTGCACCCTGGAAACATGCTAATATTTTTTTTTTTTAATGGGATTTTCCTCTTCAGATGTTTTTAGTGTGCATCTGGATTGGGTTAGACCTTGATTCCTGATAGTTGTTTGAGAGATAGACCGTAAAAGCTGCATTATTTGTAAATCCAGATCAAATCTGTCCACCATACATTTTTTTCTCTCCCATGGCCCTTATTAAGTGATTCATTTAAGGGTTTTACTTTTAGGGGTTACCAAAATTCAGTAACACAGCTGTAAATGAAGCGTTTTATCTTCCTGGAAACCGAGTTTCCCTGTGAAGCCCATGAAAACCAATCCCAGCACAGGAGATTTATTGATGCAACCGTGGTTACGTACAAAGGTGTTTAAAGGCAGATCCTGTAGGGCCTTCTCCCAGCAGCCCAGAGCTGCCACGGCTGCTTGCTGGGGCAAAGCAGGCAGCTTTTCTCAGCCACCACCGCCTCCCACCAGCACTAATCGCTGCGACTCTGCGTTGCCGCATTTATCTCACTTCCACCCTGTGTCATGCAAGAGCCTCTTGCTGCAGGTTTGTGTTCCCAGCCCCCTGTGGGGCAGAATTCCACAGCTGCAGGTGCTGCTGCCACAGCAGGCACCTCCCAGCCTCTCTCTCTGGCGGGTGGCAGCAGCAGATGCTGGGTGGGAAAGGTCTTGGCTCACTGCTGCTGTCTGAGAGCAAAACTCGGAAGCCAAGAGAGCTCCCCGGGCTCGGGGCAGAGCGCGGGGAGAGGGGAGTACCCTGCACGGCGCTTCCCTTCGCTGCACGCGGGCCTGCAGCTGAAAGGACAGCCCAGACAAAACGCCCACAAGCTAGTACAATTATTCCAGACAATTCTGCTCATAAAGAGTGCCTCTATCATGGGGTTTGTTTATATACCTCTATGGGTTTTACTCATAGATATAAACAGCAAACAATCCTGTGGCCCTCCAGAGCTGAAGAAGCAGAAGCCAAATTCTTCACTTGCAGAAGGCAGAGGCTCGATTAATGTGTCATCAATATTCCTTCGCATATTTGTGAAACACAGCATGGCCCAGAGCAAAGCTTGTGCCCTTGAAGTTCAGCATTTGAGTTCATTGCAGCTGTCAGAGGAAACTGCTGGTACGATCGGGATTCGGGTTACAGGGCCAGATGCTGGGCAGCCCAAACAATTACATTTTAAAAGGAAAGTATTTTAGGTATTAAATTCCACTTTTTTACCCCGGTGAATGTTAGCTCTATGGAAATCAAGGTAAGGTGCTTTAGGATTCTTGTGAGCCCCTCGTACTCCTTTTAGGATCCCTTTCAGAGAGGCACTAACACAACGTTCGAATAATTCAAGTTTCCCTCTGATTTATTTGGAAGAAATGGAGTCAGAAGAAGGAAAATATTATAATGCCACAAAGGGTTAAACATTGGTGTTCCTACCAATGGCAGGGGGTTTTATACTAGTTGTTCTTTAATGACCTTTCCCACCCAAACTTTTCTATGATTCTATGATTTTCTGGCACATCATGGAATAAAGACTCTAATAAAAAAGTCCAGGGTCCTGTAACAGGAGCAAGACAAGTAGATCTCAGCTATTGCTATGTGGGAAGAGGAAACGTGTGCAGAAAAGAGTAAACGATCTACCTCTTCAGTCTGGAGGTGAAGAAGATTGACTAGATAATTCAACAGGGCAGCCTTTCACCCTCCGAGTCCTCCAGAGCCTCGTCAGAAGCAGAAAGGAGGCGGAGCGCCTTGCTCATCTCTGAAGGGGACTCCTCGCTTCATCAAAACAGCCCGTCATTCTCAGGAAGGGCGACGCCTTTCGCTTCTCACTTGAGCAGGGACTCGCTGCCAAGGGCTTTCCTGAAGCAAGCCTGCTGCTGCTCCTAGAGACGGCAAACCCTGCCCGGGGCAGCTGCAGACGCTCGGTGGGTTTCCAACCCAGCTGCGCAGCTCTTCCAGCTTCTGCAGGGGCCTTCGATCAGCCACGAGTGCTTTTACCAGACCCATCTTCAGCAGGGACGGCAAAAGTTTAATCCAGTTAAAGCAAAAGGTGTTCCCTGCTGTAAATTTTCCAGTGTCTAATTCAACCTGGTGTTAAGTGTACAAAGAGGCAAGAATTATATTCAAATGCTTCTAGGTCACTTAGCCTCTCCCTTGCCCTACCGACTCTGTCCCACAGCGGTAACTCCCTCCAGACTGATTTATATCAGGGGGCCTTTTCATTTCAGCTCCTACAACCCCGTGCACATGATGGAGAACTACATAAAAGAATTTGAGCCTCCCCGTCTCCCCAGAAATCCCAAAGAGACTTCAAGGTGCGAGGCTGAAGGAAGAGACACTGAGACAGGCACGAGATGCTGGTGATCACAATCAGAGGTGTTTCTCTCTTCAGTGAGCCCCTCACAGAGGGGCCGACATTTCCCTACGCACTTTAAATTAGCAGTTTTACATTAGACTTTACAGCTAGCTCACTGCACATGGCTCCAGTAATCAAATGTACTGGCAACATGAAGAACAATTCCCAACCGGGAGATTTATTAGGCGTTCCCACTCCCTTTTATCCTAGTTTCAAACTTCCAGAAGTCATTGAGCTAACGGGAGCTATCCCTACTAGTGGGAAGCGTTGGGAACGGAATGCAGGGGTGCACAGGCCCAGCAAGAGCCTCACCAGGGCTGCTGTCTCACACTGAGCTTGACTGCAACTCCCTTGATTTGCTGCAAGCAGAGCAGTAAAAATCCCTGACAAGAACACAAGCTAAGGTGGAGGTGCTGGAGGGAGAATTGCAGCGAAGAGGCCACTTACAGAGAGCAGCCGGGCCAGGAGCAATTCCTTCCCCTGCAGCCAGCATGGCCCAAAGCTGGCACAATTACAGGGGCCATCCCTGATGTATGGTGAAAGCCATGCCCGGACACTCATCAATCCTACTGCAATCAAATCAGGGGTTTTTTCCCTTCGACTGGGATCAGTTTTCATCTAAACTCACCGACAGCACCAGATCTAACCAGTGCCAAAAGAGCCGGAGCTGGGCAGGACACCAAACCCCCAGCAATGGAAGCCATCCTCTTTGTTAGCAGAAGCACATAGCAACACTTTTCAAAACCCAGGTCGCTGCCATTCAGCGTTTTCAGCACATTTCCCAGTGTTTGCCAGCAGGTAAATGACCGCATCACAGGGAAGGTAGATGCACGAGGTAGAAAAGCGGTGGGAAGGCTGCAAGATTCACTTTAGCAAGACAACTAGGAGCAGCGTTTTAAGGCTAGCAAAGACTCAAAATGTTTCCACTACAACATCCACTTGCAAGGAAGCTCCTGAGGGTGAAAAAGTTGCTAGAGAAGCTGGGTGTCAAGGAGGGAAAGAGTTAAACCCTGTGCAGACGCCGTGGAACTCTCGGGCAGGAAGGAGCTGACACCGGCCCCAACGGCTGCGGCTCCAAACCCTGCAGGGGCTGAGGGAGAGGGCTCAGAGCAGCCCCTGCCACCGACCCACCCGGTGGAGAGATGGCTGTGCCTTGTCCTGCCCTGCCAGAGGAGGCACGGGCAAAGGAAACCTCTCCCGTGCAACAGCAAGTGAAGCACGGACTGGAGAGAAGGGGTGATCAAGGGCTGGGGTTCATATCAGCTCCCGGCATTGCTCAACAAAGCTTAGCAATAATACAAATATTAAGAGCACTGGAGAATATTCCACTCTGAAAAGAGCAGATGAAGCATTTCACATCCTCGTAAACAAAGAGCCAATGGATGAGCTCTCACAAAATGGAAATACCGCAACAAGCTTTGTCTGGGTCCTCAATGGGCTCCTTCAGCAAAGGGGCTCTGAACAAACCCTCGCTCCTTGGATCCTCACACATTCCACTTGAAATAAAAAGGAATTGCTTCTCGCACCTCCTAAATGCCCGTCCTCTGATTTGGGAGCATTCATCTCTCCAGAGCACGCAGCAACTCCGCAGCTACAATTTTCTGCTGAAGGGAAAGGGCTTTGTCGTGGGTCTGCAAGGGGGGCAGGAGTTATTTCTACCTGTAAGCAGCTCACTGCTGAGCCCTGCTCCTCGGGCAGCTGACAAACTGTGCCTGGTACGCCTCCACTGCTGCACTTTGTGAAGAGCCAGGGACTACAGCCAACTTTAGAAAACCCTCTCTCAGATGGCATTACAGGATAAGGGGCGAAGAGGTGCTGTGTTTTGAAACACACCTTTCTCCCACATAGGTGGGAAATGGCAGGAATGAAGAGCTTATATATAAATTTTGACTGAATTAAAAACTGCTAGAAAGCAACAGTTCTCCCATTCCCATGTGGGGTGGGAGAAATAGGAGGAAAGAATTTCCTTATCATGAATGACTTTATGCAACACCTTTATTTCACCAACTATAAGATAAAAGTAATGCATTAACTGTCGAAAATACCAAAGAGCTCTCAAAAGCTCAGGCACTGGAAGCTGGTACCTTCTTAATTGCTTCCCTGTGGGAACAGCTTGTAGGAAAAAAAATCCAAAAACCCAAGGAAAAGGACCCCAATCTCTCATCTCAAAGAACGTTTCCTGTTTATTTACACTATGAGTTCAAACCATTCTATGGCGGTATTTGCAAGTGAGATGAATGATGGTTTACCCACTGCATACAACTCGTACTAAAATTTGTCAGGTTAATTCCAGTAATTACTCGGGAATACATTGAAAATCTGGAAAGGTGAGCTACTATCATGAGTCATTTAAATTAATTTCATCCACACCATTACATTTATCCTGTTGTTTTTTCATCAGGATTTTTTCATTGAAAGATTTGCCCGAAATTTAGCAAAGAGAAATCCTATTCTGTTGCTTATGACTCGGTTTATTTTAGTTTTGTTTTCCTGGAGGAATGGCACAGTTGTTTCAGGGGACTTAGATCCCCGGTATTTATTCTTTCCCTCTTAACACAGACAAGCAGCTCTCAGCCACTTACCAAATATATTTTACAGAACAATTCTGTTCATACCTTCAAGTTCCAGAGCACCTATCTGAAGCAGCCACTTGAGATGGGATATTATGCTGTCTCTGATTTTTCTCACTCAACTAATTTTGTAAGTGTAGAATCATGCACTTGTACTGCCGCTGCACTCACCTAATTGCTTGTCAGCCTCAGAAAACACCTTCCTTTTAAGACCTTTAACGCTGCTCCTAAAATGGATGAAAATTTTGAAATTATGTTTACTTTAAACAGGCCCTCTCTGCACAAAAAGCCAGATTGGGAAGCCTCTGGGATGTGGGGAGAGATAAAAGGGCTGTGTGGAAATTGTATTTGTTTGCTTTCTGTGTGCAGCTGAGATGGATTTAGAATGCAAAGGAAATTTATATGAGCTCCATTTTTCATAGCACTGGGAGCTTAGGTCAGCTTTATTGAAAGCACAGTTTGGGAAAGCGCTGCTCGACAGCACTGCTGGATGGGGTGAAAAATTGCCAAGCGATCAAACGCCCACAGAAAATAAATTTTCTCCTAAAAGGATCCTTAGTGTTTAATTTACTTTTTGTACTCTCTAAGAAAAAGCTTTCTCCTGCCTCTATCCATTACGAGGTTTTGCTGGCTCGGAACCCTTTATTGTGCACTGTAGTACCTAAAATGCGCAGTAAAACCCGGGTGGCCAGGCAATGCAGGCTCGCACAGGAGAAGCCCTCTCCTCCCTTAACGCGGCAGTGTTCCAGGGATTACCTGGCCTTTATCCAGAGCTCGCTGCCGGCTCCTCCCAGCGCGGAGGCGAAGAGGGAGCGAGGGCAGCAGGGACGCGCTCAGGGTGCGCAGCGAGGCCGCAGCGAGCCCCGCGCGATGGCAGCGGCATCCCGCGCTCCTGCGGGGAGCGGCCCGTGCCAGGGTGCGGAGTCCTTCCCCGGGCTCTGCCGACCTCGGCTGGGTCCAGGGGGAGCAGCTGCAGCCGCGGGGAGACTCAGGAGCGCCGCCAGAGACCGGCGTGTGCGCCCGTACTTAAAGAGAAACGCAGCTGGCTTTCCTAACACAACAGTCATCGCACAGTAAAGATTGACTCGATCTAACGAGTTTAACTTCGGCGAGTATGACCTTATGTAGGTTTTTCTCCCTGGAAAATAAACTTTTTCATCACTCTTTAAACTCACTGTAATCTACCCTGCTTTTGGAGTGACCCGACAGTTTGTTCTTCTGCAATTCACATTCTCGCATGCCTACACATTAGAAATCAGCAAAAGCAAAAAAACAAACAAAAAAACCCCAAAAAGCAAAACAAACAAAAAAATCAATAAAGAAAACAAAACAAAAATTACCTCTAAACCCTTTAATTTAAAAGGCATTATTTTTCTAGAAATACATGCCAAATCTGTATTTCTATTTTATTAACAAAAATTTCCAGCTGTTTACTCCAAGTCCATTGCAAGAGCTACACTGGAATTATTTACCACAAGGCAAAAGGGCAGGAAGGGCGGGATGGTTCAGCTCACTGCACAGCACCAAACACATCTATTTAATTCTCCAAACATTTCTGCATTTCCACAGCACGTGCACAAAACACCAAGGTCTGAGGAGAAAGTCTGTGCACATGAAGCAAAAGAAGTCTCGCTCCGTAACCTGCTCTACCTGAT
>VWZN01019499.1:25786-38325 GCA_013396955.1 Regulus satrapa | reverse complement strand
AAAAAAAAAAAAAAAAAAAGTAATTTCCTAACAGATTCCATTCACCTGCAATTTATTGAATACGATGGCACCCACTGTCACATAGTGGGTTTTTATCTAAATTAGATTACATAGAGATGTGGATACAGCTACAGAGCAAACATTACCTTAATTAATTCATTTCATAAAGATACATTTAATTTTATATGCTGAAAAAAAAAATGAAATATAAACAGCCAAATAATAAGCAAATCTTCATAGACCTTAGACAATTTCATTTTACCACACTGGTGCCCCCCCGAAGCCAAATTTCCCTGCTAGCAGGACCCATCCTCCCCCAGTGTCCCAGTGTTAAATAGCTCCCTCTCGTCAGCTGATGATCAGAAAATAGCCCCTAAAAGAGGAAACGTCTGGCCAGCTGGGACAGAGAAAATCTGTTCCGTTCTTTTATTGCCAAGCTAGCAATCGGTGATCCAAACTCTACGGTTTCAGACATAGTTTACCACAATAAAAGCAATTTATTCTCTTTTCCCTGTCACGTTTTGAACATTCATAATGGTGGCATCATAAAAAGTGGAAAAATACTTATCAAATCTTATGAAAATTATTATGTGCTCTTTAGAAGCAGCAACTGAGTGAGAGTTTAATGCTGCTATTCATAATCTAGATAAAGCTAAATAGAGTATAACACTCAACAAACTGCTTCAGGTGAGATTCCCAGCTGACTACGGCACAGAAATACCCTCTTGGTGGGCAGTTCAGAGATTAATATTTCTGCAGCTTTTAAGAGATGAAATTCTGCAGCTGGTTATGCTACCTGCAGAATAACCCAATTTTAAATATTGGGCATTGTTAGAATTCATGCACAACCAATTTGTAATTCAAGCCACAACTGTATAATTAAGACTTTTCAAAAATCCTATTTCAAATTTAGCCGTACTTTCAGTTTTTTGGGAGGTGTCACTAAGTAATGCTTTAACAACAAAAGAAACTCTGCCGTTTGAATTTCTCTTGGCAGATTGCTGCAGTTGGAGCCAAGAGGGCACATTTGTCTGTTTGCATACAGACTTGCTTCTAATCGGAAACATCTTCTGCAAACTCAGGAAGATCAAGCTCTACTGGCAGATGGACAGTTTACATTTTACCATCCAGAAAGTTACCAGCAGTGCTGAAATCAACGATAAAACCTGTAAATAATGTTACTAACACATGGGGATCAACTTGTGAACTCCTGACTCCGAGAAACCCTGACTGACTACTGATTTCCACAGAAACATTTTGTGCTTATTCTGGTACGGTGGAGGCTGCCGGCACCAGAATTTTCATGGAAATGATGCATTGTCATTTTGCTCAATGACTGCTCACTTTACAACTAAAGAAGCAAAATCGATACCCTTATCTTCGGTCAGGATTTGCGTTGTATTTTATTGCTGAGCAGAAGTGTAAAAGTGTGTCAGTTCCGCATGCTGCTTGCAGTATTACAGAAAATCTGGCATTATTCTCCCAGCTGGCTTTGCCCAAGTTCCTCAAATCCCAAATGCACCACTAGGTCAGAAGGGAACCCCAGCAGTTTCTGCAAAACCATGCCTGACTATTTAAAATACCCTTTTAAATCTTATTAGGTCACATAGGAATCAAAATCCATAGCACAAGCATGGGGAGGATTATAAGGTGTTGAATTTGGATGATCCCACTCAAACTGCTGCACAAACTTTCTGAGTACTTGTGAAAAGGCCAAGAAAGTGCATTTGATGCAGACAATCTCAGTGGGGGGAAATGACAGAAAACAAAGTGATGTCATCAGCTTATTTCCTGTAGTTACCAGAGTGCTCCGTGCTGTCCTATTGGTAAAATCCCTCTGAGCTGTAAAAAGCCAGACCAAATGGGGCTTTGAGCACGAAAAAGGACTTGCAGTGTAACGGTGCTCAGGAAATGTCAGGGGGAGCAGAAATCCCGCAGCCAGGACATCAGCCAAGGACACTTTTATGTTTGCCGCCCCCATGGGCATCGCACACCAGACACTCTCCGGGCTGGTTTTAATAACAGGTTTACAGGCACGGTTAAGGGAGGATGACTGCTTTAGTACCCTTTGCAGACAGATAAATCACATTTCTTCCACCTACCCACTGGCTCACTCTGTGTCGCAGCTCTGCACCCTGAGCAGGAGTTGCCCTTTTTGTTAAAGACACACTCCTGTCTGCACAGAGCACGCTGCACACAGGGCTTACCTTGGCCTTTCTTTTACATTCTGCATGTGCCGTGCTTCGGTCAGAAAAGATCAGGGCAGTGTTTCAGAGTGGACCATCCAAATCAGAGCTCGATGCCACGCTCTCAGGAAAACAAACGCATTTTCCTGCTCCAACGCCTTGCTGCTGCATCCCAGACAGCCCCAGAAAATCCCCCATCATTTACCACGGGGCACAAAACCAGCCAGGCCATGTTGGGAACTGCTCAGGAGCTGTTTGCCCAGCAGATCCCCCGCGCTTCTCCTGGTTTGTTCTGGCGGGCCGAGGGGCAGGACGCGGGCTCAGAGAGGAGGAAACCTCCCCGTGCCTGCTCCCCCCCAGCACTGCACGAGCTGGCTCTGGGCCCCAGGGCCACAGCACAGGCTGCCTTCTTCTGACAGAAATCTCCATCCTTTCTGTCTCTTTGGTCAGGTTAATAACACTAATCACGGTTATATTTTTCCTGTTCCTTTCCTTCAACCTTTCTCCCTTGTTCCAAACAACTGGTTTCTGGGAGATGCTTGGGCATTTTGAAGATCTGGTTAGAAGCCGATTATGAAACGGCGGGAGCATTTAACACAGATTTGTTCCCCTGCTGAGACACCCTTGGGGGCCGTGCTTGCCTGCCTGACAGAAACCACAAGGTCCATGCCCACCGAGTCCCCTTCACTCATAATCTGTGGTGACAAAACCAAGCTCTGGTCCCTCTCGCCTGCACAGCCCGTCCCCTTGAAGCCTCAGAGCACGATGCGACGCTTGCCTCCCATAGATATGAATCTACCCCCACACACCGCCCCAGCAAAAACACATCTGAGGCTCTCCTGAGCTCAGCCAGCCAGCGCCAGGTGTGTCTGGGGGAGCACTCGCTCAGAGCAGCTGAAAGCTCCTCTAACTCACATAGAAATTGTGACCTCAAAATAAAGTGTAGGAGCAGGCTTTATAACTTCAGAGCTCTTCAGCCTCTCTTTTTTTACAGCAGGAATACAAAAACCCAACCAACAACCAACCAACCAAAGAAGAGCTTTCCTTAAACAGGGGGACACCTTAAGGCTGTGTCCCAGGCATGGCTTTCCCAAACCCTGTAAGGGGACTGAGCGAGCCAGCAGTCCTCGGGGAAACAAGAGCAGCAAACAGGGGACCCCACGGATGCAAGAAGCAGCAGCAACCTCTGGGACCGGCGTCCCACCCGTGCTCCGTGTCAGCCCTGCCTAAACCCGCACCCCGAGTCTGCGGAGGCTTCCTACGGCCAAAGAGGGGCCGGCAGCCCCAGCACACGGCAGGGGCAGGGCCTGCTTCTCCTCTGAAGGACCTGGCTCCAAGAGAGCCCTTCTGACCCTGCAGGCAATACATGCATGACACCACCTCAAACGCCAACACTTCTTTTTCTGTCCAAGTTCCAGGTGGTGGGAAAGGGTGCTGGTTGGCTCTCCCACCATGACTGTGTGCGGGAGTTACTGCAGTCAACCATGACATGGCTGCAGAGCCCAGCACACAGCACCCAACGCCTCGGCACAGAATGTCCTGCGCCTCTGCTGCTCGAGCTGGGAAATTTGGCTCTCAGCATATCCTGGGAGCTTGGAGAAACAAGAAAAACACAACACTAAAAGATCTTGTGTTGTAGGGCTAAGGCTGCAGGGGGCAGTGCCAGTCCAAATGCGGCCAGACAGGCTAAGGCAGAACCGAAAGGTGACAAGTTGTTTTACCTTCTTCTTCTACTTTCTTTAAAAGGCAAAATACCTTTCTTTTTCTTTCTTTTTTTTTTTTTTTCAGAAGGCAGCTTTGACTCTGTATTCAAAACTGCCGGACACAAAACCAAATTCACATCCCTATAGAATAACCACTGGTGCACAAACTCTCTCTCCTCTTTGATGAGTGGGACCATGAATTGCAGCATGAACTTTCCGAATATTTCTTGCCAACTTCCACCTCTTCATAATGAGCAACTGGAAAGTTTCGATCTGAATTATTGACTTTATAGATTCAGGGAAAAACAAGTCAATTTACTATGACAAGGGGCAAAAAAAGCCCTGTTTGTGCTCTCTGGAATATACTGTATTGGCTCTTATGAGCAAGCAACATAACACGGTTTGCCATTCAGAAGTTTAAACACAAGTCTTATGAGGTTAGGCTATCTCATAAGAAATACAAATTCTAGGTAATCATAAAATACAGTACTGCTCACAGAGATGTGGGACTTTAGAACTTCTGATACTAGCTGCTGCCAGAGCTAGAAAAGCATCAAAATATCTGTATTTGAGGATTTGTTTTCTTATTATTCAAGAACATTGTGCCCCTTTATACCAAACACGGGGGAGTTGAAATAATCAAAATAAAAATCTATACTGAACTTTTGATAAACATCTTCAATTTGACAACGCTAGTATTGCCTTTTCCCCATTATTTTGCATTTATGTACCCTCAGAGCATTCTCCTCCTGAAGTGACTGTGGATAAGCCAGTGACAGCCACACTGCAAGAAATGAGATATGTAAGAGGATTCCCTTCCTGCCACCTTCCAGAGCTGCAGGGCTTGGCTAAATCAGCGATATCCTTCAGTTCAAATGAGCGCCTCAGACTTTTGGCTTCACCCTCTGCCGTTTTCTCTCACTTAGGTGCAACGTGCTGCCTGTCTTTCCCTTCCACGTAAACGCAGGAGCAGTACCACAGACAAGGGTGTAAGCACACATCTCTGTAGAACTGCACTCCTGGACACAGCACGGAACCCTCACACATTTTTAATGTGTACCTCGATCTACATAGACTCAGCCAGGCCATTTCTTCTCTCTACAGAAAAGAAGAGTAAGCAGCTTCAAACGGATTCATAAAAACAGACAATAACATGTTTTCCACTTGAGCGGAGAGGAACAACAGAGTCGTTTACAATTCTACTCCTCTATTCAAAGGAAGAGTCCCAAGCAATACAGACAAATGGAAAATTAAAGCATTTCATCTCCTCAGCATTTTCTGCCTCCTCCTTGCGAGCCGTAAACAGCCCTAGAAGTGGGCAAGGCCCGCCTGCAGCTCAGAGCACCCCTGGCAGGCCTGGAACAGCTGAGACACAGCAGGGGCACCGCTCCCAAAGCCAGGCAGGGCTGCTCTCCCGGGCCGAAATCCGCTCTCCTGGGGGGAACGTGGCGCTGTCCTGCCCAGTCTGGGCCTTGCCAGCACCCATGGAGTGCCAGCTCAGCTACATCAGGCACAGCGGCGACGCTCCCAACACCCTGCACTGGGCAGCGCTCGCACCCGCGGGGCCGCGCTGCGCCCTGCCGGGGCCTCCCTGCCCTCACCATCCCGAACGGAAGGGCTGGGCCCAGGGATTCCCCTGCTCTGCCTTCTCAGCAAAGGATCTGAACAAACCAGGCACCTGACTGAAAACTCTTTGGAAGTTCCTGAACACTATCCCAGTCTAGTTTGGCCGCATTTCTGCGAGCAGAGAGAAACTCTGATGATAAAAGCTCTTGTTCGGAGTGCCGAGGGAGAGATGCAGGTCAGATGCCTGACAGTGCTTTTCTGTATGAAGAGAATGGCCATAATAATAAAAACTTGCCCCAGAGCCCAACTTTGAGACAGGAGCTACACATTCTCTTGGAAAGCCTCAACATTATCAGCTTATTTTTAGCATGCAGCATATTGATGTATTTCATATATCAATGCTATATTAAAAATAACGTTAAATAGATGTAACGCATAGTTATATATATTTATCTTAAATGCTTCTTTCTCCATATTGGGCTGATTAAACCAGGAGGATATAAGAAAACAGGCTGTGATAGGTTACATTGGTTTACAGCTCGAGTTACTGAAATTGCTTAGGATATGGGCCATTTAAAGTTAGCCAGTAGCAATGAACAGTTGGCACTATTGACAGAATTTAGAGAGTTTAAGGTATAAAAAACATACATGTACTATACCAAGTACTTGAACATACTAGGAAAATTAAATCAAAGTTTTAATGCTCCTGTAAATGTTATCATATTAAAAAAATAATCTATCATAGAGTGTTTATTCAAAATAACTCAGATGCAGACATTTTCTTTCCAGTGGTTGGGAGAAAAATACATCTAAACCTAATTATTCTATTAACCCTTAGCTGTTCAGCGAATAGATATCTCCCAGGTGTCCAGGTGGGCTTTTTACAAATAATGGCACAATACATGATGAAAAATTGAACAATCCTATTTATTTGCACTTAGCCATAGTAAGTGGTAGGCAAAGCCTGCCAGACTCGAAGCAAGATTCCCACTTCTAAGAGATAAGGAACTGTACTACCCTAACACTATGGGGTCAAGATGAAGAAATGTAAGTTTATAACACAAAGACATAACAAAAATAAAAATTTAGAATAAAGTATTCATAGTCACGGTGTCACAATGTGAAATAGGTTACACTAGCTGAGTCCACATCATCTCTTCTTATATATTTGCCTTTTTAAACCAAAAGCCTAGAATGAGAATTCGTAACAGATTTTGTTGAATATATACCAGTTAAAACATCAAGAAGTCTTAACAAAAACAAACAAACAAACACAAAAACCCCCCACAAACACCAGCAACACTAAAAAGCACTTTCCTGTGAGAGAAGGATACAAGAGGAATATAAAAAACCAAAGTTTCCAGAGAAGTCCAAAATTAGGGGATGTAGGAAGCAGAGGGAGATGAGAACTGCTGTACGATTTCATTTAAACAAACTCTTACTCTGACAAAGCACACCACTGCTGTGACGTGCAGGCGCACTACGTGCTGTGCCCGTTTGTTCGCTCTCTGAGCCGAGGCTGAGCTCGCAGAGTAAAGCTGAGACAGCCCCAGCAGCTCTGACAGCAGAGGGACACAGACAGCCCCTGGCAGGCGGGCTGGAGGGCAGGGAAGAGCTTAGCCCGGGTAAACCCCCGAGCCGTGCGCGGGGCTGGGATTGAGGTGACAGGGCACTCGGTCACCCGTTACCCTGGCACGGAGATTTCTGCTGAGCTAGGGAAAGCGGCCTGACACCTGCGCATCTCAGGAGCGAAAAATACTGAAAACAAAAGGAGTCACCGTCTCAGTGTGGAAACAACTTCTGACCCTAAACCAGTCAGCGGTGGAAGGGACGCGGCCTCTAAGATGCTCTGTGAGAAAACAGCACTGTGTCTGGAGACCGACGGAAAATTTGAAACACAAACCCCAAACCAAACCCACGGAGCTCTCTTTAAATTACCCAGAGGCTCCTGACAGAGGTACTCAGCTATCCAGCTGACCTCTGCGGGAAGCTCCCAACAGCAACCCGCCTTGCTCTGAGGGTTGCATTTCTCACTGATGAGTGGTCAGCGCCCATAAAATGGTACCAGCAAGAATTGGTTGCCGTTGTAAATCACTAAGGAGTCTTGGGGCCCGGCCGTCAGTGCAGTTTTAGATGATGCTGTTCATGGAGTTACACGTGCAGCTGTCCTCTAAACACTGCACGTGCCTCAGAGCTGCAGAGACCTGAGCTTCTGGTTAACCCTAGCTTCAATTAGTGCATTAATTAATACACTAGGAGGTGCAAGACAATCAGAACCCAAGTAAAGAAGTAACGAAGAGGTACGGGCACAGAGGCAGGCAGTGGCCCTTTGAGGTTCACTTGGCAGGCCAGAGACAGCCCTGGATCCAAAGGGAGCACAGATGGGAAAGGTGTGACAGCACCATGTGACAGCCAGCAGCGAGAGAGGCACGGTGGTTTTCCTGTACAAGAGGAAAATTAATATCACAGCCTTAGACCCCGTGACATGACTGAACTCATTCTCTGTATTAATTTAAGGCGGTAGCCGAACCATACTTTTATTTTCTACACCCACACATGGCTTTCCTGAAAGCCTCTCTGATTCTGGTCCTCAGCTTAAGGCAAGTCTGAAGGGGAAGAATTCAAAACATTTTCAGCCTCTATGTATGGAGAAAATTCATGGTGGCTCCTCTGCCACCCACTCTCCCCATCCCTTTTCAACACCTTGGAAAGCCCCTGCTGTTTTAAATTGACAAACCTTTCCAGTCACAGATGCCAACATTTGGAGGCAGCCAAACGTTGACCATCCTGCTGCTCTGCTAAGATCAGCAGCACCCCGCCAGAGGGCTGGCTACCCCGCAGTAATCCTGGGACAGATATCTGGGCTGATGCAGACATTCTACCCACTCTCACAGCAATCCCCTGCGAACTCAAGACCTTATTCCTTCTTTTCACATGTATTTTGCCTGGAAACAACATCAACAACAACAAAGTGCTTCTTTATTAAAATGTTGTTAGAAATAAAAGGAATCAAGAAGGTCGATGAATGCACTTTCTCCACTGAAGCCTCTAATTTAATGCAGCAGTTGCAGCATCGCCTTTTCAAGAGAAGAACAGACTCAAAGCAAGATTTCCCTCCTGGCCATAACACCCTTCTGCCAGCTCACTACAGAACAACACATCCATGGCGGGCTTTTTGGAGGTTATTTTCATCTTGATGTCCTTCAAATGTCAGCTGCTGGTGTCCGGCTCCTTCAAGCCAGCTTCCCTGGCTGTTTTCCCCCAACAGATGGCTGCTTAAGCAAAACCCTGGAGCCTCGTGGTTTCCAGCACATCTTTAGCATTGTAACAAGGACAGTATCACTGAGAGTGCCACTTGAACAGCCAGACTCAGAGCGTGCCTCTAATATCACTTAAGACCTTTCCAATGCCCTTTCTTTCTAAATCCTCGCTGATGTACCTCATCTACTCCTTATCTTCTTTGCATGTGTCCTTTTGGACTCTAGTATTTAGCACCATTTCTGCATTCCCAGCGTCCTGTTAGGAGTCACCAAGAGGATTTTAACCATATTCTGTGTCACACTGCTGCGGCTGAGCGTGACAGACACACCTAAGGGCTGTCCATCATGTTGGCTTTGGTTGATGATTTTTAAATTCCTTTCAATCTGGTAGCTGTGAAGGTATGTAGAGTACCTTACAACTCACCTCCTACATGCTTCAGCACCGCAGTTATCTTCCATTCCTTTTCATTCTTGCTGCAGATTGTTTTTCTCTTGAAAAGGCGATGCTGCAACTGCTGCATTAAATTAGAGGCTTCAGTGGAGAAAGTGCATTCATCGACCTTCTTGATTCTCTTTATTTCTAGCAAAACTTCTAGCAACAGCTTGTGTGGAGATACTTTTCTTATCTTAATATGAGTTTGTACTTATGTAAAAAAACAACTTACTTTTTGTGCAGAACGAGCAACATGAAACAACTTCCCCTCGCTTTAGCTGAAAGCTCATGAACAAAGCTCCTGAGATATACTTTAGATAAAAAGTTTCTTGCCTGCTCTAGTCTGGTTTTCCATTCTATTAGTTCATCGTGAATTCAAGCATGGAAAGATACCACATTTAACAGATAAAGCAATTGGGAGTTCTGTTGCTGACTCTGACAGACTTTCTGAAAAACAATTAACCATTCATTTGATTTGCCCCATTAGAATAGAAATTACAGGAACATACTACTTCAAGAGAGGAAGATGAGGACCTATTATGGGTTATGAAGTAATTCCAATTCCTAAGGAATCATTAGATTAATGAAAGCAATGAGATGAGTAGCAAGTGCTGATTCATTAATAGATTAAAATAGTCTCCAGTGGGGGAGGACAAGGTACCCATCAGACAATTGCTCAAACGTGCAGGGAACATCATTTATTCTGCGGTGCAGACGGTGTCAAGCCACATTCCCAAATCACGTTCCAGCCCGGCCAAAAGCAGAGGCTCTCACATAATTCAGGGACAAGGTGAAGACACAAATCACAGTCCTGTCTGCACAGCGAGACTGAAACGTGTCAGACTCACTGTCAGGTCAGCTATCAAGAAGCTGATTTGAGCATAGCTTAACTAATTTGCACCATGGCTTCTCTCCTCTGCTTTCACAAGAATCCATTTAGGGTGATGCTTTAAAGAGATGTTCCATTCATACTGCGCCACTGCTACTGCTGAGGGGCTGATGGGGGCCGAGAGCCTGGTGGAGCCAGCCTGGACTGTCCAGCCCTCACACAGCTTCCTTTGATAGCTGGGTGTGGAGGTGCCATCTCCCACCCTGAACAGCAGTGCACACAGCCCACCCACGGCAGTGCTCTCCTGGAGAGAGGGGTGCCATCTCCCACCCTGAACAGCGGTGAGGGCACACAGCCCACCCACAGCAGTGCTCTCCTGGAGAGAGGGGTGCCATCTCCCACCCCGAACAGCAGTGAGGGCACACAGCCCACCCACGGGCAGTGCTCTCCTGGAGAGGCAGGAACGTGGCTGTGACAATGATCTACGCCTCGGCGTGAACAAGAGGAGCCAGCTCTGACCAGAGCAGACACATCCAAGGTCGTTTCCCCGGAGCAGAGCATGCCCCTGCTCCCTTGGGAGAGGCACAGACACTTAGACTGCCCTGCTGCCTGCGCCCCAGGCCGTCTCACCCTCATGCCCCCAGAGGCACGGCGCTGCTTTCCTGGTTTGCTCTCCTCACTTATTCCCCCTCAGAGAACAAGCCATCAACACCTTTCTGGAGCTGACAGAACTGCCGTGGCTGTGATCAGCTCTCTAGATATCTCTTGTCATGAACTCAGACATTTTATTGAAGAAGAATCTAAATAAAATATTATGTTTTTTCTTAAATTTTGAGGTCAACAGGCAAGCTGTCTGTATTTAATGGTAACTGCACAGGCAGTTACTGCCATGCCAGAAACTTCAGACTGGTTATTCAGAAAACTGGGGCTTGATGTAAATTTCAGAGCCCGCATGTCACAGAACTGCATTATGTTCACACCTGTAAGCTGCCTAAGAAGGTCACCAGCAACAAAAATGCAGGAATTAAACATATTCATGTCTACCATTGTTTGATGAACCCGAGCAAGAAAGCTGTTGAAAAGCCCTTTCTTTAAATATAGTTGCAACTACCAATGCTCTTCCCACACTACTGACGGCTCAGAGACCCCCTCTATGAAAGGATTACACAGTGGGGAAAAAACCAACTCGTGTCTCACAATTCCATGAAAAGGATCTGTACCATTCCTTTCTCTGCTCAGGGTTTTAAACTCTCTTGAAGCAGAAGCAGTTTTAACCAGCTCTTTCTTGCAGCAGGGAGGTTATACATCTCTCAAATAATATCAAAGGTGTTACTCCTGTCATTCAACAAATTCAGTATTTTAAAGACCGGAAATTTGCCAGCCCTTAAGGTGCAATAATGTAATTCTAAAAGGTGACAGGCACACATACAAACCCTTTTTTCTTAAACAGGAAACGTGTGTGTAGGAGAGCATCCAGGGATATCTATGTAGTATGCTCAGAGAAAGACAAATAGAATGAAAGTTAAAAAGATATTAATGAATTCACGTTTCTGGATTTCCCAACCTCTGTTTGCATTTTTCAAATAATTTACTATTGACAGAAATTAGAATAAATTTCAGATGGTGGGGAGGTAAATAACTAGGAAGACATACCCACACTACTTGATTATAAAACACAAAATCCAGGTAGTAAAAAAGGAAGAACCAGGAGCAAAAACAGAGGAGGTCCTAGCAGCAATAGCCCTCACTGCCTTTTAAACAGTAATGCTAAGCTTTAAAAAAGAAATATTCCATTATTCCTGGCACCCGCTGAGGAAACATTATTCCCTCCACCTTGGGCTGCATGTATCTAACAGCAGAACTTCACTTACAGAAAACTGCTGTTTATCTGATACAAGATGAAAGATGATCAACAGATGTTGTAATTTTAATACGTCTGCAGGCTGCAGTAAACAAACACTAAAGGTCATCCTTGATCCTCATGAAATCTACATTTAAAAATGGTTTTGATAATAGACATGGAGCACATTTTCATACTGATATACACTGAAGAGCACATGTGACATTGGCCATTAAATTAACATAAATATGTCTATAATGGGATTGATCAAACATTGCTATTCTTATGCACCACTCGAATGTGTAAATTAGAACAAATTAGGACTGAGGAAGGTCTCCATAGGAAACTTTGGCTCCTACAGCCAACCCGAAATAGTCCATTCCATAAACTCAGCCAATGGTTCCCAAGTAAGGATTTGAGTTCTTACCTCCTTTCACACCTTGAGTTCTTACCTCCTTTCCCTCTCAGCTCAAGACCTGAAGCAGATCCCAGTCAAGCTCAGGCCGGTGTGGTTCACAGGCACGGCACAGCAAACAGGTAAGTGCCAGCCATGGAGCGTTTCCAAGCTCCTGGACAGGCCAAAGCAGGCAGAACAAGAGCTCTGCTGAAACACGGCTCCCCCAGGCGCCTTCACCCCTCAGCAGCCCCCAAGAGAGGTGCGGAGCCGTCTTCACCCCTCAGCAGCCCCTGAGTGGGGTCCGGGGACGCCTTCACCCCTCAGC
>VWZN01019499.1:0-25722 GCA_013396955.1 Regulus satrapa | reverse complement strand
GGGGACACCTTCACCCCTCAGCAAACCCCGAGTGAGGCCCGGGGACGCCTTCACCCCTCAGCAGCCCCAGAGCAGGGTCCAGGGGTGCTTTCACCCCTCAGCAGCTCCTGAGCGGGGTCCAGGGACGCCTTCACCCCTCAGCCGCTCCAGAGCAGGGTCCAGGGATGCCTTCAGCCCTCAGCAGCCCCAGAGCAGGGTCCAGGGGTGCTTTCACCCCTCAGCAGCTCCTGAGCGGGGTCCAGGGACGCCTTCACCCCTCAGCCGCTCCAGAGCAGGGTCCAGGGATGCCTTCAGCCCTCAGCAGCCCCAGAGCAGGGTCCAGGGGTGCTTTCACCCCTCAGCAGCTCCTGAGCGGGGTCCAGGGACGCCTTCACCCCTCAGCCGCTCCAGAGCAGGGTCCAGGGATGCCTTCAGCCCTCAGCAGCCCCAGAGCAGGGTCCAGGGGTGCTTTCACCCCTCAGCAGCTCCTGAGAGGGGTTCCGGAGCGCCTTCAGCCCTCAGCAGCCCCCAAGAGCGGTCTGGGGACGCCTTCACCCCTCAGCAGCCCCCAAGAGGGTTCTGGGGCTGCCTTCACCCCTCAGCAGGGGCGCCTTCACCCCTCAGCAGCTCCAGAGCACTGTCCAGGGACGCCTTCACCCCTCAGCAGCTCCAGAGCACTGTCCAGGGGCGCCTTCACCCCTCAGCAGCCCCTGAGCGGGGTCCAAGACCCAGGGGCTTCGTTTTGTGCCAGAGGCACAGAGCTCGGCACACACAGAACAAATGAACTGCAGCCAGCCCCAGAGCAGCGCCTGGCCTCAATTCCTAGTTAATAGTGAATAGCTAATAGTCAATAGTTAATAGTCAATAGCTAATAGTTAATAGTTAATGCAGAGGGCAAGGCCCCGGCAGCTGGGGAAAGCAGCATGCAGGGGCAGGCAGGCAGCCGAGAGCCGAGCTTCAACATCCCCTGAAACAGCAAGAGCTACTCCATCCAAAATATCACACCCTAATTAGCCCAAATTAGGTATTCAGCCATTGCAATCATCAGGTTTTAGCACAGATGTTCGTGTAGGAGGAAGAGGTGGCTAGAATAACTGTTTTTGTATGTTTGTGATCCTGGAGAGCCTGTATCCAAACAACACCATCGGCTGCCAAGCAGGCTAAACGCCACCACGTGCAGAGCTGTGACAGATGCGTGTGCTGTGTGCACAGCAATAAATGTTCTTCAGCGCTTGAGCACATTTTCTAAAGAGCTCCAGATGCTTTGTATGTGTGAAATAACACATAGACATTATTTTTTCCTCCTTATCCCCAGTTCAGGAATACTAACAGCTCATACATAACTAATCTTTACTTTTTTGTTTCTTTTATCAGTTCAATTGAGTCTTGAATTATAAAGGCTTTTTAAAGAGTGGGAAGTGAAAAAGTTGGCTGTTTTCCCAAGGCAACTAAAGGCTGTCCTGCAAGCAGGACATGTCACTCTGTGCATGAATGTAGCAGCAAATTAGATGCAGGCACTATTTAAATCTCCTATATATAACTTTATTATTTAATTTCCTATATACATAACACATTGCTCTGGAGAATCCAGAGGATGCTTGATAGATCTCAGCTTTCCAAACACCATCATGAAATAGGCAAATAAGCCTCTGTGCTGACAATCAAATTCCCAAGTACCACACAGTGTCCAGGACCCCGTGTTGACACTTCCTAAGCGTTATTCGTGTATTGACAACCAGATAAGTAATGCACAGCTAACAAAAAAAGTCATCAGTGTGGCCCATTTTGATTAAGGTGGAATTGATTGATCCAGTTCCAGTCTACTGGAAAGCCTACCTACATTCCAGTGGATTTCTAAAGGTTGCAGGATAAATCATCAACCACAAGTGAAAGCACAAAACCTGCAACCCCATTTTTCTATTTTCTTCCTTATCTAAAAAGCAGCACTGTTTCACTAAGGGGAGAAAGACCACTGAGGATGACTGGAATTGTCAGAATTATCTACAAATCCTGCCAAAAAGATTCCAAAGTTCCAACTGTCCAATTTAAAAATGTTACATTTCATTCATATTGATTTTTCTCAGTATCTTAATAGCTATCTTCCTTATCAAATAGATTAAAAAGCACCAGAAGATACTTTTAAAGTAATCAGAACTACAACAAAACAAGATAATAAGGAGTTAAAGAAAAATAAAACTGTTTTAGACTCAAAACTGCTTTAGGAATTATACCTTTTTTAACTGCAGATCTCATTCAAACTGCTTTGTATAATAATTTATAGGAGCAAATTGACAAGTAAATGCTAGCTAATATAACCACTTACAGGCACTCATTTCCGTGTGTATAAGAGACCTTCTGGCTATGGATGAGGCTGAGCACTACCACGCTTTTATTTTTGTGTGACTCTAAAGCTCCAGAAGAGCTGACAGCCCCACTGAAGCCAAAGGCACAGAATTGGAAACTTCCTCCTTTCCAAAGGGTTGCCATCTACTGCAGTCTTCATGGAGGGCTGCAGCTCGCCGAGACAGCACTACATGGGTTTGCAGCTACCTGATAACAGCACCTTTCCCTGAGCACAGCTCTTGGTGTGAGCTGCAGAAGTCTGGCAGAGCAGCTGGGTAAATGGCCCAGCAGTTTGGCTGGAGTGAAACTCCTGCTGACACCACTGGGCAGCTGCCGAAGCAAGAGAGCCAAATGTGTTTGCCATGCCTAAATAAGTGGCACTTACTAAAACACTGACATGAACTAATTAGAAGGGGAAAGTTCGACAGAAATTAATTACCATCCCCGCATTACAGTCCCAGCACATCTAGAGGTGATGCTGCTTGCCACAGCTCTGTAAATACCTGAATACTCCAGAGCATCCTCTGTTCAGGAAAGGTCAGCACGCCTCACAGCTGACCAAATTTCATGTTGCTGAATCCCTGCATACCTTTAAGATTTGGCAGCCACCTTCTAAATCTTCCAGTCCTGCATAATTTCATGTGGTTTCAGCAGGGGCAGAACCATCTGTATATAAGCATGTATTAGCAGTGCCCATGCCAATACTATTTTCATGCTGTTTTTACATACCAGGCAGGAGGGAACAGCCCCACCTCTGAGCTCCATTTTGCAGAGCCTGACACAGGGACCTGCTCAGTGATCCTGGCTGTGCTGGAACACAGTTGCCACTAAAGAGAGCGCAACGATTTTTGCCAGGGTGGATGGGAAAACTCCTCGAGACACATACACCATTAATGGACTGCAAAGGATTAAACTGATTCTGTAAAATTCTACAACTGAGGATGAGATATTCTTTAATAGGTTTGTCAAGTTAATCAGGAACAAATTCTGATGACCCACTAACTAAGGAATCTTTCTAGACTCTCAGAATTTCTCACCAAAATCAGCAAGTCTCTCAAACGGCTTAGCAAGTGGGAGCCCCCACTCAAGCTCCTGCTCCAAATAATTCAGAACAAAGAGCTGAATCTGCATTTCCCTCTTCCCAAATGCAGAAGACAAATTGCTCACTGACTATTTGGTGTCTCACAAAAATACTTTGGAAGAGTTTTGATTAACCTAATGGAAAATACAGGGAGGGTTGTGGGGGGAAATATTAAAATATTTCAGAGTTTTGCAGAAAGTTGATTCCCTTTAAGCTCTGTTTTAAACCTGGCATTTGTTCTACTACAACCATTATGTCTAACAAATAGACATTTGGCTCAGGATGTGAAAAGAAGTGCAAGAGAGAAAGGGGTAAAAGTTGTTAGCTACTTCTTGGCAGCTGAGAAAGATAAAATCAGAGAAAAACACTTTGGAAAAGATGTTACCGTAAGATAGGGCTGAAGGTTCATATCTGCAACTTCTTTAAGAGAGCTATAAAAAGAAGGAAAAAAAAATCATCTCAAGCCTGAAAATAAGCAGTGCTGCTTTTCCATCAGGAGAGACAAAGCTGACAGCAGCAACAAATGCATTGCTGCTGGGTTCTGAGTCAAGTGGTGAAATAACATCTGAGTTATTAGGAAAAACGAGATTAATTTAGCTGCATGAATAGACAGGAGAGGGAAAATAATAGTTCTGCCTAGTTCACACTAATACTAGAAACATCTGAAATGTAAGAGAGAACTCAAAACAAGGCAAATGAAAGCTGCTTCTTCTAGAGAGAAGTAATTGGGTGAGAGACAAACACTTGAAATAATTGAGTCAAGGAGAAGGACTTGGAGATGTGATCAGAATGGATCACATTTTGGAAATTTTTGAAGAAGTCAATTAATGAGCCCAGTTGGCACAACACTGAATATTTCATTATATTTTAGGCAAACCACTTCAGAAAAAGGAAAGCAAAACTCTTAAAGATTTGTAGTTTTCCCCCAACTTTTGGCAAGGGACCATAATTTTGAAGTTACAGTCTTCATCAGAACTTTAGATGGGATCAGGACAGCCTCCAAACACTACTCTAAGTTCTCTGGCAAACTCGCTGTTCTAAAAAACCCCCAACGGACAGTGTTGGGACTCTTTTCGGTAGAATTAGGAATAGTTTTCTGGAGAAAAAGAAATCTGGATTACCAGCAAACCGTAGCGAGCCTGATGCAGAGAGCAGGGGCCCTCTGCCGACAGGGGAGATGGGTTGGGCTCTCAGATGAGGGCATTTGAGGGCTCAGCAGCGGCCGCCCAGCTGGGGCAGAGGCAGCTCCTGCCTGGCAAGCGCAGCCTGCCCCTGCCCCTCTGCTCGGCCAGAGCACGGCGTGCAGGCGGGCGCAGCTCCATCGCCGCCCTGCTCCCCCTGAAGGAGAACGGGTCCTGCTGGGAGCATCAGGAAAACTCATCCAAAGAGATTCAGAGACGGCTTTTGCTTTCCTTTTTAGATGCATGTGCTGAGAGGGTAAATTCTAGAAAGCCCTTCTGGTCTGCGTTAGAGGCTCATTTTTAGAAGTATGGGATGGTATTTGACCTCCTGCGGGAAATCCAGATGGGTTAACCTGGTTGATCTTCTCTGGTTAGCTAGTTATGCCCATAACACACGAATGCTCAGTTTCACATTTAAAAGATCGATAGTTTCAAGAAGTTACAAATTCAGCAACAAGTGATGGTCTATGATTCCTCTTCCCTTGTCCGAAAGGTTTTCTCATTTGCTTTCACTCATTCTCTTCGAGATTACCAAATATTTCGCTCTTCCACACCACTCATCAGAGAAACCCCTCAGAAAAATTTAGGCAGAGAATTTACATGTCCTGAAAGAGACTGAAAGAACCAGAAAAGCCCCTTAGTAATAAAGATGTGACTGATAAATAAACAGGAAAAAAATGCAGGTAACAAACAAGCACGAAGTCAAATCCATCCCTAGAGTAAGCCTCCAGTTAATTATCACATGGGTTACTTTGGCTGCATTGTACTTCTATCTCTTCACATTCCAAAAGACTATTAAATGCTGAACCAAGATTAATAGCATTAATAGAATTAATAGAATATTAATATAATAATTTTATTCATTTCCTGAGAAATATGCAAATTAAAAGTCATAACAAAAAAATCAAAAAGAAAAATTTACACTTCCATTACTCCATACAGCACTGCTCCCGCACACTTCTCTTGAAAATCTTTTTATTACAAATTGCCTGAAGAGTTTCTAGTCTATAATGCCTCAGACTTTCAGAGTGAGCTTCCCTCTGGACACTCACTCGGGTATTTTACCTCTAGGCAACGAATCATAAAATAACGTAAAACAACAAAAGAGTTGTTCGAAAGAAAACTGTAGAATTGAAACAATATTCTTTCAAAATTATCCAAAGATCCTAATTTGCTACATGGATGACATTTTATGAACGGAGCAACTACTCTTGTAGTAATTCACAGAATTATTTGTTTGCTTCTTGGAATCTGTCTTTAGGTCGGTTTCTTTTCACAAGATACCAACAATACAGTATTTCTCTCCCTCCGTATCCCACCTTCTTTCCTTTAGAGGATGATTTTTAATCCGGCTTGCAAGGTGTTATCCTATTTTTGCCATCTCCAGAAATGCACCTGCACACTTGCACAAAGTGCTGCTGAAATCACCTCATTTACACGAAAGCCCCAAGCGATGACATCGTGCAGATTTGTGTCACGGAGAGAAACATGTCCATTACACGAGAGAGAGCAAGAGAGGGACAGGACTGCAAATTCCAGTAAGACTTTCTGTCCTGGAGTTGGCTTCAGGTGGAACGAGAAACTACAGGAATGGCAGCAACACAGAGTGCATAAACACTGAAATCCCTTCTGCCCCCCAAGACTTGATGTGGGGTTCCCTGATTGAAGCTGACAGGTGACTGAAGAAATGACCAAATGTCGTAGCAACTTTAAGGCTACAAGACATTATAGGGTCTTATAATTTTTCTTTGCAAAAATTTTTAATTCTGCTGTATTAATTATGAGCAGCAAGATCCCAGCTCAGGAATCCAGTTTATATATATATTTTTTACAGGAGTAATTAAAATCTTTCAGCTATTTCTGAGTGACAAAAGAAACATTTGATACCTAAGAATGTACAGTACCCATCATTGGGAAGTTGAGTTTGCTGAGAGTATTTTAAAAATGACATTGTCAGACTATACCAAACTCTTGCTTCAGATTGACCTGACCAGAAGTAAAACACCGGACGGTCAATTTTAGTTTGAGCTGAATTTCGACATTCCACCAAGTCGGAATCAATGTTTTGAAGACAGTCCCTCTTTCCTTGGAGCCCTGCTCCAACCGCAGCCGCTCCCACGGAGAGCTCGATCTGCTCCCACCGTCTCCGCTGGGCCCAGCCGGGGATCGCCGTGCTGCGCTCCCCAGGCCTGCTCTGCTCTGCTCTGGGAGGGAAGGGGAGGAGACGGACACGGCGGGAGCTGGAGCCCACTGACAGCTCCGCTGAGCCTGGCGATATTCCCTCCTGCTGGGGAAGCGGGGTTATAAATACTGGCTCTGTTCATTTCACATTTGGCTGTCATGCAACGACAGCAACGCTCCAATGCAGTGAATGCAAAGCACCCATGCTCTTGGCTGGAACAATCTCGTTATGAAATTTGGAGG
Organism: Regulus satrapa; assembly: GCA_013396955.1. NCBI lineage: Eukaryota > Metazoa > Chordata > Aves > Passeriformes > Regulidae > Regulus > Regulus satrapa. The sequence goes on along the minus strand of VWZN01019499.1, from coordinate 18,714 downwards.
AACAACCAGGAAAAGAGGTTTCTAGTTTCACAGATCTTTAGTCAGTGGCCAGCCTACAAGTATTTTATTACTTGCAATAAAACAGCACTCAAATTAGTATTTCCTCATTAATTTCCTGGGTATTGCATCTTATCCCATTAGAAAATTGTTTCAGACCATTACTCTGATTTAAATAATAAAATCTATTCATTCATCTTTATTATACAAACTTGGAGGGGTCTTAAGAAAGCTTCTCTAAGTGTTTTCTGGTTCAAAATGTTTCATGTGCTTTTCTCTTTGACGAGGAAACTATTTTTAGCGTTTGCAACCATGAGCATTGTACCATGCTATCGCTCTCCCAGAATAGCAGCTGCCGTAAAAAAAAATAAAATTAAGTGACAAAATATAAGTGACAAATTATATAGCTAGTTTGCTCCTTTATTTTTTCTGAAGCCATGCAGGCTTGCATTTTCAAGGTTAACTTTACAAGCTAGAAAACTTTACCAGGAAACTAGAAAAGTTTATTTGTGGCAAAAGTTAAAATTTTCACCTAAGACAGCAGCTTGAATTGTAGGCAAATCATATGCTGTGAGATTCTCTAAAAAACCAAACAAAACTAAACAGCCCACAAGTATTTACAGGTCACCCTCTAGACTCATTCAGTATGTCCTGCTGCTGTTTGTTCTATCATTTGCTGAACGTTTTCCAACCCTTTTTCCCTGTCAGCTTCTGTTGCATTCCAACTTGGAATATATCTCACCCACGCATTACCTGAGTTTACAGAGAGTGGCGCTGACATTACGGCTTCTCCTTCACTTGAAAACACAGCAAACTGAAAAGAATGGTGTGCTACTGAGGAAGGGTCCGGACAGAGGGCAAGTTTCACTGCAGATCCATCTCACAAAAGAAACAGGCCAGGTAGTACAAGGATTTCATCAGGCTCCACAAGCACATGTTTAACATACATCATGGACCAAAACTATTTACACACTGTCATGGACCAAAACTATTTACACACTGTCATGGACCAAAACTATTTACACACTGTCATGGACCAAAACTATTTACACACTGTCATGCACCAGAAGCACAGAAAGATGGAAAACTCCAAACTCGCTGTTCTTGTGAGACTTAACAGAAATATAACAAGGGACTGGGAACAGAATTGCCCCTGGCTTGCAGAGGTTGATGGCTTGTTGCTCGGGGTCTGTAGGACTGTTTGCGATCTGCACGCTCAGAAATGCGGTGGCCTCTCTCTGAGGCAGAGCCCGCAGCGCCTGTGCCCGCGGGGCCGAGGACGAGCTGGCTCCCGCTCCCTTCCCATCCTGCCGGTGGCAGAGCACTGGCAGGACCCAGGTGCCACAGGAGGATGCCCCCACTGCTGGGGCTACACAGGAGCACTTCGCTGCCTCCGGGGCTCGGGGCTTTGGGGGAGCGCGCTGAGGGACTGCAAACCCAGCCTTTCACCTGCCTGCACGTTTTCTGTTTTATATGAAGTTATAAAGCAAAGGACAGAGGGGAGATAAATGTTTTCATTGCTTTCCTGAAAAACAAAAGCTGATTTGCACGGTCATACTTTAAAAGCTAAAAATACTATGCATTTCTTAAAGGACCAGAGCTTAAATTAATTAAGGAAACAATATTTGGTCCCAGTCTCAAAATACTACCTTAGACAACATCACAAATCAGAAAAATCTGCAAAATGTCAAGCTTTTCACAGACTCTAGAATAGCATAAATTGTTCTCTTAACACTAAAAAGAATCAGCAGTGAAACTTAAATTTATCTGTAGACCGAAGTCAGCAGAAGAGTGAAAAGTCAACAATGTGCTTATGGGTTTTACATGCACACAGAGAAAATGGATACTTTTAGCAGAATACACATTTAAAGTATTATTAAGAAGTTGCATCTCCTGTTCATGCCACCCTAAAAACATCCTCTATTTTCTTGCCAGAATAGCTGATGCATCTTACATTTCTACCTACAGTATAGACAGTCAAATATATCATTAATTGGAAAAGAGGAGGAGAATTCAGTGGTTGTCTGCACTTGTGCAAAATAAGGATTTTTCCTTTCTTTCTGCAAGGGAGTTGGGTTAGAATTTGGAAATAGTTAGGAAATAACCCAAATGCAAGGAAAAGACCGATTTACTCATCATGCTAGTCACCATTCGAGTCTGAGTGAACAACAGAAAATGGTTGTCAAAACCACTCCACATGAACGTTCATTTATACATCCAATTCTCATCCCCTTAAGCTGCTAGGAAACCTCCTTTTCAAACTCCACTTTGGCTTTTTATCCACATAGTCTTGCTTAAGAAGGACGCACGGAGGAAAAAATAGAAATATATTTTGCAGATAGCTTTCTGTATTTTGCATAGCTTTCCCATCTATTGCACATAAAAAACCGAAAGGAATGCAACCATTGATTTGTTACTTCACTGATTAGGAATTCTGCTTGGAAGGGTTAAGATAGGCAGCACTTACTCTGTAACAAGGATTACAGAATTGACCATGGCACTGCAAGGGCTCAACAAATGTTCCTTGGCAGAGAAAGGCTACATGCCTACATTTTGTTCCGTTCTGCCAGTTCATAGGGGTTTGCCATGAATTATTAATGAATCATTGTGAACGGGCAGCAGAAATAAAAGAAATAAAACAAATAAAATTAAGCCTTTAATTTTTTTTTTCCTCCTAGGTGTAACAGGAATGCAGCTCAGAGAACTTAAGACAGCACTTAAAGACATGGGCACGGTATCAAAAAAAGGTTGAATTTCCTTGTTTGGATTCCTCAGACAAGCTTGTAAACAACTCCTGGTTTACAAATCTTGTCGTTGGCAGAGCAGCTAAATGATCTGATGAAAGGAAAGAGAAGAATTAACGCTAAGACCCTTTACCCTGAAGCGACTAAAAAAAGGCCCGTGGCAGCCCGAGGGCAGAGATCAGCCCTGCCGGGCAGAGAGCCCGCGTGGAACCGAGCCGGGCAGGCCCGTCTGGCCAGGCTGCCAGAGCAGCGCCAAGAGAACAGCCCCGGCCCGAAGGGAGAGCCGGGCAGGGCCGCCCTTCAGCTGCTGCTCCTACGGTCACACGCGCGGCTGTCGGTGCAAACCAAAGNCTTCATGCCTAACATATTTATTTCAGAAATCAAAGATCAAAAAGAAAGGCTTTGTGAGTTCCCCAGTGCTAATCTTGGTGACATCTTTCAACTGCCCTTTTAAACAATAAGCACAAACCCTTTATAGTGAAGTGGAATGAACTCACTGTGAGGAGGTATGCAGCTTACTGAGTCTTTACTGAATCTGTCCAAGCNAGGGGCAACTCTAGAGCACTGCTCCCGGGACCGCCTGGCGGCCACAGAGCCCGACACTCCTGAACCAAAGCCGTGGCAACCGGATGAAGGTTTGGGCCACTTGAGTTGGGATATTCGGGTGCAAGTCTTCTAATATTCTTGTCTCAACAAACAACATCATTAACGAAGTCATCTGCTCATAATTAAAATTATTATTTTCATGGATTTTTTAGCAGAGGGGTTATAGGAAGATCTCAGCTAGCTTTCCAGATGTACACTTCCATGCCTTTGAAGATAGAAAATAAAAAAAATTAAACCTCTGTGTGTATATATATATATGTGTGTGTGTGTGTGTGTATTTAAATATGTGAGATGCCTTCCCTCTGTAATTGCTCAAAGGCCAAATTTGAGCATTCTGAAAATTGTGGGCTGGTGCCAATAAATTCAAAGTCTGCATTAGANAAAAAAAGTTAATTTCCCTAGAAGTCCCTCTAGAAGTGAACTCTAAGAAAGCTTGAAAACATTCCAGGCAGCAGAAAATCTTTCTTTCTGCTCACAGCTCTGAGCTGAAAAGCCCCTGCTTGGTCCCATCGTTGAACCAAATTCATGACAGATCCTATATTTTTGTTACTGTCTATTCTGTATCCATCATGTCGCAACAATTCCACAAGTTTTGATTTATATTTCTTCTATTTTACCTACACTCTTAGGCTAAATGCTGCTATATGCTCCAAACTGCTGCAGGTATCCAATCCAAAATACTTTTCCTGAAGTCCTCGGGCAGCCAGCTCCAAATCAGTGACAGTATCTGTTCACAACTTGAGCCACGTATCCTTTGGGGGTGCCAATACCCCAAGAGCTTTGCACCAGAGACCTCTGCAAGCTGCATTACATATTTTTCAAAGCTGTCTGCTGAAAATGCACAAACAGGAGCCTGACCTTACAGACGTTGTACGACAGGTTAAAAAGGAGGAAATGCAAAAAGATGGATTTTGAGTTAAAGTAGCTTCCATACTTTTGGAGCCTTACGTGTATCTGTGGATACAGAGCAAGGTACAAAATATGAGACGTATACTTAAGTACACGATCATATTTGAGTACCAGGAAGGGACAGAGGCCCCAGGGGCTGAAGGGAAGACAAACAGAAATCATGGCCTGCCACAGAGCGTAAACCCCCCGTCAAAACCCTCCTGAAAGAAAAACCTCACTAATCACCAGGACTGGTCCCGCAGCATTAGAAAGCAGCTCCAAACGCCTCCTCTCATCCCCAGAAAACTTCCAATAAAATGTCTGTGGCAGTCACCCAAGCTCTTGAGGATGCTGGGCGAATATTCAGGGAAAAATCTTCCAGGGGATTTGGCTTTTAATACATGATCAGATGTGACCTATGCCACATTCAGACCTGGCTTGAGGCCTTTTCCAGATGTAAATTTTGTTGCTCTTTTGATCTACTATGCTCCTAAAAAGCAAATTCCTCTCTCTCAAGGTGGCTTTGGGAGATTTGTGCGCACCGAAGCTGCTCCGCTCGGTGCCCAAGCGGGGCTGGCCTACACACCACACGTAGAATAAAGAACACAGAGGAGGAAATGGCTTCATTTTGTGCTGTGTCTGGTGGAGAGGAGCCCGAAGGCAGGGACGGGAGGAGAAGGGCCCTACCCTTTTGCTCACCACCTGTGCCCCATTTCCCGCCCGCCGGCTCCGCTGTGGGCCACAAACCCACAGCCCAACGCCATTAGAGGCCTCTCCCGTGCGATTACTTCAAGTGACTACTTCCCCATCACTGCCTCAAATCTCACGGTTTAAATGGCAAGGGCACCTGCCCAGGGGAGGGCTGAGAGTTTTGTTTAGTCACTGTTCAGGGGCTCTTCGTCCCTGCCCGCTCAGCACAGCAGCCCCGCTCCTCCTGCGCAGGAGACGCGGCTGAGGTGCCCACAGGCACCCTCCTGCTAACAAAATGGTGCTGGAACCACACAGAAACGCCACACAAAAACTCTTTCCTCGAAAGAGCTTCTCGAGAGCTCCTCACAAACCCGAAGCGCTCCTTTACCTGCGGCTGGGAGCTGTGCGTGCAGGGCGGCGAGGACGGCGACCCTCCAGCCCTTCATCCCGCCCGGCCGGCAGCGCTGGGCACGGCCCAGGAGACGGAGGAGAAGATGAGAAGATGAGAAGCGTCTCCTGCGCAGGCTGTGCTGCTGCGTGGCTGCCACAGGAAGCGGCTCCGCTCCTCTCGGGGCTTTGGGAGTCCACCTGCCGGCTTCCTCTGCCTTCACAGCTTCTGAGCGAGGCCTGGGGTTTGCCTTCCTGCTATTGATGCTTGGGGTTTCCTTTGTTCACCCTTTTTCTCTCTACGAGATGGTTTTCAGCGAGCTGGGGTTTTTCCACTTCGTCTGATGGTTCCTAGACCATCCCCACTCAGTGGCTGCTGGTCTCTGTTTCTGGTGTCAAATTTGAGCTGACTTCAAAAGGGATTTATGCAACTATTCCCAGTGTGAACACAGGGCAGAAATAGAAATTTCAATCTGCAAGTTATAACCACTCTTGAACGATACAGCTGTCTAAACTCATAACGATAGTCTAAGTCCCTTTGTAACTGTGTAAGAAATCTCACATTACTGTACTCGTTTCAAAGGTGACAAATAAAAAACTTCAATTTTTTATTAGTAAAAAAAAGTTCATTTTAGACAAGTGTGTGACTTACAAAAGCTTGAAAACATAGCTTGGATGAACCTTAAGGCTTAAAGCTCAGCATCACTCCCATCAAAATACATTGGGCTCAACAGATCACAAAGGGTTTAATGTGTACAATAACAGTACTAATAATGCACTTGAGGATCAGAGCTTGGGCTGGGAGGAAATACAAACATCTCAATGCATAAGTTTTTGGTTTTTTTCTCCTGTTTCTAATTCTTAGAAAAGAAGGAAGAATGTGTCTCCAGGAGGTAAAGAAACCAGTGATAAAAATTTCCCTAAAGCATGGTGGGACGAGAGTTATTGTGCACACAAAAGGTAAAGCTTTATAGTATTTTGAAGGCAAAGTAAATTCTTCCAAGTTCTTGGAAGAAAGTTGTTACCTTGATGTCTGGAGTAATAAAGGCTAATGCAAGGATAAAGCACTCTTTTCTTTAATTGAATAATTTTATACCGTGCCAGTCAATACCAAAAGTACTAGACAGCAGAAGCAGTCTAGCACCAGGGGTGCAACATACCCTTCTGCGATACTCAGGAGGTGCTGCTGAGCCTCTGCCCTCTCCCAGCCCTGGGGAGGGTTTTCTGTGTGGCTCTCCTACCCCAAAAGCCCTAAGGAAAGGCTGGAGAGGGGCTCTGAGAGCACCAGGCAGAAAGCAGAGCACAGCCCAGGAGAGCAGCCGTGCACTGAACCTGAAAGAGGTGTCATTAGTCCCAGAAATGGCTGTGCTCAGGCACATGTTCTGTATTCCAGTGCAAGCTGGATAAAACCCTTTCTGTCCACATCTCTGTGTGACAGAAGATTGGCTGAAACAAGGAATTAGGGAGCAGAAAAAGACCCCTGCTCTCACTGCTGCCTGCCTCAATCTCACTGATGCCTTATCCAAAAGCTGAAGTATCATCCTAGTTATTGATATTTTTGGGTAACGGTGTTTCCAGAGGAGCAGATGGCACTGCTCATCACTATTCCACTGACCTCTGTCTCCTCCTGTTATTGATCATAGCTTCTCCCTCCGGCAGAAAGCCAGCAAATTATCACTTTGAATAAAGAGTTGAGGCCAAAGGTAAGGAAAAGAAATGAAGAGCTGTGTAAGAAAAAGAGATTAATGGCAGCAGTAGGCACACTGGGAGAACAGCAGTTGGGCCAGTGCGTTTTGATGTCTAGATAGGGAAAGGTCAGAGAAATTGAGTATATGGACTTGACTTGGAAGTGTGGGTAGAGTCAGAAAAAGGCTTTGCATGACAGTGCCCCTAGAAATTCTCACCCCCCATCCCTCAGCTTTTGTACTAAGGCAAGCTTATCATTATCCAAATACAACCAAAGTATACAGAAGAGCACTCATGCCTGCGTTATGAGTTACTCTCAAAACAAGCACGGCATGGGAGAGATGCAAATCACATGCAGACAAGCAGGACAGGAAAAGATAAAGGGGAAGTGGCCTCCTCTCTAGGAAAAAGCTTTTCAGGGTTCATAAGGTTTGCAATTTACCTTGAGGAATGATTTGCTTAGTCACCTTCTTTTCAGCCTTTCTAGTCTTTGCATCTCCAGGAGCTACACAGCACTGTAAAAACTTCAGCACCTCCTGCCCACACTGTGCACAGGCCAATGCTGCAAACGCATTTCTACCAACAGTTTAAACCCCACTGATGTTTCAGTTTACTCACTTCAGACTGTAAGGACTCTGTTAACCCGGGGCTAGAAATGAATGCCAACCCTCGTTCAGCTGAACCAGCAGCAATTTTTCTCAATATAGACAAGGCCACAGCAGAAATATAAAACCCTTCCTGCTGTGTTAAGGAAAGCTCTCAGTTAAACTGGACTCTTCATTATAAACATATGGGTGGAGGAAAGCACATTCTCAAGAATTACCTGCACTGGGAAGACTGCAATATTTGATCTGTGGTTTGTGAAACAGAATGGGTCAGGGAACTGAAGTGGTCCCCAAGTACAACTCCATGTGTTTAATGCTGGTTAAGGCGCAGCTCATTATCTGTAAGGATAAGATCTTTCATAAAACAGTCAAGGCATACATTCAACTGGTTCTGTGCATCCATATGCCATCCTTTCTCTGGACACAAAAAATCCTGGAACAGCTCTAATACAAGGAGCTGATTCATTCCCAGAAGCATTCCCCCTTTTCACGCTTACTGGTTATGCTTTGACTGTACTATTAAAAAAAAAAAAAAAAGAAAAAAAAAGGAAGGAAAAAAAAGCAGCAGGGTTTGCAGTTTTAACAGGAAATAAATGAAAACTGAAAAAAAAACCAAACCCACACCACAGTCAAGCTGAGGATTAAAGAAATATATAACTACACACTGCCCTCTGGCTCCTGTATTGCTACCACAGAGACAGGCCTGCAATCATCACAGCAGACTGCTGGGATGGAGAACAGGTCGGTTATCAGGAGCTCTCCTAAGCCTATTTGATACCGTTAGCACTCGCAGGCAAAATTAATTCCTGCATTACCTGATGGAGGAGCTGGCCGACCACAGAGGGGCGAGGATCCAGACAGACTGCAGAGCCTTGCCCCTGAGCAGGGGGCGATGCTTTCAGCGCCATAATTAACTCAACAAGTATTAAAAACATCTCTGGAGATGTTCACACAAAGATAACGGCAGTTAAAAAAAGCAACAATTTTCAGTAGTGAGTCAGCTGTAGCCTCCAGTCAGGCATGCCATTCAGACTAACACACTGAAAAGAAACGGTCTGCTGTTTATAGCGTGTAAGCCCACAATTTTTATTGATAAAATGTTGCAGACTGACAGTCCTACGCTGCTTCACAGCATCTCAATGCACTGTGGTGACTTACAGTGCAGCTTCGATTTGCTATAATTGGGTTCAACTGCGCTAATCCCCTCGGAATGCAGCAATTAATACTTATTTAGTGGTAATGGCTGCATTCCACGAGGATTAGTCCCTGCCCTGCACTTTGCCAGCAAATGAAGAGCTGGAAAGGAGACAGTGTCTGATTACAGGTCTTGCTTTGCAGCTCCCAACAGAGACACAGGAGTTGCTCTTGCTACAGCTGCTCCCCTTTGTGTATGAAAATGCTGCTTTTCCAAGGAAACCCACCTGACCGCCACCACTCCTGCAGCTGCACTGAGCAAATGCAGCGAGAAAAACTGAAAATAACCCAACCCCAAACAACCCAAACATAAAAAGGGACACCTGCGCGGGACCACAAAGACAAATAGGGCCAGGAGTGCAGGTTTCCTACGGGAGATAATAAACAGGCCCTGATGCGATGCAAAACCAAATTCCTATTCATTATTTCAGGGATTTTTGTGACAGGCAGTTTCCTGTTCCTGCTATGGTCTCAGACTCTCCAGTACAACAGGGGTTGTGGAAACCCATAAAGGAGAAAGTTAAAATACACCCTCTTTGAATGCTCAATTTTGAGACTCCTGAATCTGGAATACCCAATTTCTCCCTCCCCAGTGATGCCTTTATGATCTGCTCTGGATGCTGTGGTTCATGCACTCGGACCATTGCTTATGTCATATTTTAAGGAGGAGGGACAGTGCTTCTTTTTGTTTAGGCTACTCAAGCTATTCTCTCTGGCATCACCAACAACCCTGTTAATTGCAGGTGAATTTCCTCAATTACAATGCAGCATATGTAGAAAAAAACTGTGACTTTATCACTACACACATTCTCAAAATGCTCTTTTTAATTATAGAACAGCCTCAGTATTTTCCTGCATGGCTGTACAGAATGTAACTTATCAGGTTATGCCTCTTATAAATATAAAAATACTGAAGCCACATTTTAAGGTCTGTGGCAAGTATCTTCCTTTATTCTCCTCCTCTATTTGCCCCTAACATACATCTCTTCCTTCATGTTTCACCTGAGAAAAAACTTAATGAAATTGACTGAAAGTCATTTAAGCATTTAAAACAAATGAAAAATCCAATTCATGCTTGATTAGGCAACCTGGGGTTTTTTTGCTGAAAGACAACAGGAAATTAGTGTGCAATGTTCGTATAATCATATAATGCAGGGTTTGTGCAACTATTTATCTTTCTTATCTCTAAACAATTGCCACCGTTCAATCTAGGAACAGTTACTTTTTAACTCTGGAAGATGTTTAACAGGTTCATTGGCATAAAACCACTACAGAAACACAAATTATCTTCAATGTTTTCACATAAATATACATGCCTAGACATGCAATTACACACCATTTTTGACACTCTTTCTCTCCTTTGCACACGCACACCCTCCCTTTGGTTTTGTCAAATTACTCTGTGCTTGTAGCAATCACAGATTTATTAAAACAGCCTTAAAACTAATTACTCACAGATTAAAAGCAAGTCATCTTATTCTTCAAATAAAGCATTTCTGTCATCTAAGGGTATCAAGATGAGCTACAGGTATTTACATGAGTGCTGTAAACTGGTACCTACATTTTTATAGGCAAGGGGAAGGGAAAAGTAACGATGCAGAGTAAATTTACAACCTGAGTCAGTGGCAGTAGCAAAAATCAAACGAAGTAGTTCTAGACATGAGTGGGTACACAGGCAATACTACTGAGGTCAAAGGAGAGACTCTCCTCTTTCAACAAGACCCACAGCAGCTGTTGGGCCCAGCACCAGAAATGGGGCATCTCTGCTTTAAACTGAAGAAACTCGATGTAAAACTAAGCCTAGCAGCTGCAGGAATCAGAAGCAAATAACAATGGGGAATGTTAAGGCTTCTAAATGTAGGATATTAAGAGGCAGAAGAAGAAAATCATTCAGAATTGTCACTACAGCTATCAGGTTCTTTGATGAAAGCCTACCATTCCCTAAACAACACAGAATTGCTCTTTCTGGTAGCAACTGCATACCTGGGCACGCTCAACCAGAAAACTCCAGCTCTACAATCAGCACAACTAATGAAACTCAAATTTTCAAAACAAGTCTTTTGTACCTTTAATATATATACATGAAGTGGGGTTTAGTTCCTCTCCCCAGCCCACATTTGTCGTGACATTTATAGGAACTCGGAAGCTTCGAGTTCCATTCCAGATCTGAATCCAACAAAGTAAAACCAAATCTGACAAAGGCAAGAACCCAGAAACGTGACCCGAGCTTTGTTTCCACACAGATCGGGCTGTGAAGAGCACTGACCACTACACCCAGAATGAGTGAGCCTTGCAGCCCGACCTCCTTACACACTGGTCCAACCCAGAAACTCCGAGGAAGCCTCCAGACACAGAAGTTCTTCAGTCAAAAAGCCCTGCTAGCAACTGCAAGAGGCCTGCATGAGAAACTCACGGCTGAGCTCCCCAGCATTGCTGGAGAGCACCAAGGACTGCTGCACCCAGCAGAGGAGTGGCAGGGAGGGAGGGCAGTGCCTCAAGGCCAAAAGGAGCAGTCCCACAGCACTGGACAAGAGCAGGGACTGGGTGACAGCGAGCAGGGTCAGCCAGAGTCGAGCCCGAGCTCTAACGCAGCCCTCCTGGAGAAAGGGGAGCCCGCAGGCTTTTCCCAGCTCTGCCCCGGCACCCAAGCACCCGCGCCTCAGCCGGGCAGCCCAGACCCCTGCAGAACAGCCTGGGAGCACGCCAGGAAGCCAGGATTAATTAGCTGTTGGAAAATACAGATCAGAGTCAAGTGGTTTAATTCAGCTCATAAAAGCCTAAGCCACAGCACGGTCACAATAATGAGCCGCCTCTCCCTGGATCTGACAGAAATGAACATCCTGGAGTCTGGAGCCGGCTGCTCCACCGATGTTCCGAGGCATTCTACACCTGTCTCCATTTCCTTCACTAGAGTTACTTAATTTAAAAACCTTTAAATCATTTTCATGGATATTACTTCTGAGCTTTCTGTAGCACAAAATGATTACAAAACACAAAAAAATGATGAATGCTCCTTTTTTTTTTTGCAGCCAGCAAGCTGCTGTGTTTATGGAAGGAAGCATTCATAATGTAAAGCACTGTAGAAAAAGAATTTGTTCATATTATGCCCCTGCCGTTTGCTTTTCCAGCATCTTTGAGTTATGATGAATTCAATAACCACTTTTAAGTATTAAACATTTAACACTCCAGCCGAATGTAAGTCTGTAGCACCCTCTTGTGTTCAACATCAATATATCAGTTTATTGGATTTTTATGCAATGGTTTTTGCTCATGGAAAACCCTTTTGAAAACAAATGAATCCATTAAGTTACAATTAAAACTTTTTGTGTCTGAGACGCTGAGCTACCTCTCTCTTACTCAGGCACAATGCTAAACAACTAAGAAATTAATTCCAGAGATAACTGAATAAAGGATTAAATGAATACCAGAATCTATGGTGTAATGATCTTGCATACTTCAAGAGCCTACGTTTAAAACACAAGAAGGAAACGGAAACTTAAGCAGCAGAAACACAAAGATGTGAGTAAGCAAGGTGAGTGGAAGGAGGAGCAGGCTGTGGCTCCCCGTGCCACCTGACAAACACCCCGTGGCTCAGGGAGGCGCCTGCAGCAGCCCAGGTCACAGCCCCGGGCCTGCAGCCGCCTCCCCGGTGCCCAGGATGATTCACTGCTCTTGAGAACACGCTCAGGTACTTCAAGCACGCCCTGGCAGAGGATACACACAGGATACACACGGGGCCATTGCTCACAGCTGCTCCCGCTGATTGTACTCAGCCTCAGAATTACTCCTGAGAGCAGGAAGAAAGGAAACACGCTCACAAATGATTCCTGGATGAGCTGAACGGAATGAAGGTGAGCACAGGGAGAAGAGGTGAGGAAAAACAGGACCAGCTGATGGCTTTCTCGGGTTGGTGATATAAACATTTACACATCTGTCACTAAGGGAGAGGAGTGACAACCTGAACTGCTTTACATTCCACTACTGCGCATAAAACACACCGAAAAGTGCTCAGTGAGATGCACAGATACAGCTCTAGAGTTCTTCTCTAATTGACCCTCAGAGCCAGGTCTGTGCATGTAGCTTAACCAGCCTGCTGGTCACCATCTTCCCAAAGAAACATCCCCTTGGGGCCCTCCCAGATTTCAAAGGTGAAGAGATTCGGATGAGGTGCAGTTGTTGCAGCAGTATTACAAAACTGTTTTAAAATCTTACTGTTACCAAACAAGACGCTTCCACTTCCAAAGAGAAAATACTTGGGGATGGATAGCAAAAGAGAAGAAAACCAGAAACAAAGCCAGCATTATTCTGCACCAAACCCTCAAGTGAAAGCAGCACTTTGGAAGACGGTGGACTGGTTTTGGCTGGGATGGAGGTTTGGGTTTTGTGGTTGGGGTTTTTTCCTTAGCTTGCTTGGGGCTACGTTTTGGATTTGTACTTCAAGCAGCCTTGATAACACACCAACGTTTTATTGCTTGTGCAATGTCAAGACCTTCCCTGCCTCTCCCCCTGCCCTACCAGGGAGGAACCTGGGGCAGCAGGAGCACCTGGTGGAAGAAGGAAGGCGGGGATGTGTGGAATGATGGCATTTGTCTCTCCCATTCTCCAGCTCATGGCATCAGATGCAGGAAAGGAGGTGAGGTACAAAGACACGGGCGGAATGCAAGGAGGGGAAGGCAGGTGTAAGTAGGGACATCTCCCCGTTCATTCCAGGATGAAAGACATCAGGGCAGCAGAACAACAGGAACACTGGAAAGAGAGCGCCTGCAAGAAGGACAGCAGGAGGGAGACAAGAATTCCTGGACGTGTAATAAATAATGCTTGACACCACTTGTCAAAAAATATTTTAATTTCAAGAAAAGCCCAGCATCATCAATTTCACACATCAGAAGTTACAGGGTTACATGTAATGCATTCAGGTGTCCTCACAGAAAGGATTGAGTCCATGACAGAGATGCATTCGAGTTTTCACAACTGGCATTATATAAAAATATTTTTCAATTTCACATCAAGTAGCGGTGTTATCTATTCAACAGAAACTGTTCCTATATTGCAAGGGATTTTTGATCCTAAATTGGCTTTTAAATAGTAGAACAGAACAGTACCAAGTACTTTCCTTCCTCTTACAAAGAAAGAACTCTTAATAAGTTACATTAAAAATACTTTCACAAATCATCCTAGGGTCTGAGAAAAAGAGTGGTATAACAACACTAAGATACGGGGATTTTACATGATAAATCCCACTCTTCTATATATTAACCTCCTCTAAGGAGTCTAAATTCTTCACATCAACTAGGCAATATTTGCTCTATGCTGTAAGATCAACTTATTTGTTCATAAACACTTCTTAGTTTTGTAAATTTAGCACACAGCAGATCAGAGAGGATGTTAAAAAGTGGTTTTTATCGTTGGGTGCAACTTACTTTGACACAGAATTAATAAGGCACACCTTTCACTGATTTTCACTCTCTACAAATCATCAATCTTTTGTGTCATACTGTATTGCTTCTTTTTCACCTCTGGGTTACTAATCCAAAATTGCTGTGTAAGACTTCCAGACCCCAGAATCTGCTCAGTTCTGCTGTTCAGGGTAATAAAAGCTGATAAACTGCCACTTGATCAGACTAACAAAGCTGAAGGTTTCAGAGTCTCAACCAAAACACATTTACCCCTCACAACATTCTCACTGCATTTCCAAGAACTACTCTTCTTAATCAGCTATTCCAGGTACTACTCACCTGCTTCTGCTAGAGTCAGGGCACACAGAGCCAGCTGAGGAATACCAAGAGCTTATCCTGAGGTGTAGGTACAGCTGGCATGAGCACAGCTGCATTCCACAGCACGTTCAATGAAAGGGAAAAATGGCTCAAACAAACGAGTTTATCAGCGTGCAAAGAAAATCCTGAGCAGGATTTGGGAACTCAGCACATCGTTTGCCACTGTAATACAGGCAGTGCCTTCCATTCCACCAGCTGAGCCATCCTGTAGAACTTCACCTTAAAATTCTAAACTACACTGGTATGAAAAATAAAACAATATTGGGAAGTGCTCAGAAATATTGTTTAACTAAGGCACTGAAAGCTTTACAAGTGGACTAATCCTTGAGATTCCAGTAAACACAACATTCCTGAATTCACACTGTCAGACACCTTTCCAAATTCACATCCAGTGAATAAAATGTAGGTATTGCTTATGCACAAAGGTTTTTCAGTGTGACACGATTCAAGTTAGCAAGAAGTTAAATCTGCTTCATTAGGGTAATACATGATCATTAACAATGCAAGGTGTTTGATTTATTGGATTATTAATTCAGCTCTACACTACAGAGAAAAAGTAAATCTTTCATGAAACAGCCAAAGTAATCAATTTCCATATCAGCACCACCAAGGATCTTATTCCACCTACAAGGAGTAAGAATAAGAGTGAAATGAATGCATAATTCACATTGACTGTGACAAAATACATTTGAAAGTTTTGAAGACTCGGTTTTATGTAGACAAGAGAACACAATTTCTCCATACTTCAATATCATAAGGGACAGATTTAACAGCAATTTTCTTTAGGAACTATCAGCAATACTGCTGCAATCCCATGAATGTAGCTTCAGAAATGCTGGAGAGTCCCACTAGTATTAATTATTAGACCAAAACATCATCTGTCTTGCAGTTAATTCCAACAGAGGACAGTGACTGTGCCATAATACAGGAATTGTAACTCCCTGCTAACAGGTTTTACAGGTGTGAAATAAAACGAGAGCCAGCCAGGAAAAACTGCACTACTTACTAAGGCTTGACACTGTAGTACTCTTCTGGTGTCACAATTTTCAATCCTCCAAAGTAGTCCAGGACCCAAATATTGGTGATGTTGAACTTGGCAAAGAACCAATTATGATCTTTGGGCCAACTTTCCATTTCGGGGTGGCGACTGAATAATGCTTTTTTGGCTAAGCCTGCTTCTGAATCATTCACCTAAACAAAAGACAAGAAAATATTACAAGAAGAGAGTAAAGATGAGTTTCAGCTACAAACCACTGCTGAGGGCAGTGTGCTGTTCTCAGTTCAGCCGTGTCTTGTCCCAAGGGGCTCATCCTCAGGGTGCTGTGCAACTCTGGGAGACAGACAACGCTTCCAAAGCACTGGGCTTCAACATCAAATCAAAACGCAGCTTTTAGAGTTAGTATGAGCAAGAAGTACTTTGTCAACACAAGCATAAATCTCTTAACAAATCACAGAACAGGGCAATATGAATTCTAGGTATGTTATTACAGTGTGATGCCTCAGGTGGAATTTCACCTCCTCTGCACCTGCTCATTCAAACTGACAGAAACAGATCCAGCAGCGCTCAGACATTTGCAAACACACATACACACCCCCAAAGAGGATGGTTTAACAGAATCTGAAGAAAAGGGAACATGAAAAGAGTAACAGTACTTAATATACAATTTGCAGATGTTTAAAGAGTTAAATCAACAATTTGGAGCTCTGGGTATGGAGACCTAAATAAAATCAACTCCACTATTAATGAGAAACTCAGGAAAGCAACTACAAGATTGCTGAGTGCAATGTAGAAATGCCAGAGCTGTGAGAACACCAAATCAGAATTGAGACTGCCAAATAAGAGAGAGCAGCGATGACTCGTTCTCATGCTCAGTCATTATCCCCCAGAATGGGATTAGGATCCTCAATGAATAACAAACACCCTCTCAACTCCTCGGATGAGACACCAAACAAAAGAACACCGCCCTGGCAGCAATGCCACCAGGTCAGAGTGTTGTCTGTAATACCTGCAGCTCTGTAGCTCGGGTTAGCATTTACTTCACCAGAGCTTCAGAAGCAGAACCTCACACTGCTTGAACCGAAGGACTGAACTGAGCAAGGCAGATGTGAATGAAGTGTGAAGGCTTTTCCAAAATAACTTTTCTCAACTCCTAGTTTCAGAACACAGGAATGAGGGACATTTCCTGCACTCTTGTTCCCGCAGACTCCTTGCTAAGGCACGTCAGCAAAGCTCCTGCCAAGACCAAGGGGCTCCTTCATTTCCCTCCCACACGCCGTGAGCTGGCCCTTGGCTGTCACACAGGACACGTCAGCCCGTGCTCCTGCACAGCCTCTCTCACCTTCCTCCTCTCCCCCCGAAGAACCTGCACCTGAGGCACACACCCGTGCCCAGGGTCAGCTTTCGGCTGCTCACCTTGACGATGCTCCCAACGAAGATGATGTGGGCACACAGGGGGTTCTGGGGGTCGTATCTGTGCTTCCTGCAGTAAGGAGTCTGTGCCAAGGACACAGTCAGGGAGGCGTCCGAGTTGACCTGAAATGCAAGGAGCGAGAGAAGAGGGTCATGCTCACTTTCCTTATGTGAAACGGATGCCACGTCCATTTCCAGCTCTTGGTACTTTAGTCAGCCCAGTAAGACTGGCAAAGAGAACAGAGCTGCCATCACCTTTTCCTAACTACCTCCCCAAGGCTCCTTGGGCGAGATCTGAGTCTGAAATAAAGCCCAGTTCACAGGTGTGCTGAAGCTGGTTAACATAAAATGCAAACATCACAGAGCAACACTCCTTACATCTCTGAACTCAGCCCACCTCCTTCACGTGCAAATGATGACATTTTTCAATTTACAGACACAGAGGACAGTGCGGAAGACAAGGACATACAGTGAACATCAGGTTAATTCCGGTGGAAGGGCAAAGTGCTGCTGAGAAGACAACCAACAGGGCTTCACAACTGTCAGTGAAATTACTCAGAACAAAAACAAGCATCTCTCCAAAACAGCCTCCTGGCTCCCCCAGACAGCTCTTTTGGCATGTGAAGTCAATTTCAGAAGTTAGGTTCTAAAAAAATTCTGAGTATTTAACTGAAGCACCTAAGCTGAAGAATTAAAGAACCCGTATCTGATTATTTTTCTAAAAAGGAAATTGGGTGACCACAGCTTGGCAAGCATTGGCGCCACACGGGACAGCAGAATGCCACGTACTGAGGGCCATTATCTCCTAGCAGGGGGAGCTCCCCGGCTTGGAGAAGTTTCTCTGGAAGGGCTCATGTCCCAGAGAAACCTCCAGCGTCACTTGGACGCTGCGGAGAGCACCGGTGACCTGACGAAACAGAAGCAACCACTTGAGAGATAGGAAGCTGCTTAACTCCCACAAAGCTGACTCATGATTACTGGGCACCTTCTCCCTTGCCCGTGACTATCACGTGTCAAGGGTTTCTGCAGCAAAACAAGGACCTGTCGAGGGGCCTTCTGAAGGAAATATCCATTACCAGTATATACCGTGGGTTTTATGCTATTCTGAAAGCAAACAATTGTATCTGGGCTGGAAAGAAAGGAATCTGGCAAAATAAATTAGACCCTCTACAGTACTTAGATATAGAACTCAACTATTTTAAGGTAACAAACTAAAACCTGACAGGGAACAAGCAAAAATGATAAAACAGTCTGAAAAAATACCATCATTTTGTGATTAGTGTTTACTAATATTGTGCCAGTTACTAAAACAAACAAGCAGATCTGATAAGGGAGGCATACAACTGCTATTTCGTTAATTTTTTAGCAAACTTTTGGCCACAAAGGATCTGGGACAAGGCCAATTACACCTCAGAGTCTCAGCATGCCAACCCTGCCTTTCCATACGTGCTTCCCTTTATGGTAAGCTCCAGGGATTTGGTAACTATTCCTTCAGCAGGCTCTGGGAGAATTCTCTTTGTCCAGGGCCCTCACGGACAAGTTCCAATCGTTTTGACCTTTTTTGCGGGAGATTTTCTCTGTCCAAGTACGCCGTGGCGCCTCATTGCTCTGCTCCTGGGAGCTGCAGACCCTTCCTCAGTCGGGCGCTGTTTCTTTCTCAGGGAGGGTGAGCAGGGGCTTCTCAGGAGCCCCGCGGTCCGCACGGACAGCGCTGCCCGTGCCCGGCGGCTCCG
>VWZN01019493.1:186417-225078 GCA_013396955.1 Regulus satrapa | reverse complement strand
TTCCTCTTGGTTTTATCATCTACTACTTCTTCCATTTCAATTTCTTCTCAAAACTATGCAGAAATTGTTAAGATTACAGGCAGGTGCTAACTTCCCACAGCCAGCCCTTTAACAGAAAGAACTGCAGATTGAAAGTTATTTGAACACAATGATCTTCCATTATATTATTAAACTCCTCATATGAGATTTTTCAATGTTCCACTATCAAAGTGGTTCAGAATAAAATTTCCAGCAGAGAGCTATTTACACTATAAATACACAGAGGACACAGTAAATTGACACTTCTAAAAGGCTTTGTGTTGGATTGGTTAAGAGAAGTCCCAGCTTTTGGTGAACAAACATTACTTACACTGAAGCAGAAAAAAATTAAACAAATCTACATCAACTTTTAGGACAATAATAATTTTCAAAATAAATTATCATGAATCAGTGAACTCTTTAACACACAGTAAGTCATGTGCAAATCTCAGAACTACCTATTCCATTTGGAATACTCAGGACTTTTCCCATTATTACTTTGACAAAACAAATACTTAGAATTTGAATCTAATTCCTTGTATTTATAACACTGAACTTAACTTGCCTCTTGGTTCATTGAGCTTTTTATTACTGTTCTTATAAACAGATATGACACAGTCTTGGAAAATCCATCCTAACTAGCAGACATCTACCTGATTGAATCAACTATCTCTGCTTGGTCAAAACATCACAGTTCAAAGCCATTGGTTTTAAAATCATTTGCAAAGTGCCACAGGTTTATGATCTCTTGTTTGAGGCGAGTTTCTATACTTGAGTTATCCCCTGTTCTACATCTAAAATAACTTCACCTTTCACGTGCTTTGAGATACAGCAACACAACTGAGGTCATAATAACTTCTAAACTTCAATAAATAAGCAAATTAAGCATAATTTGTAGTTCATGTGATCTCATTTCACTCTCATATCTCCTATGATAAGTTTAAACCTCCTGCCCAGAGATCACTAGCAACCCCCAACGTATGTATATAAGATGTGGAAAAAATAATTATGGGCCCCATTGATAATAAAAAAGGCTTCATCCTTCCCTTCAGAGAGCTTGGGTTCCCACTACTCCCTTCTATGAATCACTTAGTTAGATATTCTGTAGAATAACGATTTCTTCAGCTTAGTTTCCTGTACTCACAGGAGGGGCCTGTATCCCGGTCCCAACACTGGCAAGTGATGCAAGTAGCTTTTCTTATTTACAGTGCAGTGAAAATGGTCCATAGTGTAATTCTGTAAGATGCAGAAAGAGAAGAAAAGCAAGCCAGCATCTTAAACGTATAGTGAATAATCCTATGAAGACCTCAGCTCAGTGTAAACATGCCTACATTTTAATCTTGAAGCCCAACTAGGAGGGAAGCACAAGAGTCTGAAGAGAATAGTAGAATGGTAAGTGATAAAGTGAATGTAACAGAGATTTTCAGCATCTGTTTCCACACAAGGAACTATATCATTTGTTTTCATCCTGGCAAGGACAGCATTGAAGGGAGATGTTGCAGAGGCTCATAAAACCCTCTGTACTGTGACAAAATGAGGGGAAAAAAAATTTCACTGCCTGTTTTACAATAAGGGTTAAAGAAAAATGAGACTAGGGTCAGAGTAGTCAAAACAAACCAAAATGAGGTTTTTTCTTACAGTACAATGTATAGTTAAGCTTGATGCCACCAAACTGTAACTACTCATGTATGCTTATTGTTGGGCTTTATTGTTCGGTTTTTATTTGGTGATTTTCGCTGGGTTTTTGTTTGGACTAAGATTTTTCTACAAAACTGGATAGAAATTCTTTTTTTCCTCTACTGTATACCAGCACTGAGTAATATTTCAATCTGTGTACCTGCTTAACCATTGTCTGAAAGTATCTGTCAGTACAGCTTTAAACAATGTTTAACAAATACTGCCTTCATGAATCAGGCTCGAAGCCAAAATATTTTATCTACTGCTGACTAAAATTGGATATTTCTGAGCAAGGTACAAACTGGATACTTGCAGAATAGTATGTTCACAAGACAATGTTCCCTGGGCCCCATTAGCATTTCAGCACTTAAAATCTAATCCATTTCTGCTCTGTGCCCCTTTGCCAAGTACCTCTGGGACTTTCATACTTGAGCGTGAGCTAGAGCAAAGCTACTGACTACTTTCTGGATTGTGTTTCCAGTCTCTAAGGAAAAGACTAGGGGAACAAAAACCTGCAAGAAGTGCTTTCAAACAGCTCTTTTTTGCACTAGCAGCACATCTGCTTGAGAAGCAGCAGCCATCCGACAAAATTCTTCTTTTTTGGCATCCCATCTCTTCTGCCATCTTTTTGCTGTTGCTTTTTCCCACCTAAGGAGAGTGCCATATATGCCTAACTTAAAAAATTAAATCCCATTATTATTCTTGCCCTTCATGCTGTTCCTGTCTCCTCTTTCTCCATTTGGTTCTGGATATCACCATGACAAAGCAGCAGCTGTATACATTAGCTGAAAACATTTCAGTTGTAATTGATCTGAGCCATAATAACTATACTCATGTTCTCATTTGCAGTGCTCTCATCAGAGCTTCAGACACAAAAAGATTTTTACAATTTTACAGATGAATTCCCTTCAATCTTGGTGTAACTTTCCAAGTAGCTTTTGAGAAGTCAGTCTGTACATTCACAGAGTCTTAGTACATAGCAGTAATCATATGGGAAGAAGAATCACTTAAAAAAAAAAAAAAGACAGGAGCAAAATGACCACAGATATCCCTTATGGCAGGAATTCTCCTTTCCAATACAAAGAGGCAGACAAAGCATGATAACCACAAGTTTTAACAGTTCCAAACTGAAGATTCCTGTTTATAATCAACTTCCTGCTCATTGATATAAGGCTTTCCAGGCAGTTCTTAGGTTTTGATTGTCATCCTGGGCCTACTGCATGTGTAAGATATATTAAAGCAATTTTCTTCTAAAATCACTCCAGCAATTTTAAGACATTCTTTATTTTGTTACATTTATCATTAAACACAGGTACTGCTCATCCTGTGTGGGCACTTAGCCTCTTTAAATTTTATAGCTATAGGCTAATTACCAGACTACTTCTGTATCACTCAAGTCTGCAATCACTGCAAGCAGTTATCATGGCAGAACATGTTCAAGACATTAAAGTGTGCTGGTCTTATTCACGTTCACCCCTACCAGGATACAAAGTCCAAGCCAACAGAAATGCCTGCAGTTTTGGGGAGTTAAAGAGAGTCAATAGGAAAATCTTCCTTCATGCTCAAGAGAGGCAGCAAAGCCCTTATTTTCTCTATTTTGGGGAACTGCCATCTCTCCCTCTGACTGTGCCCATCACAATCCTACCTGAAGGCACTGACAGGATGGCCAGGGACAGCCCCACTGATGAAGACATTTGCTTCAGCAGCACTGAATCAGTTCCACTGTCAAAGAAAATGGACTGGGCTCACTCTCAGAAAACCTACACCAGTGCATAGGCCTCCTAGTCCAGACATGAAAGAGAAGTGCCACAGCTGGTTAAATAATTCTGCTCAGAAGATTAAGTACATAAGGCAGGCTGTCATGCTTCCCGTTGTCCTGATAGCCATGCACTTTACAAAAGATGCCAAGTGCTATTGCAAACACAGTTTGTACTTCCATGACAGTAAGTGCTTCTCTGTGCTTTTCATTGCCACAGACCAGTGCTTTTGATCCATCAGCAGTTCTCAGGGCGCATTCCCAAGGGAAATTCTTTGAAATGTACCTTCATTTTGATCACTGACCTCAAGCTGGTCCACACAGTAAGCACTAGTGCAAAGAGCTGCAGTTGCTTTGTGCAGAACTTTATCTGATTACCAGATTTCAAAGAAGCTAAACTCGGGCTAATCCACCACATAAAAGAGTCAAACTATTTTTGATGCATGGTTTCTCTTTTAAACCTATCAAGCGACCTAAAATTCAGACCACAGTTTAGCCCAGTTGTTTTGGGTTTTTTTGTTTTGTTTTGTTTTGTTTTTTGTTTGTTTGGGTTTTTTTGGTTGTTTTGTCCCAGAGCCAGTCTGTTACAGTTTATCACAGTAGATTATGCTGTATTAAGAATATTATTCTGGAGATAATAGAGCATTAGAAAGACTTAAGAAACTCAAATGTACATACAGATCCAAGAAATAAACCCCCCCAAAACACATGCAGAACATGAAAATGTAACAGCATAATCTACTCATAAACAATTAGCTGTTATTACTTTCTTCTGATACTGTTAATATATCTTGAAAAGACATCAGGGTTTTATAATTTTGTCAAATTAATGAATAAAAAAGACAATATAAAGACTAAATCATTTGTCTACTACATTTGGCACAAGAGTTGCTTCATAGCAAGTTGTGTGAATTTTTTTATACATAACATCTGCAACATTAAAAAAAATGCTTATAATATATTGAGAGCCCCAGCTGTTGTGGGAATAAAGAAATCCTAATGATATCAGAAAGCAGGAATTATATTTCATTCACCCTTTTTGCCATGGTGAAAAGTCATTCAACATGATCCAGATGTTTGTTCTGGGTGTTAGAGAATGTCTATGTGGTAATTATTGTGTGAGACACGAGATTTTTCTTTATAGTGCTGAAATAATTGATTTAACTCAGAAGTGAAAAATTCAGAAATATGGAAGCCCTCTTCCATTATTTTTCAGAGTGGAGGACTTGTTTTAACTTTTTTTTTCGTATTTTGATACTTAACATGAAGTCTCATGAAATTTTCCAAAAAAAGCAAAAGGATAATAATATAAGTAAATAATGAAGTATTAGAATGGCAGATTAGGTTTCCTAACAAGTTGAATGAAATTCTGGTTTTTGGTAATATGTGCCATTTGTCACTAAAGTTACAAAAACCTTTTGTAATTATTTCCAGTTCTATGTGAGAATTATTCTACTTTTTTTTAATGGGGAGAAAACTGAAGTTTGGAGTGCAAAGCATATTGCAACTACCCAAAATATATTTTTCCTTTTAAACCCTGTGCACTTACTTGCATCAGGCTCACTATATCTGAGCTCATAAATTTCCCAATTCCAGCCCCACAAATGTTTATGAATATTTATGGAGATCTTTATTATGGAGAAATAGAGCACCAAGGGAGAAGAGAGCTCTCTCACCACACAAGACCACTGGGGTGCTGAGCTATGGAAGCACGCTGCTCCTCTAGACCAGCTTAGGCTTTTGTAAATACACCAGTCATAAATTTAAATCAGCCATCAGTATTGATGACTAATATTGACACCTAGGCCTTAAACACCATTTAGAGCTTTAACTTCTGTCAGAAACATCAGGTGAAGTGACAGCTATTCCTGTGTGGCCAGAAAGAGAGGAGCAGTAAATAGCTATACTTGCACTTGCATACAAGTTTCCATCATTACATTTTAGTAGACTGAAAGACTGTGCGTTTACACCAAATCCCCTTTCTTAATGTTTTACAATACCAGCTGAGAGGGAAAAAAAATTTTAAATGGCATAACATTTTCCATTGATTTCCCCAGCTGATGATCAATGCTGCTGCAACACAGATGACCATCACAGCCCATGCAAAGTCAACAACAGCATAAAAACAATTATACTTGCAAAATTATTAGAGCTCTGGAGGGAGGAGAAAATGCAGTATTGCAACAGGTCTGCTTCCTCTTGAACAGGCTTAGGATAAAATGGAATTTATTCAACTGCAGGAGCCAGACAAATCTACTAAGAGAAGCACTCAGGGAATGCTCTGGCCTTGCCTGTTTTGGCTTTAATCTCCTTGCTGTTACCTTAATATTTTCAGCATAAATGGAAAGTTTTTTAATTACTATTTATTTAAATGAAAGTGGCAATAATAACTACAAAACTACCCCCCTGCCCCACACACACACACAAAGTGGACAATTGACTGATGTCTATAAGGTCTTCTCAACTTTAGCGTAGTGACAACACGGTACAAATAATTCACACAATTCAGCAGGGTGTTTCCAATCTTATATGTAACACCTGACTTCAAAGACCACCCCAGTTGGAAAAACTAACGTGAGCCAAAAATAAAGTTGACTGAGTTTTTATTGACAAATACCATCTGCTCCTTGTGCACCTGTATTACAGACGTGATAGCAATTAGTCAGAAATGCTGGTCTTCAGATGCTACTGAAGTGAACATGTTTGCATTGGCTGTTTATTTTGTAATGCATAATTTATTGCCAAATGCTTCAGATCCAAAAAAGCTGCAATGGTGTTTGCTCACATCCAACTCACACCATTGGAATCAATCACTTTTCTGCAAAGCCAGACACATATCTGGATTCCTCTGCAAAGAGGTAGCATACATAATACAAAATTTAAAAGCCACTCAAGCAGGTCCTGCTGAAACTTCCCTGAGGTGATCAGGAAGCTACAAACTACATGAAGCTTTAATCTCTACCACCCAGCACATTCATGTATTAGCAGTGAAAGGAGCTCTGCTAGGAAGACAGACCATGTATGACTTCTCTCTTGGTACCAAAAATCTGCAGCACCACACTCAATTTTGACTGGGGACAGGGGTAGGAATGAATCCAAAATACTGACACCACATTGAGGAAGCTGGCTGGAGGTTCTCAACTCAGCTAAGATGCAGAACATTTTGGGAAAATAGCTAAAACATAGATGAAAGTCAAGCAATAGATTTCATTAAGAAGTTGGAACAACAATTTACTTTGCAAAAAATGTTCTTGACTAAACTTCCGAAAAGAAAAGACAGGCAAACAAAACACATTAGAGTTAAATACTATTTTTTTTTTTCTTTTTTTTGAGATGTTCCCTAATGATTTCTTTGGAGCTTCTTTGATGAGGAAAAATTTGGGTTAAATCGCTTGTTATTTATATTTTAAAAAAAAAAAACCCAAAAAAATCATCTGTAAGCTCATGTGCATATGTATAAGATAAAGAATTTAGGGAAAAAATGAAAAATAATACAAACAAAGCCCAATACCTAAAATTAATTAAGAAACTAAATTGCCCAGATTATTCTAAACATTTCTAATACTTTTATGGGGAATTGACAACAAGTTGGCTAGAAGCGTGAAATTTCTAAATAAATTATTTGTGTAACTTTCTCTATTTGTTCAAGTTGTAGCTGCTAACCTATCAAGACAAACTTTTCTGTCTTGATAAAAATACAATTTATTTATTTATTTACCAAAGTGTTAAAGTAGCAGTGAAGGTCCCTGAGTCACTACAGTTGGGTCAATAAATGTGCCTGTCTAGCTTTGAAACAATCTCTCTACAGACAACGGAAAGAAATATTTGTGGGTAATAACTCTTTATTGCCATGAAGAAGGCATCTGAAACAGATCAGAAGAACCACACCCTAAAGTTTTCTCTTTCTTTTCAAAGATTTTTTTGCAAGAACTTGATGAGAAGCTAAGGAGCAGGCACCTACATCAGGAAACACCTTTGCCCCGTTTCTGACAAAGCCTCTAGGGTTGGAGTCACCCCATCTCTTAGGTGCAAAGTTCACACCATTATAATTTTCGGATTTTTTTTTCCCCCCCAATATGTATACAAGCCATTTTTGTGCCACTACAAACATCTTGTATCCTGTTTCTTTCACTGGATGTGGAAAAAATAAAAAGCTAAAAAAGTAGAGCATGACAAGTTTGTTCAGAGCACTTTACAGCAGAATAAAAACTTCACAGAAAAATAAGACACTCTCATATTGTTTCCTCCCTGATAAAAGATCTATAGTAATCACCAATTATTCTGTCACAAGAGTCATCTGGGAGTTCAGAGAACTGTATATGTTGCAAAATGGAGATTCTGTTTCACCACACAGAACCATTTCTGGAATGAAAGAAGCTAAAAGAAGCTACTTATGTTAATGAAATTCCCCAAACGAATATTTACACGAGTGAAGATAAGTCTTCATACATGTTTAGCTTTGTAGGACCCTGGGGAAAAAGAGAAGCATGCTTTGTGCCAAACTAAAGACATCACTGTGTGTTTTTGTGGAAATCTTCCCCCAGATTCCTCATCCTGACTGCTCATATAGGACCTACATATCCTGGCAGGAAGAGAAGTCAAGGAAAGCAAAATAAGTGACATTCAGGCTCAAAGTGCAGCAAGTTCCTTTTTCACTTCAATGGAACTGAAATTCATCAGGATCATTATTATTGTGTCTCATATTCCTGAGGCTACCAACAGACAAATTACATTTTCCTTGTTTAGTTTACTTATTCAGCATCTCCTCCACACCGGCAGGTACATGAAAAAGTCAGGGAAGGTACATGGTCACAGTGAGCCGAGTCTTTGCGAATCCAGAGCTGTTGTTATATTCAGCATGGTTGTGAAGGCCACGTACTACAGCCTGGCAGTTTGGAGCATGGAAACCACCGTCCCTAGCCCTTCATTATAAACACCACAGTATCAAATATAGCCAGCACCGAAGTTCACAACAAACCACAAAATGATAGTTACTGCAAAAGTCAGGGGTCCTCCATTTCCACTCACACCTGGTTTTGATCAAAATATTTGCAAGGATTTTTGGCTACTTGAAGCCATGTACTGGAGATGATGCTATACACAGCTCACAATCCTGGAACAGGGGACCACAGAAGCAGCAGCCCTGCCAGCACTGCACTCCCTAACTACTTTCCCACTCTCCTAGCTTTGTGCTGATACACAGGATTTTTTTCCTCCCTTCATTCACATAGGTAAAGACATGGAATTCTGCATTTGAAGGTCCAAGGAATACTTGGTCATGATAAAATGTCGACTATCAAGGACAGTATCAGGCAGGTTACTATTAAAAATCAAGCATCTGGTTAACAAAAGAAAAGAGAGAAATTATAAACAATGAGAAAGTGAAATAAGCTGGTCTCAAGACAACTCACTAACATCTAGGCGTGTTTGCTACAAATATATATTTTTAAATCACTTCTGTGCCTTTATGTTTTTGCTGTGCACAGACAGGTCCTTCGGGGGGATTAATTCAAAAAGGTGCATCTTCATTCTTAAAAAATGTGGTTGTAACATAGATGGCACCAGGTGTAGTGTAAAAAAAAGAGGAGGAGAAAGGAGGGAGGCAAAACTCTGAATTGTTACTAAAGTGAGGAGAAATCTCTACTGCCAGCATAACTTGGGTCACACAGCAAAGGGTTCTTCACAGGAGACACAGAAGAAGGCTGAGGGGATAGAAATTTATAGTTTACCCCAGGCCTGTAAGCCCCTTCTCATGGTTCTTGACTAATTCCAGGACCTTGGCAACATCTGTCCTGCCAAGGCACTGGTTCTTTTCCTACCTAGTTGGTTGGTCTAGAGCTTCAGGGGTGACCATAGGTCTTGTTGAGACTTAGTCACACAGCATTTTCACCTATGTCCACCCACTATTTATGTTGTGTGGGCAGTGTTAAATGCTTACATTCAGGGCAGGACAGCATTAGAACCATTAGTTGACCTCAACACTATTTTAAAAGTTGAAGTTTAGTAGTGTTTTCTCTCATGCATTTTGACACTTCCTAATTAAAAGATGGTAAAAACAAGTAAAAAGGCATTGAAACCACCTCTAGTGGTTTTCAAACTGTGCTATTTTACTGTTGCAAAAGCTTTTAAAATTTGATTGCCAATAACATCCATCACTGACTCCTGCAAGACTTTGTAAAACAAGACAATAAATTTCTCTTTTCCAAGACTAATAAAAATTGTAACAGTGTCAAATAGGACTTCAGATTATTTTTCACACAAATTATTGAAAGCTAATTTTGGCTTCATAGACTATATAGCTATATTATTATAGTTTACTGGAGCATGGAAGTGGAAGGAAAGTCACACCTCCCTTCATTGCTCTGTTGTCTCAAGGGGTTAAACTTTTTTTTTTAAACCCCTTTGGTAGGAAAAGCAATAGAAGGCAAATACAAAAGCATCTCTATACAAGAGGGGAAATGCTTGCTTAGGAAGCAGTTTGAACAATCTTAGTTCTTATATTCTTCTCAGTAAAATACCCATATATGTATGCACCTATTTTGCAGCTGGTGTTAAAAACATGGAAAAAATTATAAAATCCATAGTTCTGTACCTAATTGTACCATGTTAAAAGGAAATAACAATCCAGGCAGTTACAATCTTACTAATGTACAGGTTGGTTGAAGTAACAGTGGGATGTATGAACTCAGCAAAAGTTACTGCTCTCTCCATTTACTTAGAGATAGGTATTATCTTAATTTCCCCCAATTAGAAAATCCTCCAAAATACCTTATGAACTGACTCTTTGTAATTTGATTAAGTTTAAAGTGCTTTCTTTAAATATATAAACCAAAATATTTTTCCCAATATTGATATTAGATAATAAAAACATTTTCTTCAATAAAAGAATTTTTTGCCAATTTATTAATCTAATTTAAACAGTATGGAAGTAATGCTTGTAAATAGTTTTTCTTGGCATCCTTGTCATATGACTGTGGTTTTCAAAATAGGATGAAATTTTACAACTTTAAAAGAGAGGAATTTTTTTTGCCTAATACAGGAGTCAGTAGATAAATCTGAAGATGATTATTGAATGTACTGAACTTGAACAAGAAATCATTTGCAGCTTTAACTGTGATTTATTTCTTACTTCTGAAATACTGTCAGACAAATCATTCCAAGTGCCTGATGCTGTAAGTAACATGGCACATCAAGTCTGTGGAGGTAGAAATCCTTTCTTTCTAGAAGAGGAGTAGCTTAGAAACATTCATGCATTTAACGGGCTCCAAACCATTATGCTTGTTCCTATGCTTAACCAGTAACTCACAGGAAAAATCCCAGTTGAGCAGTAAAAGGCTCCTGGCAATAGGAAAGGAGCAAAGGTTTGCAGAAACACTGTTTTACTCATCCACTCACTTGCATTTACCTCATTTGTGAAAGCCACAGTCAGTGGTACCAGTTTAGAAGTAGCAGAAAGATTTTCAGACAACTTGACCACGCCAGTCTGAAAGTTGTATAGTCAGAGATCTCATGTGGTTCCTACCTTCCTCTGTCATAATTATATTTCTTGAAAGGGTTAAAGAGGTGACTGAAATTCTTCCAGTGAAAAGATAAATCTGGGCTTGCCCATAACTGCCCAAACCTTGGCAAAGCTAAACAAAGAGCACAGACCTAAGCCCTGCCAAGATCTCTGAAGGTGATCCCCTTCCTTGCCAGGTTTTCTCAGCCTATGACTGTTCTTTTTTTTCCCCTTATCATTCTCATTTGCATTCTTAAAAAAAAAAAAAAAATCTCCACCAATTCTCTACCTAAATCCCACGTATCTGGAGAGATGGGAGGGACATTCTCTACACCAGGAGCACCCTGACTGGAACACCTGGCCAAGGAATAAAACATGGCTTTAAATTCCTATCTTTGCTGAGAGTGATAGAATGGGAAAAGTAAACTCTTCAAGTTTACAGGGCTCTCTGGCATGTTTCTCCACAGGAGCAGCTCTAGTGTGGAAAAAGTAGTTCATTGAAAATGAAAGACATTGTAAGCAATTTTATACTCAATGAGTCAATGTCAGAAAATTGGGTGCACAGAGAGCAGATGTACTGGCACAAACTAAAAATTAGAACTTTTATTTAAGATAGGGCTAGCTGGCCAACCACGCTTAGTATTTTGCATTACATATGCCATTATTTAAATAGCTAATTGAACAATTCCACAAACAAAAATCAAAGTGCTTTATCAGAGTAATTTTCCACTCCTTGGCTTAAAGCATTCCCACTGGAGACAGTAAAGTAGGGGTCAAACCTTACCATTAAAGAAGGAATTTCAGCCTTAGCTTTCCAAAACCTGATAAAATATTTTAGCTTCTACCTAGATTTTTTTAGTTTCTTTTTAAAGGGATATTGTTCCAACAATGTTTTCTTTCTGGGAAGCTTATTAAGGGCACAAGCAGCTGGTTGGGTGGATATACTGCGGTCACATTTTGTGGGAACAATTAGTTCGTTCTTTTAAAACGCCCATCTGTGACTTTTGTTTTGGGAGCAGAACTGAATTTAAAGACTGCTTAGTATCCCACTAAGTATCTGATTGGCTGTACTTGCCAGATTATCACATTCACTGACATTGGGTTTATGAAATTTGATGAAATTAAAGCAAGGAGATTGGAAAAGGAGTGCCAGAAAACAGTACCTATTTGTGTCTTACAGTGCCTCTTCCTTAAGGGCAACCGGAGGTTGCTGCAGTTTCCAAATTGCCATTTCAAAACCTTCTGGATCTTGGCCACAGAACATTCTTTTCAAAATTGCCACAGACACAGATCACTCAGATATGGGACACACAGAGACAGAGCCAAAAGCCAGAGAGATACAGAGCCACACACAAGCAGCTGCTGACTTTTGATGCAGGGCATAGGTGCACTTGCCCATAGGCCTAAAAATAATATTTCCTGTCCCTCATCCCCTATTACAGATAAAAAACTACAAAAATGTTAGATCATCTCTTAACTTTCTCAAAGGCTACTTTTAAATACTTCAAAACCTCTGTATTCTACTGTTTGGGGTTTTTTTCCCCCTGTCCTTCTCAAATTGCAGATTTTCTTTACTTAAAGTGTACTCTTACCCTTTGTGATGATGAAGATCCCAGGTCAGCAACACGTTTCTTCAAAACAAGAATCACTCACTGCCACAGGAATGCAAAGGAGGAATGCAAATCTTCTCAGCACTGCATCTGCTGAAGATCTTTGTGCTGGTGCAAGGACAGGAAACTGCAATGCCCAGGGTTTTGCAGGAGCAGGAAGCACAAACAGGTGTTTGCAATTTCTATCAGCCGAAGAGCAGCAGCAAAATGTAATTACACCCAACAGCTAAATAATATAAGAAATAAATAGTTCTAATAAATAATAGTTCTAGCATCAATTTTGCTTCAAAAANNAAAAAAAAAAAAAAAAAAAAAAAAGAAAAAGAGGGGGGGGGGGGAAGAAAGGCATATACATTCTCCAATTCTGAGATTTTGTCAGGGCTTGCAGGCAACCTTCCTGTGTGCAACAGGTCAGCAGGATTGCTGGGAGGTTGTGCAGCCAATACCCAGATTTTGGAGAAGTTGAAGATGCTTTGCTAGAATCCCCCAGACAAGGTCAGTCCAGCCAAGCATAGTAATGGACTGCAGGGCCATAGGAAACACATGTGGGGAGTGCACAGGTGTTGCACATTTGAGTTTAGATGCCAGAAAAACGAGGATTTTTTAAAATTTTGATAAATACTTTTAACATCTTAAATCTTTCTAAGGTCTACTCTGGAGTGGCCCACAATTAGAAAACCTGATGTCACTTTATTTTTTTTCCCAATTGATATAGGTAAAGGGAAATATGAACTGCAAAAAATAAATATACAAACATTTTTATCTGTCACAGATGTGACAAGAAATATCTGTGATGCTTTTTTACTACACAGAAAAAAAATATTTACAGAATACTTAATTTTTTTTTACCTTGAAAATCCTGATAATGTAACAAGCTATTCTTAAAATTAGATTTGAGAAAGGAGGAATTCTGTTCCATGAGCAAATTACTGACAGAAATACAAATTTTCATATAATGCTGATACATTCAATTTAATAAAATTTTAGCAAACAGCATTACTATATCCATCCTCCAATTTCAGATCACTTACATGATCCTTATGTCTTTATGTGTGGTCACTAGGTATGCCTGTTTTAGGAGTCTAATGAAATCTTGAGCCATTCATATATTGGAAAATGCCAGACTGACAACTTTTAGGAAATGAATGTATCTATGACTCAGTATTACACTACTTCTAATAGTGAAAAGATTCATATCCATCAAGACATATCCTATATTAACTAGTAGTTGTCAAGCAAATAGGTGAGTTTTCGTCTTAGAAGTGGTGGAATTCATAACTATTCGTTTCTCCAGTGCTTAGAAGTGCAGAAGATGCATATTTTTGTGATAAATTCTTGACATTGATTGATGACTCAATTTTCCATTTGAAAAATAGACTTGCTGAAATACAGCTAGAACTATACTATTCTGCATCTTCAAACTTTGGTAAATGAACCTGCTTTGTTACTCTTAGAAAAACTGTAAGCTTAAACAATTTTGCAAACTTCAACATCTGATACAGGATAAAATATATTTCATCACAATGAAACAGTAAAACAAAACAATACAGTTGATGTTCAATACTAATTAAAAATAATTAGCTTGTATAAGCATCAGTTGTACTAACTTTTTAAATTATTGATGAAACAAGCAAAATCAAAACCCAGGACTTTTATTGTACAGTGTAAGTATATTTCAAATTGTTACTGCATGTTGACAAAAAGAACAAGAGATTAATTTGGTTGATTTTTTTTTTTTTTTAGAAGAAATTTCTCAGATTTTAAGAACGTGGGAAGTTTTTAAGTTTTACTTCAGATTTTGAAGCTTTGGGGTTTTTTTTGTAGCTTAGAAAACTCTAGCTATAAGTTGCTGTTTAGCACAAATAAGCAGCAAGATTTAGTTTTGTTCACAGGATCTTGAAATTCAAGAGGAAAGCTGGTTTTTTTTTTCTTGCTGAATAAAGCATTTGTCTTTTGTTTTGTTGGGGTTTTTTAATGGCCTCCTGAAAGAGAAAACATGTACTTCTGAAACACACAGAGAAAGAAATGCACCATCCTTGCCTCTGAAAATGCTTAACTGGTTTTATGAAGAATCAAAAATACTATTCATTGAATATTAGTTCATCATATGTCTTGTGGGAGCCAGAAAAAAAAAAAAAAAGAAAAAGCATGAAGCAGCAGAAAAATATAAACTACAGTTTATGTGCTGATTCAAGAAAATAATGGAAAAGGTTAAAAATAGAATGCCCATTTACATGTAAAACAGTGGGAGAATCTTACTGTGGAGACAGTGACTGGCAGTAGATGGAACCGTTCCAAGAGAGTAAAATTGCTGGTGAGGTAAATTCAGATTATTTTGAGTGACAGACAAACAAATCCTGCAGGTTAGGGTGGCATAGGTGGAAATGTGGCGTGGCAGGATGGCGAGGGATGCAGGGTGACTCATGGACTCTTGTGCGCTGGCTGTAAGCCGGATCTTGGCCGGATCTTGGCTGGATCTTGTCTATTGGCTGTGTATCCTACAGCTCTCTGCTCTGGTCAGCTGGGCACACTGAAGGACCACTCGGAGCGCTCCTGCTGGCTCCTGTCTCAGCACACAGACAGCGCTGCTGGTGCAAAGGCACGCACAGCCTGCGAGGAGAGGCCTCTGCCAGGTGTAACAGCCTAAAGCACCCAGCTCAGCTCCCCTTACCCAGACACATACTTTCCGTGTAATACACTTCGTATGAATCCATACAAAGGAGTAAACAGTGAAATGCCCCCTCTGAGCGACCAAGAAGAATCTGAACCCCTTCTCCTAACAGGAAATCTGTTACCTGGCGTGCCTTGCGCAGCGCTTGATTAGACCGGAGCAGCTTGGGCGCTGATTCTTAGCTGCAGTGTGGCTGGGTTTGCCACCCTGCGCTGCTGCACGTCTCGCCAATGACTGCAATCAAGGAGAATTTTAAACAAGCCTAAATCAGGGCAGTCCTCAGGTTGTTTTATGGCTTGTGGAAGGCAGCCCAGTCTGCAGGGGACCACACAGCTGGAGAAATACAGGAAGTGAAAAAATAAGCCAGTGTTAAAAAAATCAGCGATTCTGAGCATGTAGGAGAGTAACTGCAAACTGCCTTAACTTGGAACCATCTATCTTCACTTATCCATTTGAAGAAATAAGAACTTTAAGGTATCTTTCAAAGTAAGGAAGAACTTGAC
Source organism: Regulus satrapa (assembly GCA_013396955.1). Lineage (NCBI taxonomy): Eukaryota > Metazoa > Chordata > Aves > Passeriformes > Regulidae > Regulus > Regulus satrapa. The sequence goes on along the minus strand of VWZN01019493.1, from coordinate 209,345 downwards.
TCTTTTTTTTCCTAGGCCTTCATAGTGAGTAGCTGTGATGATGGGAGCTCCATTCCTTCACCCTCATGGTGGTACAAGTAAGGAAGCAATGGAGGCTGGCTTCCTGCCCCTTTTTATTTGCATCCAGAAACCACTTTTGCACCATCTGTGGTCCTGTTGCAATATCTACCTGGGAAAGATTACCTTCAGACTTCATTGTAGATAAGACCACACATGGCAGAATCATGAAGAACAAGCTCCCTGGGGCCTTATTCACAGATGTGGCAAAGTCTCCTCCTCTTGCAGCTACTGTAAGGGCAGCTCCCCCAGTTCCTTCTCCCCACATAACTGTGGGCCACAGGGATGTGCTTATTTTCCCTAGCGAGAGAGGGGCTTTTTATGTCAGCCCTCTGTAATACATGAACAGCCTTCCAAACTCCCAGAAGAGAGACAAATTGGCTATACAGCCTTTTTTTTTTCCAGATCAGAACAGCACAATAAATCACAGTGCTTTGTCAGGGGTGGGGATGTGACCTGTGGTGCTTGGTTCAGGTGTTTCTCAGCAGCTTTCAATATAATCTGCAAAGAAAATGCCTGCCTGGTGTTGCCTCTACAAAGCCACTCAGTTCATTGCCCATGGGAAGCACGTACTTCTCACATCACCCTTCTTCCCCTCAGAGTTCTTTGATTTTTGTAGTATGGCAGAACACCAGACCTATCTATATTCAGGCACAGTTTTTGCATGGAAATCTCTGTATAGCGGGCAGCTTCTGGCTTGTTTTCCATCACAAATCTTACAAGAGAAGAGCAGCAGTTTCAAAGACTTTTACAAGGAAGCCTCAGGGCTTCTTTGCCAGACTTCAATGGATATGTTTAGAGCACTGTGTATGGAGGTTGAACGGCCTGACTCTCATTAACATTAATAGAGTCAGAAGGCTAAATGCCTGTGCACCATTCTGATGACGTACCCACAGCATCTGGCAAGTAGCTTGCTGCCATTTTTAAGTCCTTCTGGATATGATGTTTCCTTCTTCTGTATCAGGGTGGCAAAGTAAAAAGGAGAGAGAGACAGCCTACTTTCCATCAGCAAAGGCATTCTGAAAAGTAAAGCAACTGTGACGGTTCTGCCTGAGTTTTAACACAGGACCCTCCACTTGCACGTGAACTTCCATGAGCTAGCATCCTTACAAAAACTAAATTCAAAACCCCATATCAAACAGACAACAAACTGCTGCTAAACCTATTTGCTTAATATTTGTTTAATAGGCTAGCAGCTACAAAGGATTCGTGGTCTCATGAAAATTCTAGGATGTATGGATTATATGTGCTTCTTGAAAATTATAAAGGAGGTACTTTTCAAACATGAGGCCGTTGCACAGCTGAAGCAAGCAGCTGATGTAAAATTTAACCTGTATTAATATAAAAACCCCTTCATTCCCTGTTTATGAACACCTGCAGTTTTTATCACACACATTTTCACTGGAAACAATCTGTTAAAACTGTAAAATTATTATAGTGTAGTCCCATAGTATGTCACATTGGCAGTACCTTTGATCTCAGCCCCTGGGAAACATTTTTTAATGTGGGCAGCAGCAGCAGCAGCTGTAAATACAATGTTAATACTGTTGAAGTATTAAATTTCTCTTTTATTTTGCTGGCTGAAGTCTGAGTGCTTAGGCAGTACTGAACTTCCCATATAACTTGCTTTCAAGTATCTGAAGTTTCAAGATAATCTAGTGTCCAAGATAATGGACTGTCTTAGATACTTTCATAATGGTGATACAAGTGAAAAAAAAGGGACCTCTCAGTTTCTTTAAAATCTGGGAAAATATACTTTGGTAATAAATCTTAATCTCTCAACATCTTGATCCCCTCCTTAGCTGCCAAAAAATTCCCAGCTTTTCTGCATTAACCTGCTTAGGAACAACCTGTTGGCTAAATTACTTGGTTACAACCTACAGATTACTGCATGGTTCTTCTCACAAGTTTAGTCCTACTTTAACAAAAAACCATCTCTTTTTAACATGTTCTCTGCATCCCTGGTGACTGTCTTATCACAACACTAAAATTCCAGATCATGTAGGGACTTTGCCATACACAAAGAGCACAAGGATCTGCCCTTATCTTTCCATCATGCTGTGTAGCCTATCAGCCACCACACACCCGTCCCAACCATTCCTGAAGCCAAAGGTATAAAGACTGGACAATGCCCTGAGCAGTGTAAAAAATAGCTTGAGATAGATGAATGCTACTCTAAACCTTACAATTTCATCCTGATGGGTTGCTTTGCAATAACATCTCACTCATTCAAATTTTATACAGGGAAAATTATAAAGATTGGGCACTTTTATTGTTCATGTACTGAGTGCACATCTTCAGTAAGAATATTTCTTAAACAACATTTTAATAAAACAAACAGCCCACATATTCTATTGAGTGAAAGTTTGCATTTATACACATATCAGTGTTTTAAGTGCTTTATGTCTTTCAAGGGCACTTGCATTAAAATGTCTTAAGAAAAGCTTTTCTACCAAATAATGCACAAACAACCTTAAGTGTCAAAATTATCTTGATTTAGCCTCTTCTATTCACTGCTTTTGATTCTGAATGAACACACAGGCCACAAGGCCTGTTCTGCTTTGTATGCTCTGTACACACTGCCATCAAAAGTGCATAATAATATGCATTTTTGTTCATTTTCAAATACCACTGTAATAGTCAGTTGTGTGTGCACAAAGCTTTTTAAATGCATACGCTGTGGTTTTGTGCCTTAAGGCAAATCTCATTTCATGCTCCTTGGTATCAATATAGCTTGGGAATGCAAGGACTAAAGCCTATAAAGCCTATGGGTCTAAATCCAGAAAAGATATAAAAGACCTGTTAGAAGGAGGTGGGGATGGAGGGAGGGCAGGAGAAAGAGGGGCAAGCAGGAGAGTACACTTCCTACCAAGGCAGGTACATCTCTTTCCTCTTCAACCTGTGAGTAGAATTAGGCATCCATTTGAGACTTAAAATAGCCAGGAGGCTAATGTTCATGGGATTTTTTCGTAATCAGGCATCAGGTAAAGGTTTAAAATAATCATTTGCAAGAACTGGAAGTCAGCCTTCCCCTTTTCCCAAGCAAGAGCTTTAACTGCCCCAGGACACCTAAATAATATTAATATTTTGTCACAGATTCTGTGCACACTCTCTCCCACCTCCTCCCAGTAATGAAAATAAGTATTCGTTTTATTCCTGCGTATTCTTCCTTTTAAATGTAGAGATTTTCACAGAGGAAAGCCATATTATAACAGCTTTTACATGGAAGATTGGGGGAAAGGTGGACCTAAATCCCTTCTGCCGGGCAAAGGTTGAACCCACACTGCAAACTCATACTCCTGAATGAATGGAGACTGCCTTCACCTGCTGCTGCTGCTGTGCTTCATGCACAGCCTGCACCATTAGTCATGCTCGGAGGATGCCAGCTGGATAGAGCCCCTCAGGTGAAACAAACTGAGGAATGCCTTGCTTATGAATTCAAATTAGGCTTAAATGTAAATTATGGCTGGGTCACTCCACGCTAAGCCGGTTTGGGGATGCCCAGGAAAAAAGAATTTAAAGCCTTCAGGAAATACAGGGATTTGGACAGGAATGGGTGCCTAAAGACAGGTTCAGTCTGCACTCCCTCCAACCCAGCTCTAGCTAAGCCTGCTCCATTTGAGAAGCTGGGCAGCCACGTTGGTGTGGAGGCTCAGAAAAATGCATGGCAACTAAAGAATTCAGGTGGCTCCAAATTTATGAGACCCCTTTATGATTTCAAGGAGTCATAAAGGCTGCAGTTTGGAACATAGAGTCTTAAAGCAAGTATTAGGCAGCTTTTTTCCTTTCATATTCACCTGTCTAGTTTTTTCTTCAGATTATTTATATGGTGGAAAATCCTAGTAAAAGAAATTCAAAATTTTAGTGAGGAAAACTTCACTACTTTAAATGGCTTGGTGGAAAGATTTATACAACCATGCTGCAAACTGTCATGGTATGTAAAAGAATAACCTGTCAGATGTGAGCCAAGAATGGAAAAGAAGGACAACCTACTTGACTTAAATATGTAGGTACCAGCCCTTGTTTGAGGGGGAGGGTTCCAATCCCCTCTTCTATAAAATGCACATCAAATAAGGGGTTCAGGATGACTATATCACAGCCTCCAGTGGCCCAAATCTGTTTGTCTGCACTGAAAAAAGCTACTTCTTGGAACCACTCTCCAGAGAAAATCATGCAAGGATGGAGATGTTTCACTAAATCCAACAGGAGCACACATCTGTGCATCTTTGAGTCAGTTAGGGGTAAAACACGCTGGCTGAAGTCTGAGTGCTTATGTCTCTTTATAGCTTGGAAAACCATCTGTCAAATACTCTAAGTCTCCCATCTCAAAAACTGCTCATCTCCCAAGCAAAAATTCCCATTCCCTGACCACTTTTGTTTTGCACACACCTATACAGTCTTGTAGACTAGCACGAATGAAATAAATATATTTTAACAGAAATCATTCTCAAAAAAAGCTGTGATCAGTGACAGCATGATGCCTTTGTTATGGTAGATTTAAACCATGATAAGAACCCGTTCTTCGAGTACTGATATTTCTCATTCCTGTTACTATATTAGAAAGAAAAGAAAATATTTATTTACTATATATAAATCAGCATACTGTATTATGAACAATCTGCAAAACCATAAAACTGCCTCTGTTAGACTGAACATTTATAGAACTGTGGCTTTTAAATATTGCAGTGTTGTTTAGTAAAGAACTTCTCCTGAATTTAGAAATATGAATTCTGTCAAAAAGCAAAACAAAACAAAAAAACCTAGGAGGTACTTCTTCCTTTCCCACAGCACTCGGATATCTGAATTGGACCATTATGGGTGGTGGGTCTGGATGTGTGGCCTACTAGATGGGTGAAAACCTGCCTGGGCCCTGAGGCCAAAAGGGTGGGTAGTTAATGGCACGTGCTCTACCTGGAGGTCAGTTGTGATTTTTTTTCCCAAGACCTCTCTTGTCTAACACCTTTTACAGTGATCTGGAGGAGAGAGTATAGTTCATTTTCACTGAACTTTCAGGGGACACCTAGTTGGTGCATGCAGCCACTCCTGAAGCCATGGCCACGTTCAGGAGCACCAGGTGGGCTGGAGGGATGGGCTGGCAGGGGCCCTAAGTAACAAAACAAGGACAATTGCAGCAAAGTTACACCCCTTGACTCTATGAAACCTGTGCAGTGGTAGAAGCTTGTGGAGCAGCTCTGTGGAGAAGGCAGTGGTGGATCTAAATATGAACATGCCCTGGCAAGCAGGCAGGGTAGCAGTGTTGGGGGCTGTATAACCAGGAATATACACAGGGAGAAGTCTGTGCTCTTTAATTTCACCTGTTGACCCTATCTAGGAGACTGTGTCTGGTTTGAGGGCTCTTGAGCAGTAAAGGAAAGCATTGTTAGTGCAGCAGGTTCTGTGGAGGATGGCCAAGGGGGCTGGGACTGGAGCAGGAGTGCAGGCATCCTGTAAGGAGAGGCTGAGGCTTGTTCATCTGGGAGAAGGAATGGTGCCTCAGGGGGACCCAACGGAGCCTCCAGTGATTGTGATAAATTTAGCATGAAGACAGAGTCACAGGAGTCCCTGTCAGGAGGGTGAGAGACAACAGACATGAACCGAAATGGGGGAGGTCCCACTGAAAACAGGAGGAAGCTCTTTTATTCTGATGGCAGTCCAGCGGTGGCACAGGCTGCCCAAGGAGGCTGTGCAGCCTTCAGCCTTGCAGCCTTCCAAGACTTAACTGCATCAAACCCTGAGCAGCCTGAGCTGACCTCAGGACTGATTCTGCTTTGAGTGGCAAGTTGGACTAGAGAACTTCTGGGGCCTTTTCCAACCTTGATTAATCTATGATTCATTACATGTTTTAAGACCTTTCCTGGAGCTTTCTAATCACTGCCTTCTCTAACTTTCTTTAGCTTTGGCATGAAAATCTTCTAAACTATTTCTAAAAGTACATCTAAAAGAACATCCCTCAAAATAACTGTTCTATTTTAGGCAAGTAATGTCATTTTATATATACATGTGTGTGTGTGTGTATGTATATGTAAGTTCTGAACACTGCAGCTTACTTTGAAAGGCTCTTCATGAAATAATGAAGGCAAGGGCAAGCTTTAAAAATTTAATCTAGATGAGCTATGTAGGAATGAATTATGCCTGAGGATATGCTGTCATATTTAAATGTAGAAAGGTATAATTACAAGTGATACAAGTATGAAACAGAGCTTCTTAGAGAAATTAAGACTTAAGAAAAATAAAAGGAATTGGAAATGCCTGCGTGGCTTAAGTTTTCTTCTTTTGTTACTATGGCTACAATAGAGAATTACTAAAGAAGAGAATTGGATTGGTACAGTATTAAAGATTTGGAGTGCTAATTAGTATTCTCCTTCTATTATTCTGATAGCCACATAATCCAGAGCCATTTATTCTACATCATTTAACTCTGAATGCTTTGTAGCATTGTTTTGAAAGTAAATGCCAATTTTATTTATTACACATTTGTCTCTATTTTAAAAAAGGTTCACTTCAATTAACATTTTTTTGAAGTCTAGATTTCATTTTTAAAATACTTCAGACAAACATTTATTGTCAACTTTTTAGGGATATTATTTTCTTTTGCACAACTGTATAACACAGTATATTTCCTTGGATATATAATTATTTATGTGGTGCCCCTATACTTTTGGCCACACGTAACTGTACATGCATTTGAACATAAGTTTTCTCTATCCCAAGAATAGCCCTTTTAAACTGAAACACGTTTAGGTTTTATACCATTTTAATTGCACATTCTTATATTTTTCTAACTTTATAGAGATATCTTTAAAGCCACGCTGTCTATTGTGTACTTGGAAACTTCCATGCTGCTATTTTAATCTGAGTACTTACATTTCTGTTTCGTTTTGTAATCTAAGTTTGCATGATGTACATAAACAAATTTACCAAAAGCATATAAAACTAGTTGCAAGTAAAAATGAAGGAGAGAAAGAAATAAGGTACTTTATGTGGGCGCAATTAAAATGTTAAACCAGTTAGTGAAAAACATCCCTAAATGGAAAAATCAAGACAGGAGGTTTTTTATATGTGTTAGGCACTGATTTTCATTCAGATTTTGATTCTTTCTTGGCTCTGTCATAGACTTGATAAGGGACAAGCTATCAAATCTCCCTCGTGCCTGAGCTGGTGGATCCTGGAGTTGCTCTGACTGCTGGCTGCTGCAGTCCTGCCATCTTCCCTGGCTCAGCTCTGACCCTGGCTAAAGCATTTCGGTGTGAAAAGCTGTATGAAAGGGTTTTGTTCTCCCCTCACTGCTTTCCCCTGCTTTTTATAGCTTTAAGACACAGAAACAGCCAAAATCAAGACTGGACAAACATTAAAATTAGTGTGAAGAGTGGATTGCTGGTTTGCCAGAAGAGACAAAGTGCTCTAAGGGAGACTCAGTAACACTGCATGGGATACTGGCTTCAGTTTCTCTGCCTCTAACATTGCTTTAGAGTTTATTCTCTCTTTCTTTTCTACGTATTTATCCTAATTTGTTACCTGTAACCTGTCTAATTTTAACAGTGAGACATATTTGGGAATGCCTACTAGCTATACATAAAGAACAAGAGCATATGCATAAAAATTCTAAAGGAAAGATGTTGAAAGCAGCAAGAAAAAGTAGCAAATGGATTCCTGCCAATATTGTGTTATAACTAAAGGCTTCTTGGAAGGTTTCAGCAGATGTGTAAGAGTATGATAAATATTTGACAGCATTGAAGGACACTTATACTCTTGCTCTCCATCATTACCAATAATAGGTATTTCAATAGATGCATTGATAGCAAAATCTGCAATAATAAGAGCAAGCAAACCACAGAGCCTTCATTGAAAACTTTACTGACCCAAAGACACAACTAGGGGTCACCAGTGTTGGCCCCATTTTCATCATAAAGTAATTTTTTCACTGTTATGTCTGGTCTGGAAAAACTATTCTGCTCCAGGCATGGTATATTTGACAAGATTACCACTTGCTATTCGAGCAGACAATTATTTTATCTGTCTAGGTGACAGTAATTTTTTTTTTCCAAGGCAAAAGGCACAATTGAAGACCTGACTGGAAGTGAGGCAAGACTGTCTTAGAATAAGTTAAGGGCTGGGAAACTTATGGAGGGGAAAGAATTGGAAAATATTTACATTTGAACAAAATCTCACTGGTTCGTGAGAAATAATGGGAGAGAAGATACTCTTATTTTTCCTTTTTTCAAATAGCCTGGGAATACCAGAGGGAGTGCTACCAATCGTGTGTTAGCACAATGTTAGCTTTTTAATACAGGGTGGAGAGGTGCAATTGCCTAAAAATCCCAAACCTATGGACAAGAAAGTCCATAGTGTATGTGACATGAGCCCACCAACCTTGCAGAGCTCACTGAGATCTCTCAATAGCAAGGAGAAATCATCTCACTCATCTGCATGAGTGGACAAGACAAAAGATCTGTGAGAAAGAACACACAGATAACACAGGGCTCTGTGTACCTTCCAGCAAACAACACGCGCCAGATAATCTCCCCCACAGCAGAGGTGCTTGGAAAGTTCAATGTTGTGTATAAAGACACATATATTTAAAGAATTTTAAAGTAACCTTCTTCAACAGCTTTTACAGGCACTTCCTGCACATTAAAGAGGTCTCATTGACTGTAGCAGGAGTACTGGTGTGTTGAACTGAGCCCATCTCTAAGCCTCTGTAGAAGAAAGCCCTTGGCAAGTACATGAAATGTGCCAGTGACAATGACCTGCTGATGGGGAAGTTCCGTGAGAAACTCAGATCAAAACCCAGCTTTAGCAGAAATTTGTTGGGGAAAGAGGACTGGATCAAATGCCACACCCAGCTGCTAAAAACTGCTGGGTAGCAGTCCTGGCACACTGAGCAGCTCTCACAATGGTATAGCGAGAGCTGGGCAGGAAAGAGGGTAAGGGAAGCAAAAATATTTGAGGCAGAGTGGCTGGGGAGGTTGCTATGATTTTTTGCATAAACAGCAATGACCTCATCTGAGAGATGTTTCTTCATTCCTTCATAACTTGCTAGGAGCTAGCAGACACAGGAAAGACAACACCTGGTACAAAAGACAGGTCTTTGGCAGCTGCTTCTGTAGGGTCAATTGCTCGGCATGAAGACTGAAGTATCAAAAGCGAATGACACAGAGTAGACAACCCTATAAATATATTCTTCCATTAATAAGGGTTTGTACAGTTAACATAGCTGCAAGAAGTCTGCAGTATAAAAAGATTCACCCAAACCAGTAACATAGTCCTTATAAGGAACTTAAAACAGACCTGGGAAGTTTGATCTCTGGCAACTTTGAATCTCCTCCACCTCAGGATAAGCAGACACAGAATCTTTGAATAAAACCAATAAATATATTAGTAAAGCATTAGAAACAGAATTTCTGAAGAAAACAAATAAATATATTAATAAAGCACTAGAACTGAGATCCTTAGGGAGACTATAAAACAAAGCATGTTGGATTCATTGTCATTAGCACCATTATCTATGCTCTTGCGTGCAGGGAATGAAGCACAGCCTCTGTCAGAAGACAGCAGGCAGATCTAGACTTGATCTCTTTTGAAAACATTTCACAGCCTTCTTTGAACAAGCCTTGCCAATATCAGTGATGCACACAATTATAGTACTACATTTAATACCACCATACAAAAGCCTGCCTCCCTGCCCTATGAAAACAAAGAAAATATTAAAAGTAGCATTCTGGAACTGTCAAAACATTTGAATTATTTTAAGGTCCACATTAGACTTCCCTATTAATCTTTTTTGTGCAGGATACTTAAGTGTTAGAGAGATTATCTACAATGAAAAATGCAATTGTCACATATAAACTTAATTTCACTGCTGTACAAAAAACCCCAATAACATCACCATTCTAACACAAATAATTCTAAAAAACATCAAAGTAGAAAATAGGTGTAAAAACACAAGGATGCTATGACTCACCCAATAACACATCACATCTTAAAGGGACATGAATAATCATTATTTCAACAATCAAGCATTCAATCTTAATTTAATGCTATTGTTGGGAATGAAATGACACACAAGAAGAAACACAGTAATTGTTATGTGGCACTAATTATTTATGCCACATTATTGATGTTCCCTACAACAGAATGACAAGAAACTGCAGTGCAAGTCCCGTGCTTTCCATCCAATTTCCTCAAACCCATGTAAATCTGTAAATTCTTCACCACAGGTGAATCATTCACATCTAAGTCGTGCTGTTCATGGTTATCAATGAGTCAGAAATTCTCCTAAGTCTTTGGTGTAGGTGGAATTATCAGTGCTTGGGCTGCATACTGAAACACTGCAGTGGGAAGAAATCTGTTGTCTCTGCTAAAATCACTTTGATAGGAAAAAGGCATTGGCATGGCACTGATGTATCATGTACGTGCAGCAGAATCTAATTATATCTCAGAATGATTAAAGCATTTATTCACTCCAAAATCTAGAAGCTTTTATACTTAGATTTTTCTGTTCTCTAAATGTATTTTCTCCTAAGAAGTGACAAAAACAGGTGTGAGAAGAAAAAGATCCATCATAGATTCTTGTCAATTTAGTGTTTGTAAATAGTTTTCATAATTCCAATGTCTGAATATAGACTCATGAAAAAACAAACAAACAAACAAAAAAGCCAAAAAAACAAAACCTGCAATTTCCTTCATTTCCCTTAAGGCTTATTTCTGAATAACTTCTCTATTTTAAGTAGAGAAAACGTATTGCACACATTATTAACAAGACAAAACAAAAAAAGTGAAATTTGAAGAAATAAAATATAAATATTAAAAGCTTTATTTTATGATCACAATTAATGCATAAATGATGTGCATGATTTTCAGGACTAATCTATTCTGCTGTCTTACCACAGGAATTCCACTTTTCTGACATATAATTTTATGAGTGATAGAAACTTCTAGAGACCACATTCACATGCGTGTTTACCTAAATAATCCATTCAGCTATTAACTTACTGAATCTCTCTTAAAAATTCCTCAATGTTCACTGACTATAGAAGCTATTAATATATAATATACATGCATAAAATTTGTCATTTATATTTTACTGTCATTTAACATTTTTCTCAGTTTCCCTGAGGTATCAATCTCCCCTGTGAGCTCAACTCATTATTTTTTGTTCCAAATAAGGCAAACATAAATAGAAAGAGAATCAAACATATGCATTATTCAGTCAGCTCCCTGTGTTATCTTCCCCCTTGAAGTGGTTCACTGAAATATGCTCCACAGGGCATATGAAGGTTATAGCACCTAGTCAAAGGAAATACATTTCATAGTAACCATTACTTCTTTCCTGAACTTCCCGCTGAGACCTTTCTTCACCTGAAATAGTTTGCATTTCCAGATTCTATCTTTTTCGTCTGATTGCCTATAAATTTCCTGAAATACCGACAGATGAACAACCAGTCTTAAGAAATCTGACAGGACAGCACACAGACAGAACACAGACACAAGACATCAACGACAGAGTCTCTGAAGAGGCTGGTCTGCAGTAGCTTGAAGGGTACTGTTATAATATCCCTGTATCTATTAACAAACTGAATGTATCACCTGGAAACACTGTGTGACCTTCAAGCTTGAGCACGTCTTAAACCAACACTACATATTTTACAACTGTCCCCTGAAATTTCAGGACTACAATATTAGCAATAGAGAACGTGCCCAAATGCCCATGGAAATACACATCCTGGATATTCTGATGGCTATTATTTCTTCTCAGTGCAATCATGCCATTCATGTTACTTAATGGTGTACTTTCATTGTTCAGTTAATGTGGCTGTGCACATAAATGGGAAAGGGATGTGTATTATGGGATGGTGAAAGAAATACTTGCCAAGTTGAACAAATACAAGAGCTACTCAGTGAGCTAAAGATGGCCTGCATGCACCACTCATAAATTGTCAGCTGTCTGTTCCTAATCAAATACAGCCAGCTCTTACAGCTTGGAGTTGAAGGCTTGGCCTGCTTCATCATCAGACCAGTCAACTAAACATCTACACCTTCTTCCCTCTTCTTCTGTCCTAAAAGAACGGCCTTTATAGCTCAGTACTTCCTAAGTAATTTCCTAGAATAACTAGTAAAAAGGAAACACTGGGAAGTTAATACAGCAAGCAGATTTCTCAATGAAGAGAGAAACTTGCTATGATCTTACCCAGGATAGTAACTTGTTCCACTGTCATCCAGTGCTGCATTTAGCAACACACCTTGTCTTCTGACAGGGTAGTTGTCACTGCCATCATATACTTTGAGGTCCATTAAAGAACATCCAAACAGCTCCTCAGACTTAATATCCTGGCTTGTCCACCTGATATATCTGTTTCCATGTAGATGGTCAAATAACTTCAAGGACTCCCAGTACTTCCAGAAGAGTTAGAATTTTTATGATGTATCCATCTTAAATTCACTGGTTTTTAACAGAAATTTAATACATAATTAAATACTCATAAAGTAGCAATAAAACCTGTTTGCCTGAATCTTTCATCAGCTGGCATTTGTGAGATGCCTGGGGATTTTTTCTCTTTTTGTTTGTGAAGATTCAAGCTATTTTCTAGAAGTAGGCATATATACAATATGGCACAATACAATACAACCTCTCCTCTAGCCTGCTCCAGTATGACAACCAAAATGAATCTGGAAAAATATGGGGGAATCAAAATATTCTGTTCAGTCTCTTTGCTGTAATGCAAAGGGTAGCATATCTTTTATATGTTAATTAATGTCTCCTATGATTTTCTGCAACTGCAGAACAAGATAAGATTAAGAAATTTCAACTTCTATCAGCAACTGATACAAAACACAAGGAATCAAAGGTGTACGTGGGGCTAATGTGTGGGAGTTGTTTTTACACAAAGTGAAATTCTTTGAGGGTGAAAATGCACATGAACCCTATAACAAGATGGTGCACCACGATGCATAAAAGAAAGACAGCTCATGCATCTCACCTATGGGATTCAGGAAATAATCAAATATTAGAAACATCACACATTTATGAGATGGATCAAAAGGTGCTACTCAGAGAAGGCTATTGCATCTCTTTTTCCTAAATAACTACAAATAAGATTATATCTAATTGTTTTTCTTTTCCAAACAAAGACAACTTCAAACAAATCAAGTTATTCTGAAGTCCCACTGTCTGGAGAAAAGGAAAATATTTCTCAGAAAAAACCCCATAACACTCCAAGTCATATGCTACTTTCAAGTAATAACTGTGAGAAGCTTCTGAGATAGTCTAGTAATTCTTGATTTCATTTGCTTTCCAGAGACTCCATAGTCTATAAAAGGACTGGAAATTCTTATAATGAACACTATAATAGAATTTATTATGCCAGCAGAATTAAGCCTGTGTCAACACTTTCAATATAAAATCTTGGGTTTAGGAGTTTGTAACTTATCTCTATAAATACCACATGCCCCACTGTATAAGTCAAACTATTATTTTCCCACTGCATAAAATTATTGCTACGATATCACTGATTTTAACTGAACAAAGGTCTTGATTAGAAAAGGTGAGAAAGAGAAAATAACATTAATGCTTTACCAAGCAATCGTTTGCTTTTGCAACAGTGTGTCTGAATTTTAAAACATTCAACATTGGGTTATAATTGGGGCAGTTAGACTGGGGATAGGAAGCAGCTTTCCAGTTGTCTCTGAGGGTAATTTTAAAATATGCAGCGCTGAAGACATTCCTTTCCTCCCTGTGATTTTCACTCTTTAGGGCTCACTCCTTTGTCGATATTATGGGGTTTTGCTTGCATGAAACTGCCAACGTGATAGGAATGGCAACATAGAAAATTAATAAAAATATGTATGCAACACAAGAATGTATGGTTAGAAGACAAAGCTGATTTCATATAAAATGTAAGAGCTGACACAGACACACATGAAACCAGGGATGTTTTCATTCTAATTGCAAAGTCTAGCCTATGAATGTAGAAATTAGGAAATGCACGTGTGTATATATAAAGAAATATCACTTTTAATTTTGAAACTTTAATAGTATAACCCAGAGATTTTCAACCATCCAGTGCCAATCTGGAGCCACATGTTATATATTTTTTAAACTCCATAGTTCTAGGCCTTTTTTCAAGGTACATTAATTTAGATACTCAGCCTCAAATTTTATATTTTTGCTGATAAGTTTCTACATTTGCAGTTGCCAAAAGAAGTATAAATTTGGATTTCTTTCAATCGCAAAGGAGTGAGAAAGAAGAAAAAGTTCTTCAGGAAATAATTTGGATAGTGTAAGGTGTTTTAGATTACAGAGAAACATTTTCCATGTCTATAAAGAAGACTAAGAAGTGTAAAATTCTCCCAGTTACATTAAGAATGGTCCCTAAAACCAGGAATAAATACCACTAGAAAATTACTCCAGAAATTAAAATGACTGTTAGTGATATATTTAACATGAATTTCTCATTTATCACACACACGGTAAAGGAAAGACATCTGACCTGATGAAAAACAATTTATTTCAATTCCATTTATGCTGATATGTCCAAATAATCCACAGAAAGTAAAATGATTTCCATATTATCTTTCAAGCTATAGGCGGTAAGAAAAAGTTGCAAGGAAGACAGAACCACTGAAAAAATAACTAATTCTGACTTCCTGGCTTTTCAGGTAATTCACACTTTAATTAAATTTAATTTGCCGGTCTAGAGTGTATCTGAAGCACCAACCCACAAACTGTGGAATACACTTCAACCTTTAAATGGTGCAACACCAGCTTTGCTGATTTGGGGAGAGAGTTGCATTAATGAAGATGTGCTAGAAAAAAATCCAATCAAAACAAAAAGGTATCACACTTCTATTTTAATGCATGCCTGTATTACTGTGAGACAGCAGAAGTTTCCAAATAATGAATGCTGCATGCAGCATCTCAGCACCTCGTGAAAGAAGTGCCTGGGGAAATCACTGTCCTCCCCTTATGTGGCAATTCAATTATAAGACAAAAACTTCTGCAGTTCCATTTCTCTTCAATTCTGTATTCCCCTGTGTTCATCAACGTGGTGCTATTCCAAACCAACTTATAACAAATAAAGTTGCATTTAGCATGGCAATTCCATAATCGCAATTCAAAGTGCTTTGAAAAAGAAGGTGCCATCACCTACATTCAACAGGGTAAATTAAGGAAGGGACAGGGACTTCCTCAGCAATTCAGCAGGCAGCAGTGGCAGCACCAAGAACATCATGCTGATTTCCAGTCTGAAAGGTTACCAGCTTGAAGGTAGAGGAGAAGGTGATGTTATTACATTAAACCCGGAAGCACAATCTTTCCTTATAAAAGAATCTGTAGCTCAGAATCTGTCTCAATTTCTCTCTTTTCTTGAAATGCAAGGAATGTTTAGTTTTCTGGATGTGGAATAAAGAGAAACTTTCCTATGCAAACTGAAAGGGCAATTCATTACTGTGTAATCTGTGTAAACTAGTTCATTAAATGTGTTTATGGAATATTACATGAGAGATAATAGGCACACAATTTAGAGTATGTCTTTGCCATCAAAGAAAATTTGACTTTAAGGAGCTCAAAACAATCTAACTCCAACCTTGGCAGAGAGTACATTAAGCAAAAATCAGCATTCATTTGGACAATTTTTCCTTTTTCATGCTAGTTAAATAAATAAATAAATAAATAAATAAATAAATAAATATTACCATTAAGAGGATCTCTCTGTAGCAGATATTTAAACTGGGAAATTTCCAGCATTTGTGCACATCCACTCTTGAAGGAGCTATACAGGTGTACGATGTGATCTGCTGGACACAGCCTGTGTGTTTAGGTATTTACACACATGGTTATAGGACTAAAATTTCACTTTGCTTCAGAGGTGTCATGCATGAGAGGTGAGGAGCACATGGGTGAGGCAGCTCTGTAAAACACACAGCCCTTCCCTCAGACACTCCCCAAAGTGCCTTTGTGCCTGCCCAGAAGGAAAGAGGGGCTGTTTGTGCTTCTTACTGGGCAAATGAATCCAGAGTCCCTACCTTGACAGTCACTAAATTGGCAGGTAACCTATTTGTAAATAGGTTTAAGCTCTCAGATTCATCTGAAATTACAAATGTATCAGAAAAAAAAAAAAAAAAACCCAAACAGGATAAGTTAAAAAGTTTTCTAAGATTAGGTAGAAAGCTGAATATCTCACTGTAAATAATAATTAAAAAAAACCCCTTTTAAGATCTCTTGTAGTGTGAATGCATCATGATATTTTCCCATGCTTCCCACATGAACCAATTTATTTCACCCATGGGAAACTCAGGAAAGTATATTTTACAGTATGTACCTCTGGTAAACAATTTTGCTGCAACTCCAGTAAAAAGAAAAGTTTGAAACAGCAGAAAATTAAACATAATACCTCCAATTACTGAGAATATTGTAGCTATAGAAAAATAAAATCAAGCACAATAGGATGAGGGAGCACCAAGGAACTTCGCACAGCAAACAGAAGACTAAACTTTCAAAGTAAAGATATTCTTGATTGCACAGTGGGAGGAAATGTCTTAGATGCATCCAAGCTAGTTTTTTAAAATTAATTTCCCACTTTCTAGACTCAAGTCTCAAAGTACTCATGTCACTTAAATAGAAATTGCTGCAGCTCATTCCAACTGTAGAGGTTTAGGGTTTGCTGAATTAAATGGTAATAGACTGAAGTGAAAGATTACATGCCCCAATAATTAGGAAATAGCCAATATATTTAAACATTTCTTTTTTTATGTTTAGAACTATATATTAGCCAGTTGCTCAGTCACAGTAAACTTAAATCATAGGCCTGATCCTAAGTTTTTCATTTATATTGAATGTTTTAATCAAATTCTCAGCCTCTTGAAGCCTTCCTCAGCCACGTGCAATCACAACCCAGCTCTTGTCATTACAATCTTGAATGGTTTTTCAGCAAACAGCAGAAAACCTCTCCAAATCCCTGCTCCTCCTCGCAATGTTTCCCTCAATGCTTTGCAGAAAATAGGCAAAGCACAACATGAGATAAGAACAGCTGAGCATTTAACTCACCAGTGGGAACTGCAGCTCAAACCAAGGACAGGCTCTTATGGCAGAATGGCAAAGAGAGCAAAGCATTCAATGAGAAGAGGAAAAGGACAGGAAAGCCTTCTGACAAAACCTTTGTCTTTTACGAAGTAATGGCAACCTGACAGAACCTTGGGAGATGAGGCTCCTTCTACAGCCTCCTGGAATGCTCCTGCCTTTGTGGCCTGGGGGAGGACTTTTACATAGACACAAGTGACATTCCTTCAGCCTGTGAGTCAAGGCGCCTATCAGCAGCTCTCTGTCATGCTTGTTTTTGGCATCCAACACTTCCAGGCAGGCTCAGAGCAGTGTAAAATACAACTTATCTTCCTGCAATGGAGAAACACACCCTATCCTTTCAGAGCTCCTCAACCATTACCAGTTCCCCAAACCACCAGCTCTCAAGAGATGTTTACCTTATATTTGTATCTGTAAGAGTTCCTCTAACTCTTCCATTTTTCATCTGTAGACATACTAAGGGGTTTTGGGTTTTTTTGGTTTGGTTTTTTTGGGGGTTTTTTGTTTTGTTTTTTGGTTTTGTTTTTTTTTGGCATGGACTAGCTGCTCTTCTCCACTTACTAATTCTACTGCAGCAAAATTTATGTTTTAAGAGACAAACCAATCCTACTTCAGGAATAGGAGTCCCCTTTCTGCCAACAGGGAATGGTGTCTCAAGCTGTTTTCTCGAAACTTAAAAATAAATCTGTACCTGACCTCTTCTCTTATAATTAAATAAGATTGCTGTCATGACCTCACTGTTGAAAACTCTCCCAAAGGTCACAAAGAAGTTTTCCATTGCAGCCATGACTCAGAGTGACCTCCAAGGATTCTGCAAAGGCAGCCAAAATTCTAAAATGCATTAAGGTTCCTTTAAAAAGTTGTGAACGTGTTACCATATTTAAGGCAACAATTTTAAACCACCACACAAAGTGCTTTGACATGGTTGGTTGTGGTTAGTATAACAGTGATATCTTAATTCAGGTACTTTTACAGAGTAAATAATTTATATGGGGAACTCTGTTCACTGCTTTCACACTGGAAAGAATGCTGTCTTTACTAAATGCTGCCTTGAGCGTGGCCAAGGGGAACTGCAGCATTGCTTAAAAGCAGGCAAAAAATTAAAGAGAATTTAAGAATTTTAAAGTAGTATGACAGTTTAACTAGCTCTTATTTTTTTTCCCCTTCCAGGAAGGCTAGGGTGATGTCATTTGCCTTTATATATTCCCTCAAAGAAAATCAAGGACAATTCAACTTCGAAGAAGCTGCATCCTTTGCACAGTTGACTCCCAGGGGTACTCGTCCCCAGCTGTGCATCCTGTGGGTATTTACATAGTGGTCTATCTGTGAGTTGATGCTTATCATCATCCTGTGTGGCACCATTCCTGGCATTGCTGCCCCTGGACAACATGCCAGAAAATTGCTCTGATGGCATTTCCCAAATGGCTAGAAACTCACAGTCTCTGCTCCTGTGAGGTACCTTTTGTCAAGGCATAGTACTGCTAGCAAGTGTGAGGGGGAAATCTCTGTGTTCTTATGTGGTACATAAAACGAAACACAGAGAAACTGTTAAGTAAGAAATTTGGTAAGAGTTCAAAGGCTATTGCTTATACAAGAAACTTGATCTTACTTGAAAAATAAAGGTGTGATTTCACACAGGATATTGGTCTAGATATAGGCCATTTCCTATCACATAACATACTATTATTTCACATCCTTATCTTCAGTTTTTATCTCGAAAGCAATGATTAACAAAGCAGATATAAACCCTTAGAAGCTTTTTCTGGGAGAAACTGAAGAATTTATCAGATCATAAACATTATGAGGCAATTTGATGCCTAGGTATATCCTTTATTGCATAAGAAAATACTTGACTCCCTGCTTATTAATTCTTTGTTCTATATCTCAGTGTCAAGGCGAAGATTTAATGTTTGTGGAAATTATGTGTACTACTCACAGAAAGGCTGAGGTTGGAAGGGACCCCTGAAAATCATGTGGTTCCAGTCCTTTGCTCAAACTGGGCCACCTACAGCCAGTAGGTCACATACATGTCTAGGTGGCTTTTGAATATCTACAAGCAGAGAGATTCCAAAAACCTCTTTCTGAAACCTCTGCCAGTGCTCTGTTGCACTCACAGTGAGAAAGCCTTTCCTGATGTTCAGAGGGAAACTCCTGCTTTTCATTTTGTGTCCATTGCCTCTGTTCCTGTGACTGGGTAACACTGAAGAGATTCCATTCTCTTTGCATTTTCCTTTCAGGTATTTGCACAAATTGATGAGATTCCCCCTCAAGACTTTGCCTTTTCAGGCTGCAAGTTCACACCTTTCTCAGCCTTTTTTCATACAAGTTCTCCAGTCCCTTATTATCTTAGTGGACTTCTGCTGCACTCTCCCCAGCATGTCCATGTCTCTCCTGTACTGGGAGAGCCCAAAACTGGACACAGAACTCTAGGTGTGCCCTCAGCAATGCTGAGTGGAGAGAAAGGCTTGGCTCCCTTTCCCTGCTGGCAACACTTCCTAATGCAGCCCAGGACACCACTGGCCTTTTTTGCCACAGGTGCACATTGTTGGCTCATGTTCATCTTGATGTCCACCAGGAAGGACCTTCAGATCCTTTTCTTGAAAGCAGCCTTCCAGCGGGGTGGCCCCCGTCATATATTGGTGCCCAGGGTTGTTCCTCCCAGATGCTGGACTCTTCACTTCACTTTGCTGAACTTCATGAAGTTCCTGTAGTCCCCTTTTCCAGCCTGTCAAAGACTCTCTGCACAGCAGCACTCCCCTCTGCACATCAGTCACTCTTCCGTGTTAGGAGTCATCTACAAATTTCCAAAGGGTGCACTCACTCTGCCCCAACACCCAGAGCACTGATGAAGATGCTGAACAAGACTGGACCCACTGCTGACCCTGGGGGCACACAGACTGCTCTCCAGCTAGAGTTTCTTCTGGCCTGAATGGTCATCCAGTTTTCAATCCACCTCACTGCCAAGCTGATCCAGACCACACTGCATTAGCTTCTTTAACACAGCCGTCTAATTTAGTTTCATTGATTGCATGGAATAAATCCTTACTTTTACAAGTAGAAAAAAAGTTACATTACTGTGGGAGGTTTTTTTTTCAGCTGCTTCAGGGCTAGGATTGAGACACAGGAG
Source organism: Regulus satrapa (assembly GCA_013396955.1). NCBI lineage: Eukaryota > Metazoa > Chordata > Aves > Passeriformes > Regulidae > Regulus > Regulus satrapa. The sequence continues at coordinate 189,087 of VWZN01019493.1, read as the reverse complement.
GCAGTTTTTGATGTTAGGTCTTAAATGTTAATTCTTCTTATCAATGCTACAAGGGAGTGAGTTCTTAGCACCTCAGCTTCTAGGTAGAAATGGCCATGATAGCTTCTAACTACAAGGTCATTTAAGAGTAAATTTTATCAATTAATAATTTCCAGCTAGATTATTTTTACTTTCAACCCAATAACTAGATAACCATGACCCACAGTGAGGCATTTTGCATCCAATCACACGGTATCACCTAAACCCACGATGAAGAAGAAGCTGATGCCCTAAAACATCCTATACCCTAAAACCTAAAGCTGTGAGTTTTCACCCTGTGACATTACACACTTCTGTTCGAACCCCACACTCACAATCCCAGTTCTGTCACTCAATTTTGGGAGCCTTCTCCATGGCTTCAGGTCCAAAGCAGTGTTCTGTTAAGGGTCTGCACCTGTCAGCATAGGAAGCCCAAATTCCTCTCTGCCAGGGTTCCAACACATTACTTTGGCATTAACATGCCACACTGCTGAACTACTGGAAACATAGAATTGCCAAGGTAACTGAAAGGAATTCCTCACAGTCACAGATTGTGGTTTAGGCCATATTTTTTTTTCTTTTGTTTGAGATGTTAATTATCTCTGTTTAGCAATCGCTATGCTTTAAAGTTTGCCTCCAGTACTTCTTGAACTATTGTTAGCAATAGTTGGAATTTCAGCTCCAAAAAAATGCTAACATTTCTAATTTATCTGAAAGTGATGGGGGAAAAAAACCCAAATACACCAAATGTATGAGAAAAGATTGTTCAACCTGAGTGATGCCTTGGGTACAATGAAATGTACAGTAGGAAATATATATATAAACAATGCTTTGTAAAAAAAAAAAAATTAGCAACTTTTTTCTATTGTTCCTGAAACGAATTAATCTGTATGACACTTTTATTGCTTTTATTAAACACTTCACAGTGCATACAAGAAGTGTGTTTCATCTCCTGTGTAAAAGAGTTACTTCAAAAAAAAAAGTTGCCTTTTTGGTAGTAAAACAGCTGATCTGTTCCTTTCAAACCTGTTCAGCTCAGGTGTGGCAAAGGAAATCAAGTTTAAGACACTTAGGATAACCTTCATTCTGTGAGGCAGAACCTGAGCTGAATTCCAGTACTCAGTGATCACATAATGCAGGAGATACATTCATTCATTTAAATGGGCTGTGTTTTACAGCTCCTCCTGAGGATGCTATGGGCTGTAATTCAAACTGGCTAAAGGAGCACTAACCTGCTGATTTATGGAATTTGGAAAGCATAGCATACTTGTATGCTTTCATCAATGGTCACCATGAACAGAGACAAGAACACTGTACTAGATGAGCACTTGGTCTAAGGTAACACAGGCCTTTCACTTGTTTTCTTCTTCATAGACTCCTAATTCTTATTAATCAATAGCCATTTTTCAAAGTGGAAGCCAGCCTGTCACCGAGGACCACATGCAAGCCATATCTCACATATATGGACAGACTGCTTTCCAAAGAGCCAGATGCCATAAAATTGTCAGGAAAGGACGTCCTCCCACCCTGCTCCCCAGACAAGAGGAGATTGTTTCTGACTGCGTCAAAAATTTGTGCTTAAGCTCCAAGACTTAACTACACAGCATAACACAGAATAAGAATGTTGATATAGTTAGTTGCTTAAGGCTCTGGATGAAAAAGGTTTTTATAGCTCAGATATGCTTCGTCTTTCAACACTTACCTTCAACATGAGACATGAAAAGTAACTTAAGTGAGTCACAGGTAAACAGACTTATTTTTGAGGCTTTGCATGTGGGGTATATCCTTTCTGGAGAACAGTGGTTGAATTTTGTTAATTTGAATTCCATACACCCTTCAGGTAGTCTTCTATGACTTTTCAATTATGTGAAGGCATCAAAAAAGTCAGTTCCTGCCTGACACTTCCTCTCTGCAAGTATACCAAAAGTCTGCTTAGCCTTCAACCATAAAGAGGCTACATGGTATTCACTGATTTCTCCTCACTGAAAAATATATTAGTCACTGTAAAAGAGATGCCACCCTGAAGGCTGAAAGAATCAGGGGGTCCAGCCTTTAAAAATCCAAGGAAATAGAGACTTACATTTTACTGGTTTTGAGGGTAATCACTGAATTTATGACAAAAGAATAAATAATTTAAAAACTATTAATGAGAGTGAAAAGTAGCCTTTCTTCTGAAATCGTGGAAAACTTCTAAAAGAGTGAAATCAAAGTTTAAACATTTTCTTCTTCCCAGTCTCTAAATGAAGCCTTTTGAACAAAGTAGCAAAGTTAATTTTGCTATCTTTGAGTCCCAAAGTTGCTAACTGCTCTGATCACTCTGTGATGCTGTTTTTAAAACCAGCCCCAAAAATTATGGCCTTATTTACTCTCAAGTAAGTTTCAGTTTCAAGTACTGTCTGAGGCAAGGCCCAGCTCACAGATATGTGTGAAGAAGGACAAAGACATATAGAAAAGTTTTCCCCTCAACCTTGCTAATTTACTGGGATCCTGCATAGTGAAAGGAAAGCAAGTCTACATAGATGTGGTTTATCACTCACCCTAAACAGGAGAGACATCAGATCCAAGTTGGCTTGGATCTGTCTTCAGTGAAGCTGAATCTGAAAAAGGCAATAAAGGCTTCAATCAAACTAGCACTTCTGTCTTTACTCAATT
>VWZN01019493.1:130773-186402 GCA_013396955.1 Regulus satrapa | reverse complement strand
TTTACTCAATTAGGGAAAAAAAAAAAAAAGCTGGCCAAATCAGCTAGATAGAAAGCCATTCCAGACTCAGAAATCCTTAAGACTCTTTGAGAAAGCCGTGTTTTGTTCAGAAAACAGGCCTGTGTAGGAAGCATTCCTGTTGATGAACCCTGTGCACCTAACAGAGCTGCCTCAGCTGAGAGGGACAGACTTTGTCTCTGTACTTGATGAAGAGAGAGCAGCTCAGTGAAGGCTGACACAGAGCAAAGATTCAGAGCAGGAATATAGCTTATGTACTATCACAACTGCAAAAAAAGCTGTCATCTCTCTCCTATGATTAAGCTGTAAACTTATCCTTCTTTCAACAGTCTAGAAGAATTCCAGTGAGGCAAGAGGCAAATTGTCTTCTCCAAAATGCTTGTCCAATTTATGCCGAAATAAGAGGCCGTATTTTTAAACTGTGATTTTGACAGACAAAGAAACCCCAAACTTGGGTGTTTAAACCCACTTCTTTGGTTTAAAAGGTGCATGAAAGGACTTTCAAAGATAAAGCATCCCATGCAAAAAGCAATATAAAGAACAATCTTGCTGAAGGTATTTTAAATATCATATCAAACAGAGTCAGAAACGTTGGTCTACTTAGCTTCAGCACCTGGTTTGAACAAGAATCCTGCAACCATGATCCTCAGCATTTCTGCATGAAGTTTCATGAAAGAGCTTTGAAGAGTAGCACTATTATTATATCTTTAGAAGTCAAACAGAACGTGAATGTTTACAATTTTTATTTTCAGAGTTTGAGTAATCAAAATGACACTATTTAAGCAGCTAGCATCTGAATTGCAAATTTTTAAGAGTTTCAACTCAGTTCTTTGTTACAAAGGAAATCAGGTAACAGCTTGCATTAGCTGATGCACTAACTAATAAAAAAACAAATCTTTGTGTTTCTGTCTTTTTTCTCCACACACTCTGCTGTATCATCCACTGTTTGTTTTTGGGGTTTTTTTTTTGTCTCCTCTTCTGCTGCAAAGGAGCTGTAAGCTTGTTCAACCAGGCTGACATAGAGCAAAAACACTTAAATTCTTTTAAGAGCCAAGAGATCTGCAGTTAACGCCCTTGGTGAGTAAAGATTTGGTACTTCTCCATGACTCCTATGCTGGCCACAGCTGACAGGAGGGTTCCAGGAATGTGAGTATCTACAGAATCCATAAAAACAAGGCCCAACATCAGTCGTCAGCTCCCCCACCTATTCCTCTGGGGGGAACAATTACTTTTGACTGAGGACATTTATTTGGCATAGGATAAAACCTACAAAATCCAGACTATGCTATTTGGATTTTGTCTTTTTACAGAAGCTACTTTACTCTACTTGGTTGTTTCCACTGTTTAGACCCACTAGAAACAGCCATTATTGCCAAACACTGATGCTTATATTAATGCAATTCAGAAATTCATGGCTTAAAACAGACAGCAACATTAAAAAAAAAAAATCTACATAAAGATACAAGATTGAAACTTGCAATAGTAAGGAGCTCAGATGCAGACCCATAGCAAACAGTTGGGAAAGAAGCTGGTTCAAGAAATTGGCAAGGAAGAAAGTGAGCCAGAGTGGGGCAATAGAAAAAAAAAAATTATTTGTGATATTTGGAAAACATTACTCTCCATATCCCACATGGTTCCAGAAATTCCCCATTACTCTGCTGCCACCAAATACCTACTCCAAAACTCATGACCAGCCTTCTTCTTCTAGCAAGTCTACAGAGTGGATAAGACCTCTTACATGACCTACAGCAGAATCTTCCATAATGGAATTACTTTTCTTTATTCTTCTGCTGAATTATGATGCCAGAGGATATGACTTCTGTCTTTACCTTGATGTGCTGTTCAAAAACTCTTTAAATTAAAGGAAGGAAAAGAAAAAAGTGACATCATTAATGCAAAAACATTCCCAGCATCCCTGCAAAACCCTTCTGGTCAAAGATTCAAACCACAAATAAACCAGGTTTCTTGTGTGACCATAATTCTGTATTCTGATACAGAGTTAATATTCAGACTGAACAATTATATGTCACATTTACACCAGAAACTTTTCTTACTGAGTAGGAGTTTGAGGGTGGGGACAAAATAAGAAGCCACCTGAGTATTTTCCAGAACTGGTATCAAAAAGTCATACCAACTTGCAAAAAAACCAAGTTTTAATCAGAATTCATTTTCACTATGGAAACAATAACAGAAGATGTTATTTCAATCTGATGGCTTCACATCCACACAATTTTGAACATTTTAAATTTTTATAAAAATAGCATCACATTAATTCCCTTCCTTTTTTTTGCTTGTGGATTTACAGTAAGGCAGAATTAATAAAGCAAGTGGAAATCTTGACAACAGAAGACTTTTGTTTTCAGAGTTTCAAAATGGAGAGGGAGAAATTCACCATCCTAACTTTTACCATTAAATTTTATATTGATAAATTCAAATATGTAACCACACTGAAACATTTATTCTCCCAAAATTAGCATTATTACTTTATTTTGTGATTCATTACAATCTGAAAATCCAATAGTCAAAAAAAAAAAAAAAAACTAGGCATAATGTTAAAGCATTTTACAAGCAAAATACTTTACTGTTTCCATTTCAAATTGCATAGGGTGGGATATGTGTATTGGTTAAAGAATATAACATACAGAAGAACGATACCATAGAGTTCATCAAACTGCATAGCAGAGTGTTACGTTCCTGTGAGTGGACAGTACTTTAACAGCTATTTCTGTCAGTGGAAAACCATACACTTCACTATTGACAAGGCTGCCTTCCCATGACCACGATGCATTGTGATGGCTGCAAGCCACTGGTTTCTTTTCTTATACTGTAGGTCATTCTCCTTTAAAGAAATTAAAGAGTTAAACAAGCCAGAATGCATCTATCTATGCTTATTTCTTTTCTACCTGAACAAAGACCAGTATGGAGAGAGGGAATTTTTAAAGTCAGCTTCTGAAACTGGTTATAGTAACCTCTGTCTCTCATACTTTTAGTCTCATGGAGCTACTAGCAAGCTTAGAGCTTCATCCACACATCTCTGTCATACCTGCATCCAGGTAAAAAACTGTACTTTTCACTTTGTAGAAACAAACTTCAAAGAGATCACACTTTTTTCCCACTGTAACCACATCTTTGTTCCTCCAACTGTGTAAGTCTGGCTTTGAAGTCTCACAAAACTAAAAAATAGTTGATCTAGGTTGTAAAAAAAAAAAAGAATATTAAATACCTTTGGTAAAAATAGATATATTTAACAAGTTTAGAAAAGCAAATAGTTATATTGTCAAGAGGAGAGTATAAAAATGTACACAATAAAAATAACAAACACAACAAAAAATCATCAGCCATAGTAGTAAGAATAAAGGCGCTGTTCTTTTCAATGTTTGCTTCCTTAGCTCATGTTATTGTCCAGTCTCCCTTCTAAAAGGCAGGAGCTTTACAAGAGCATATGGAAAAATCCAGTCCTTCCTACCAGCATTAGACAAATTAAATTTAATTCGGAAAGAGACAGTTTGTTTTAACCCAAGTTTATACAACAGAGAACACTTTGATTTAGAGTACGTAGGAGTAGCTGAACACAGAAAGATTTCAGGTGTTTTCAACCAGAGGCCAGATGTACTCGAGCTGTAGAAATGAGACAGCCAGCAGGATCAAGTCTCCATGATGTCAGCCTTCTAAATCTATTTTTTACTCCTAAATGATAAATCCATGTATTGCCAAGAAAATTGTGGGGACAACAACAATACACATATTTTAAATCCCTCATTGATGCCTTTCTCCCATCCTTTCACTGGGCCTCCAAACAGAGCTGTCACACAACATATAATCCCAGTTTGGCTTCTCCTCTTTTTAGAGCTCATTGTAAATCTTCAAGACGGAAGATCCCCAAAGCAAACAACTGAGATTACAGAAGGAGATAATGCACAAGCCCCATAATAGAATCAGCCATTGATTGAATGTGCTTTGAAAGAAAACAGCACAATTAAATCATGTTTATCCTTCAGTATTCCCTTTGCACACACAGTCACACTCCTCGTGGTGTTCCAAGGGCACATCTGTCAATGATTTATGCAATCCCCGGACACCGATCCTTGGCTTCAGCTGAAGAACCTGAAGGAGAAGAAGCCAAGCATCAAGAAAACAGCAAGTGCTTCATCACACACCTAGACTATGAGCTAGATTGCACTGGAAACCCACTGGATGACAGGAAGCTGAATTAAAACTGAATTTCTTCATTAATTCCACCCACTCATTACTATTTTTGCTTTCACCTCAAGCCATTTACAAAATTGATTAAATAATATCAAACATGATTAAAACATATTGCTTTACCAAAGAAGAGTCTTGAAGCTTCAGATTTCCACTTAAGAGCAAACAGCAGAGTTAACCCAATTAGATAATTCTATAACAAATAATTTTAGCTATCAATTTATCTCAATGGAAATTAACAAAATGAACAAATATTTGTTTCTTCATAATCTACCACTAGAGAAGAACAACAAAAGGTATGGTTGTGACGTGTCTGAACTGCACCAGTAAATACTACTGAAATTGACTAATAAAAGTATATTAACAAGGAACGCTTTATTTTTTCAATGCAATACCTAATTAACATGCTAAAAAAAAAATAGTAAAAGTGCAACACGTAAAATATTAAAATATTAACATTGGTGCATTCACTTTATTGAAAATAAATGCCCTAATTGGCTTTCGGTATTTCCAGACACGCAAGAGCAGAAACAGTGCGTACCTCATGGTATTTTTTGGTGACTTTCGTTGGCACGCATTGGCACTCGTTGCAGCTCTGCTGGCAGCAGGCGCAGTTCCCACCGCACCGCTTCACCAGCAGGCACAGCGGCCAGAAGATGGTGTCCGTCCTCCTCAGCTCCTCCCTCAGGGACACGGAGAAGTTGCGCGGGGTGCAGCTGTACAGCCGCGCCTCCTCCTTCAGGAGGTTCAGGTCCACCACTGCCAAGAGAGAGAGAGAGAGAAAAGGGCGCCTTCCTGATCCGCAACCGCAGCCCACTGGCGGCAAGCCAACCTCAGCAGCGCGGAACCCGCGGGGAAGGGTCCCCCGTGTGCGGGTTCAGCGCAGGAGGACAATACGGCAGTTCCATGAGTATCGCGGAACCAGAGCGGAACGATCGCTGCACAGCGATACTCGCCAATTATTTTGTAACTCTGGCTAAGTTAAGGTCCGAATTAATGCAAGGTTTGGTTGCTATGTTCCAGTGTGTGTTTTATCGAACCAACCCTAATGGCGTTCGCTTTGTACACGTTAATACTCTGAGTTCCAGTGTTGCTATTCTACAGTCATTTTGGGCTGGAGAAACACACACAGAGCAATTAAGACTCCTGAAAAATTTCAAAGACATTTTTAATTCACTTGCATAAAACATTCAGACTTCTTCCTTATTAAAATTTCAATTATTGCTTCATTGCAAGGGAATTGTAATTATAAGAAAGAATGAAACCATTCATATCTAAGCAAAATTCTCTTTTATGGACTAAGAACTGTAAGAAGTTGTCATCACTGGGGAATTTTTCACATAATAAATAAGTGCACAAGATTGTATATCTATAGAACTATTAGTAAGTTCCATTTTCTCCTTCCTCTTCATAGCAGCATATATGGGAATTTCTGTTGTTTCTCTTGGTTTCATTTTCTCTTGTTGAGTCTTAAAAAATTTAAGTTCCTCCTTATAAACACCTAACCTGAAATGCAAGTTAAAGATATTTGGCACCAGTTTCCCAATAAACTGGTTTAATGTATCATACTAAACTTTCCCTATGCCACTGACTGAACAACAATTTCACAAGAAGATCTGAAAGAGAACAAGCATCTTTATGTTCATCATGGCTGCATAGTCAAGAGCTAACAAGCCTTGAAAGCAGCAGTTAAAACTGAGAAAAAAAATGAATAAGCCTGGGGAAAAAAGTGAAAAGCAATATAAATTGAATTTATTTCAAAAAAGTCAGACTATAATGATCATGATGTAGGATCTTTGCCTGAACTGTTTTTCTCCATACCTGCCATTAAGGAACAGAAATCATATCTAATTCACAAGGATACTACTCTCCCTAGTAAGAAATAAAAAGATGAAAAAGAAAACCCTATGATAACGTGGCTATTGAGATGAATGAAACAGAGACCCTGAACAAAGTGGCAAAGACCTTTAATGAATTGGCTTTAAGCAAAATCAAGAAAAAATTAGGGGGAAAAAACCACCCAGTGTGTTCATATTTATTAAAAATTGCTTTAATGCTATCCATTCATAAATAAAAATATATACAATAAAGCTAAAATAAGTTTATTATCTGAATCACCCTCTAGAGAAATACCTTTTTTCCTCTCTTCTATGTAAAGAGCCTCAAGAGGTCACCAAAAACTTCAACCTATCAAGGCCAGATAATACCTCTTAATTCTATTTAAAAGAATGTGACATAAAAAAAATTAGACGCTGCATTTCTTTAGCAGAAATGCTCACTGGTACTCTCCCAGGAGCAGATCTTTGGGAAGGAATTTCAACCCATGTCCCTTCAAACATTTATTTTGCAGGCCATATCCATATACTGGCATCCATAAGTAAGGATTTATTGTTGTGAAAGGTCAGTTAAACACACTGAAGCCTTTTCTTTGCTTGCACTCACAGCGAATGCCAAGCTGGGGCACTTCATTCCATCACTATCAGGCTAACATAGGCTCCTAAATAAACAAACTGAATTTTAAGAGGGAGGAGTGTGTAATAACGCCAATAAAGTTACTGATAGGACACCAGCCTACCTCCCACACTGCAAGAGCATTCCTTGGAGAAAGCTGAGAAGGAAGCAGAGGAAATGAGAGACAAAACTTCCGGGGAAGAGATTCACTGTGAGAAACCAGGAATTATTTAAGGCCTTCTGATCAGCTAATAGCTCTAGGCTGAGTCACTTAAAAGGTGGATGTGTCTACCTCCATTAATCAAGGACCGTGGGCAGGAATGGAGTATTTCTTTCTTCTGTTTTCAAACCTATAATAAGTGAGCTGTCTGAATGAGGGTAAAATGCCTGAAGCACACTGTGATAAGTGCTAGTTCTGCTAATCCTTTCTCCTGGATGATTGTTTCTGCAGAGACTGATATGCTTGGTGCAGAGAATTTGAAGGAGCTAAGCTTTTGTGCTGCTCAGCCCTTCACCGTGAGATATTGGAATTGGAAAGTGGGCACTGACATCTCTTCCAGCAGGCCCACGGAGCAGTGGGAGAGGGATTCTTGTGGGGTGATGTCCTCCTCCATTGTCTCCTGCCTTCTGGCAGCAGCAGAGGAATGCATCAATTTCCATACCTACAGCTAGCTGTAGTTATAGAGAAAAGGGCAATGTGCTAAAATAAGCTACATGCTACACATTTTGTCATAAAAAAGGAATTAATTTGAACTCAACCCCTCAGACCTGCAGACATTAATTTTGAAAGAGTTCTGCTGGAGAGCACACAGTCAGCAGATAATCTTTCAGTCTGCTGTACTGCTACAAGAGGCTTCAGGATAGATGAACAAATGTCATGTTGGATTTCCATGCTTTAAAATGTACTAAGGTATATTGCTGTGATACCTCACAATGAACCCTTGCCCTACCTTATGTAATTCAATTTCATTAAAAGGTCTGTGGCAAATTTATCTAGTGCTTATATAATCGCTTCTTTGAAGTGTGTGAATGAAGCTGTTATTTTTTTCAAAGAGTTATCTGTCCGTTCAAAATTTATTTTAACACACTGTGGGCATGACGCTAGATGAGAGAATGTATATATTTCCTTAAAAGTGTTTACTTAACCACAATAAAAGGTTATTTCCCAAGTGCACTGAGTTTACAGTCCCTGTTATAATGTGAACATTTAAACACTCCTTCAACTTGGCTTCCACTCATGTATCATGTTTGACACAACAGTCAAGGTTCCTTTGTCTGGCGCTAGCTCAGGAGGAGTGAAAGGCTCTGCAGTAGCACATAAATGGGAAACACTAAAATAAAAATAAGTGAAGGAGAGAAAATGTAGACGCAGGTAGGCCTACAGCAAAGTGTATTTCAAGAGTGTGCCTACCCTGGCACATGCAAGTGAACTAATCCACGTTCACAGAAGCCTGAAATTAACTGTGTTATGCAATTGGCAATGCAATTTTCTGGCATCTTCTGGATGTGTATCGAGTACCACAGGGAAACTTCTTTCCCAAAACATTTTTCCAGCTGGATACTGCTCTCTAAGTCAATGAAACGAATTAAATTCCAGTTGAGGCACTTGTGTGTGAGCACAGATAGCAGCAGAATGGTTTTCATTCCTAAGCACTTTGGAATCTTACTGGGAATGTGAGTTTCTTACTAATTTCTACAATAGAAGCTGTTAAAAAATCACAAGCAAGATGTGGGGTATAACAAAAAAAGTCACATAACTGTAAAACCCCCCACAGCTGCTAAGGACTATGTGTTGATTGTGACTATTTTTTTCCTCCTTAAGGAGATTTCAGAATATGATCTAATGATTATACTTTGATTTCTGTGGGAAGTGATGGGATTTTTTTTTTCACAGCGAAATATATCACCACATATATTTTTAAGTATGTTTAATAATATAAAAGAATTTAGGGCTGTATTTAGACATCAGAATCTCTGAACTTGGTGTTTCTTCCTTCCTGACTAGAAGTTTTCGGAAGCATTTTATCCAGAGAAAACAGAGACAGAAGTTCTCTGGAGTTTAGGTTGTCTAAATATAGTTTTTTCATATACATTATCATGTAGAAAGACAGGAGATTTCTCTAATAAAGTAAGATAGACTTCCAATAACTTGTTTATGAAAACAGGACAGTAATTTAGCTTTTTCCTGAAACAATGTGAAAAATTAAACGGATCTAATCATGAATCAAAGAGTTTGAATAAAATAAAACATTTTAGGATATGCCCTTCTCATGAAATTCTCTTTAAAAAGTTTTGAAATACAGAAAACATGCTGCTTGAGAGAATAACATGGGAAAAAAAAATAAAAAAAGAAGAAAAAGGTTTTGCTTTTCCTCTCCATTGAACAGTCCTATGTCATTACAACTGGACATATTTTCCACCTCAGGCTATTATATTACAGACTCAATAATGCAGTCTGAGGGTGGTCTCTAAGACAAATGTGGCAATACCATGATATGTTTATTCAGTGGAAAAAATCTATTTCAGCATCTAATTAGAAGCCTTCAAAAGATTAACTCTGATAGTTTCTTTCTAAGATATGTCTTGCAGGGAGTTTCTTTTGTCTATATAGATGTTATCCAACATCTGCATTTTGTTTTTCTCCCACTTACTGTGTGCTTATGGCATGCATTTGGCAAATACCAAATCTCTTTAATTAAGGAAGTGTTAAATGACTATCTGAGAGCTTTTAAAGATATTTCCTCCTTTGTGGCTCATAATTCAGCTTCTCTATGCACAGCTACAGCAATATGGATAGGGCTCCGATCTAAGAAGTAACTGTCAAACCCTTAACTTTGAGCTATGAAAGGTTCTACTTCCTCCCTTTTCTTGCTGATCAGATGATAACCTTGATTACATCCACCAACTGAGAATTCTGTTCAGTTATGCCCATATGTTTTCTTTTCATGCTGCGTGGTGGGCAAGGAAGGTGGCATTGCCTTCACGCTATCCATCCACATGTTATCCATAAACATGAAATAGTGGGTAGCATCTGGATGGGATGTGACAGGAAATTAATGAGTGTTGGATGTAGAAGAAAGAAAATGAGTGGCTGGTCAATAGATCTACAAACTTTGAACAAAACCACAATCTACTTTATTACTGATGAAGTAAAGTAGCTTGAATGATCAACCCACATATGGACACATGTTATCCTAAGGTGTCAAAGAGAAACATTTAGGTAATTGCTCTCAATTAATTTCAGGTAGAGACTGAAAAAATTCTAGGGAAATCAACAATAATTCATATGATACAGTAAGACATTACCTACCTCAAATAAAAATAACGTTTTTGTCCTCCATAAAAAAAAGAAACCTACAAATTTCAAATATGTTATCCCATCAAGATGCCCTGTTACTTTAGAGAAATACAGATCTCCCAGGTTCCCTACAGGAAACAAACTGTGCTTGCCTTGTTTTTTTGTTTTGTTTTGTTTTTTTTTCAAATTCCCCTTGGTTGCCCTATTCTGCTAAATTCCTTTAAGTTTAGAGTTTAGCTATTGTCCTTTTTCAAATAATACAATTGTGAGGACAGCTAACAAGAATGGTATCTACAAGAATGGTATCTGCTCTCCTTCTAAGGTATTCCTTTCTTGGAACCAAAACTCAAGGTGAAGAACACTCTTAATTCTTTATCAAGAAATCATACCCGTAGAAAGCTGCGAGGCCAGACAGAAGAGTAAATTACCTCTTGACTTCCTCCCATGAATGTATGCTTTCCCAAGAAGTTGCCACGTTGGCCTGTACAGATCTTCCAAATCCAGCTGCCACCGATCAGGTTCCAGGTAGCGGATCAGGTCTTCCACGGTGCTAAACCCGGCGACGGCGTTGTTCAGCACATCCAAGGGCAAGGCTGATGGGGGCAGCAGGGATGGGCTGGGTGCTTCTGTGTGGTGCTGCAAGCAAACCCAAGAGAAGAGCACCAGTCGGAGGGTTAGTGGATCTGCTCTGACCAAGTGCTGGACCTTACCGAGCTACAGAGCTGGGAAAGTTTATAAGCGAATAGTTTGCTTCCAAAGTGCAGTTCATCTAATAAGACAAATGACAAGAGTCAAAAGGTACCTAATTATTCTTTAGCGATAATTGTAAACAAAATTCCACTGCAGAGTTTGCCTACTTCTTAGATTTCCAGCCTTGCAGCTAGCGCATCACTACACCTGTCTTTGAAGATGTTCACTGAGTGACAGATGGGACTTTAGAAATAGAACAAAGGGTGATTTAAAAATATGGCCCCATTTCCCAAACCCTTCTAGAAATCTGAAACATTTGACATTCTGCCTCTCCTCAAAAACTTAGGCACAATTGTTGTCTTCTTGTCCTTCAGTGCAAAATATTAACATACCCCTGTACAAAGATGGCAAATATTCTTCTTCTCACCTACAGATTAAAAAAAGGCACCAGTTGTGTTTCATACAGTACTAAGAATTATATTTCAGGTTAAAAATAACGAACAGAGTAATAACAACATCTGGCATAACTAAAATTATTTGTCCCTTACGTGGAGAAAAAAATGTTCCAAATGAAATCAAAAGTATTTAAATGTTGAAGCTGAGTCCTGACAAAGTACTTTACCACGGCACAAATCTTGCTGACAAAATCAGTGGACAGAAGTACTTAGTCACAGACAATTCAAGCAAAGTGAAGAATCTGGTTTTGTTCACTCTACAATCTGTTTTAAAATTATGCATTGAATTGTATTTTCAAAAGAATAAAGAAAAGGCAAGAAGGTAAAGCTAGGTAGGAAGCTGCTTCTGAAGCACCTGAAATTTAGGCTTTAGCCTTTTCTCTATGCAGACATTACTGAAGACATGATGTCCACAGTACTGCACCGGAGTAATTAGTCTGGATCATGTACAAAAGATGAAGAAAAATTGAACATGCTGCTGATTTAGGGGATGGAAATGACAAGAATATGTTCATATAGATATCTATATTTAATAGTCTTCATACCACTTAGTGTCAAAATGGCACTCTCAGTACTGTAACATGAAGTGTGTATATACTGTAATTTTTTCTATCTATAATGTCAGATCAATGGTAGGCAGTCATTTACCTTTTCAAAATGATCAGGGAAATTGATGAGCAATGTAACAGTTATGCTGGAAAAGAAGATTTAGTAAAATAATTCTTGCAACACCACTCACTCCACAGAAGTTTTGTAAAATATATACTCCTGTGGTAGCTGTATCCATACCAATAATAATATTTTATTTTCTGTCCTCTAAATTCTATTAAATATGCAGTTTTGATTTCAGCTAAATGTGTGGCTGAAAGAGCAGCAAATGGGAGTAATCCACCATGGACTTCCTATTTTTTGCTTCAAGACTTTCTCTCTCTCTCCAAGTTCAAGTGCAGCCACTAGAAGGATTTGTGCTGCTTTTTAACTGGAAGTCTTGCAAAAATAATACAAGACATGGATTAAGTGTTCAGCTACTGTTAATTTTACGATATTTTAATCTTGCTTATCATTTCCAATAGAGTTGGTGAGACAGTTGTTTCCCATTCTGGATAATTGTGGTTTTCAGAATATTCAAATATTTATTCTTCTCTTTACTCCACTGCCTGCATTAAAAATAGTAGCATGTTGGTCCATCTATTACATTATGATAATAAAGCAACAGATTCTGGTCTATAATTTAAATAGTTGCTTTTAGCAAAACATGATGCTTAGCAAGCCTCAAAACAGCGCTTTGACACTGTAATTCAGATGGTCAAAAAAAGAAACATTCCAAAATTTTTCTTCCTGTTTTTCTTCACAATGCTGTAACAGCCACACTTTCTGGTTTGAAGGTACAGGGTTTTACTAACATGAAAAACAAATTCAATGGCAGAACTAATAACTCAAGTAAAAAAAAATAAAAATCCTTCTATTTTGTTTCTAGCTGAAGAACTTAATTCAGTGTCTTACTTCTGCTGGGATTTTTGTTGCCAGAGAAACAGTGGATTCCAGAAGAGCATGCACTGATCTAGAATCTATTTCCATATTTAAAACTAAGCGATACAAGTAATCAATCCATCAGTTAATGGTATTCTGGATTCAATAGGCATTTGCCTGAGTTAAAATGTTGTGAAGAAACAGTGAATCATTGCACTTGATGACAACACAATTAAGTTCCATCACTTTCTAGTCAGTCTCACAGCAGCCCAAAGCAGAAAGAAAAAGTAATTGAAACAGCAAAATTATACAACTTTGAATGCTTTAGAAGAAAGTAATTAAGATTTCAAGATTAAGAATGTTTTCTCCAATAATCTTTATTGTTATTCAATTTATATGAGGGTTGAAATGCACCAAAGATTAAAGATAATTGATATCATAAAGCTATAAATGCTGTATATTGAATTTGTGACATAATAACCTTTATGAAATCTCAATTCAATAAACTGTTAAAGATAAATGGTACTTCTATTACTAATTATTTTCTAATTAAATCTTTTGGACAGAACATCCAGGTCAGTATAAGGTGTTCTCCTTTCAGTGACTAAAACTATGTATTGCGATTCTATACAATTTATATTTTCACTTGAGTGTCTCAAAGTTTTTCATCTATAGGCAGAGTTTACACATGCAATAAGGTTTTATTCACAGAGTGGGAAGCAGAAATGACCTGATGCAAAAAATAAAAACTCAACTTCATTGATGGCACACAGTTTTTAGAATAAGCAAACGCAGAACTTCACCATCACTCTGAAAAGTAACACCATAGCTGACTCAGAAATGCTGAAACACTTCTTACCTGCAGCGTTCAGTCACTTCATAGTAAGTCTATCACTCCTGTTGTAATTTAATTCATATATTCTCTAGGCAGTGCTACTTGGATGGCTCACTCCACCTGCATGCCTGATGCTCACTGTTCTCAGGGCACTCTCTGCGCTGTGCTGTGACATCAGCACTCGGTGGGTGTCAGAGAGATCCATTTCACAGCAGAATGGTGCTGGGAAAGCCTCCCAGGAGAACCACTGAATCTCTGGCTGTTTTGGTGCTCAACACTGATGGAGATAATGATCTGATAATGAAGCAGCCATCTGTCAACTGGATGTTTATTCTACAGATGGCATCACCTAATTTACTCCACAGAAGTTTCTAATGTCTCCCCTAACAGATCAGCTAAAAATTAACCAACCTTTGATTTAACATATATTTATTTATCTGACAGGGCAGATGCAACCCAAGACTGCAGACACTTCTGGTGTCCAAATATAGCAGCTATCCAAAATATCTTTCCTGATGGAAACTATTTTCTGAGAAGTGATGTTCACCAAGCTCTGCTATAATAAATACTAATTGACAGTAAATACTTATTTCTGTCATAGCAACACATTCTCAACTCATATCAGTGTTTTAGGTTTGTGATTACCTTTCTTATATTTTTTTTCCTGAACATGAATAATTTCTGTCAAGACAGATTTGACAAATACAACACGTTCTCTATGTGATTCCTCCAGTAAAAACAAAACAAAACAAAAACAGAAACAAAACATAATGTAGTTTGTTTCTGTTTTTCTGCCCAGGAAACAATTTTAAATTACTTTAATAAGTATAGATATGCTTAGAACCAAGATAGAGACAAACAGTTGCATATTTACTGTTAGTTAAAATGATACAGGGTGAAAACCATAGCAGAAAACAGTGAACTTCTGCTGGCCTGTACAACAGCCAAGAATGACAATTAGTGTTTGATCAAACAGAGTTTTCTTCAGGTTTGTTTATATTGTATTTCTGTATGTGCACTTACCTCTATCAAAACAAATACCACACAGAAATCCCCTAAGATGTTTACAAACATATCAGACAGGCTAATAGACAAAATTTAGACAACAGTGAAAGATATGGGCTTGGAAAAAAGGACAGAAATAATACAGACTAATGTCACAGCCCAGAACATCACATATAACAGTGCCCCAGAAAAAATGTAGGGACTAAATTGCACCTTATGATGCTCACACTGTTAGTTGTGCCCTACTGAAGGAATCAAAACTACTCCATCTAGCATCTTTCTCAAAGTGAAAAGACACTTTTGTAAGTCTAAAAACTTCAACAAACAAATTTGAAATTAACAAGTTGAAGCTCAAGCTTAAAGTATTATTTAGTATGTAGCCTAACTTGAGCCTTATGATTAATTTTCTTCTTTTAAATTTTAATTGTTCTGACACATATTTCTTGTCTTATCCTGAGCACAGTATTTAGGCCAAACCCCCTAATGTAAAGCATCTGGAAGTATTATCTCCTTACATGCATGACTGTGTATGTGGCTGAATAATAAACAGGAGGCAAACTTCTGAAAAAGAAGCACAGACCTGCAACAGCAAAGCCTTCACAACTGAAAGCACAGCAGCTGCTGACACAAATACAGGTTTAGATTCACTCTGGCACCAGGAATTTCACAGCATACAGGTTTGTAACATAGCCTTATCAAATCTGTAAAATGAGCGTAAAGGCAATTCCTTTATCTCACAACTTCTGTGAGAGAAGGAATACAACCAATTTTTGTTAGACACTCATTATTGGTTTACCTGAAGAATCCAGAAGTGTGTTAGACAAATATCAGGTATAAATCTGTATATGAGACTTGATATTATAACTTTTCCTGTTTGCCACTATCCTGTACCTGCTCCAAGGATAAACCAGAACACAACAGCACTACAATCTACACAAGATCAGCTTTAAAGCACATTCATGACCTCAGAAAAGCCTTTATTTTGCTTCTGTTTCTCAGGATAAGAGTCCTAACACACTAAAGGTATTAAGACTAACCTCTTCCAGTTAAAGGAGAGGCAAAAAATAGCAGTGTTAGGCTGCTGCTGCCAGGAGTAAGGAATTTCATATTTAATAACACAAGCACTAAGTTAAGACTGGAAAAACAAAAACAAGTGAGTCAAACACTTGGCATGACAGGACACTTACAAGTATTGAATACTAGGTTTAAAATAATTACCTCCCCACAAAAGAAATCCCCACTTTTATTTTTTTTTCTTTCTTGTCTTGAGGAAAATACTGTCAAGCAGTTTCTGAGTTATGACCCATTCATCAGTTGGCACAGTTCAGAGAAACTAATAATAACCAATGTAGTTCAATCAAACTAGAATGGACTCTATAAAAACCTCAAAGAACCTAGTCTCCCCTGAACCCCAACTAGGATCAGTAATTTGAAAGAAATAACATATTTCTTTTAATGAAATATCCTTAGAGTTTTCTTTTTTTTCTTTTTAATTATTATACAGGAACATCCAAGTCCTGTTTAGATTTAAAGATATGCTTTTGAAACTTATAGTACATGCACATTCTTGTAACAGGCACAATAAAGAGCTTGTTTTCTTCCTTTATAATCACAGGTAACCCTCCTACTAGCACCATTAGAAGCTATGAGAGAAAGCAGATATCCAACTCATTCGAGTTTGCCCTGAGGACACAAATTTCTCTGCATAACAATAGTTCTTTGTTTTCTCCCATAAGGACATGCAGTAATAGGTGTGAAAAGCCTCTAGAAATCCTGACCTACCTGAAAAAGCACACACTTTTACTGGCTTGTATCTATCCAGTACATAAGAAAAAGCACTTGTGAAAGTCCCTCATTTATGAAGACATATACTCCAGTCAACATTAATGCGCACTGCTAAGAAAGTGTTAGTCCTGTTCAAGTTGCAAGGCAGAAGGAAGTGAGATGATCTGTAGCTGGGCCTCTGTGCAAACACCCAGGTAGAGAAATGAGGTTCCAGGATCCTCTTCTTTTGCCTTAGGCAAAGGAATGAAGGGGAAAAAAAAAAAAAAAAAGGCAGCCACAGAGGCAGATAATCAATTTAGGCTGCCAAAACCAGGAGTAAGGTGAGGATGTTTATTGCACATGGCAGAGATGCAGAGATGGAAGTCGGGAAGGCTGCCACAGCTCCCCCTGCAGCACATTTTACCCCTTTAGATGAAGTTATTGTCACAGCAGCAAGGATGGCTGCATGGGAGGCACATCACCCTGGAGCTGCTGAGCAGGTAGGTCTGGTGAAATAGGCTCCAGTGGCTCGAATTAAACATCCCTCTCTTTCAGCTGGCCTCAGGGATGCAACTTCTGTCAGTCCAATGACACACAGATAAAGGGGCATCAGCCCTCCTTAATTAATGCTTCTGCAAATGAGCACCAGACTGCAGGATGACAGCAGTCCCCTCTCCCGGACCTCCAGCTCTCTGCCTTTCACAGGCTCCCTAAATCTTCTGTTCCTATAGTGCACTACAGCCTCCTTTCAAAAGCTTGTTCAGGCTCTCTTCGTGTCAGTGCAGGGTTTTCCTTTTATCTCACTGAGGACCTAATGAGGATCCACAAATGCCCTTGCACCAGTTTACATCTTAAAGCCAGAGGTGGCTTTCCAAACTCTACATCCATATTTTTGTTACTGCAGTTTGAGAATTGCTTTCTGAAGAGTGTGTAATCTCTACTCTTCATAACTACAGGAGAAAGATCACAGAGATCACAAGGGAAAATGAACACATTCGTGACTTTCTGGTTTCTTTGCCATTCACAGGTGGGAAAAAAAGAATAAAGTTGTGCAAAAGTAGCATTGGATAACAATCCTAGAGCTTAACTACCATAACATTTCCTTAGGCTAAACTTTTGAGATAAATTGGTTTTTTTAAATGTTTAAATATTCCCCTAAATAAAGTTTCTGTGCAGTTCACAGAGAAGGTCTGGAATTCTAATTGTGCTGGAAACAATTGCAAGATGCTCCCAAGGAAGCTAGCAGCATGGAAATAGCACAGGATGTCACTAATCATCAGCATTCCTCTCACAAATTGTGGCTTTTTGCCTGAAGTCTATGCACACTGACACCTTTTGAGATAGACAGCATAGGTGTGAGAGACACTCCGTGAAGACAGAGCTGAGACATTTAGAGCTAGTTCATTAACTCACAGAGAATGCCATCAGTAGCAATAATCTCTGGAAGCTATTTTCAAAAAACTTTCGTGATCAGTTAATTATCATAAATATCTATAATCGTGTACGTGTACACAAATAGTTGTGTTTATACATGCATAAAATACAGTTTGAATTGTTCTGTGATCACATGTATCAGTAATGAATCATGCTAATTGATTTTAAAGGCAAAAAGAAGAAAACTGATGCTCAGCACTGTATTGGCATGGGAGATCTTATTGTCAATACACTTCACTGTGATAGTTTTAGAGGTTTCTATTCCTAGGAAATACATACAAGACACAAGATCTTTCTTGGCTGCAGTTGCATGTTATTTATTTTTCTCAGTGCATCTGGTAGGTCTCATTGAAGCAGCACGTGCTATTTCATGATTGTTTCATAAGCACTACAGAATTACCTGCCTCTGCTTTGCTGAAGTATTTGGTTTTTTACAAAATGACCCAGTGATTCTTGTATTCTTTTGGGTAAGAACTTTAATTCACTGATTTATTCTTTCAGCTAATTAGGAGAGAAGAACTGTATAAAAAACTCTGCTTGAAAGTTGTGTTGCCAGCATCTTTGGCAACTGCAGATATCTCAAGCCATGAAGCATATAACCCTAGCGAGGCCCAGAATCCAGAAAGCTTGCAGATGCAACCAGACACTTGAAGGGAAGTCAAATTCTGATGCCTTTTTTTCTGTCTTTCTAGTGGATTTTTAATTGTATTTGCTTGCATTAGGAATTTGTGGACATGGTAGTAAATAGGATTCTAGATAAAAGTCTCAAAGAAATGTAAAACAGGCTTGGACACATTTTGACTCAGTAGGCAAAGACTCAGCCTTACTATTCTGAAAGCAGGCCCTGATGAAGTTGAAATTCACTGAGTTGAACAAGAAGCATTTTAAAGAAAACACTTAGCCTGTGATAATAGTATAGAACAAGTTATGGCATAGATTATCTCCAAGACAAGAAACTTCAAAGTTGAATCAGTATGTCAGTTTTAATTTCGAGTTGCTTCCTGAAACAATTTGTATTTTTTTGTCATTTTCAAATTACTGTAGATATTCAAACTAATTTTAGGTTTACAATCCCAGAGTCTGGGTTCCTATTATGTATAGGCAGAATGACATTTAAACCATAACTTCTTCCAAAATCTTAATTTTTAGTGAACACTCACTTCTTTTTTATACATTTCTCTCTTCTAAATGAGACTTTAAAACAAAATTTAGAGTGAACTCTGCCCACACCATATAACTGTATACATATATGTCATAAGAAAAAGTCTACCTTTTGTATCCTAGCAACAACTGCTAAATATTTTGTTTTATGAACTTCAGAGTAACTGTCATTATAACATTTCCAAACCAAATTTATGATATGTATTTAAAACTATCTGGCTGTTCCTGTCTCATGCATGAGCACACGGGAGGACTGTAACTCCAACTTTAAATAGATATAACCCAACAGATAATGTTAAGTCTTGTACAATTTAAATGCTTAATAAAAATATTTAGTTTTATTCAGAGCATGGGCAATACTAACATTTGTGTACATATTTTAAAGGGTATGAAGTGTGTTTGTGTATTTATGCAGATAGAGTACCTGCTGAAAATGACTGAACACAGACTGTGTATAAGGAAAATGAAGCACCAAAATAATTTACTGAAGTAGTTTCTCTCATCACAATCTCATAAAATCTTTCTTTGGAGAAAGATCTTGTCATGTGCTTGCAGCAAGGTGCTAAAACAGGCAAATCCCCCAATGTCTGAGAAATCCTAACCATCATATCTGATAGCATTTTCTTTTTGATATTCACAGGACTGTCCTAAACCAATTAGCAGCTGCAGTGAATCCTTACCATGTGTGGAACGTGGGAGAGAACGTGCAGGACAGGTGTCAGCTATTCACATGGGACTGCTGCTCATTGCTACAGGTCAAGTTTTGGAAACACAAAATATTTTTCTAAGTAGTAACTCTGTCTCCCCTGTTTTAGTGCCTTCCTTTCAACCCTCCCTTATTAATTACTCATCACAGCATTTAAGGACAATTAAAGTTTATTCCCTGCTTAATCTAGCTCATTGTTTAGAGGTCATTGCAATCTTGTACCCATTTGCAGGGCAGAACCCAATATTGATTATTTGCTGACTTTTCTAAAAAAATGTGATTTCTCCTCATACTGTTCTTACTGAGAAGGTTAAGTAGAACTGTACAGAGACTCTTCTAAAACTATATCAATATTTCATTGCTCGATGACTTTCTGAATATACCCACAATTACACTTTTATGTTTCAACCCTAAGCTCCTAGGGTAGCTTTGTTTTTGTTTTGTGCTTGAACTGTCCTTGTGATTAAAGCAGTAGGGTATTTAGTGACTGTTTTAAATAGTAGTGACATCACTTTGCACTAAAATAGTCCTTCATGGACATTCAAATGCATGAGTTGACAGCTAAATAAGAAGGGTTTTTTTTCAAATGCTGCTATAAATAAACCCTTTACCTTCATTTTGTGAATATAATGTTAAATGTAATTTTCTAGCTTGTCTTATTTTGATGAATGTTGTATTATACCTGCAATTCACTTCTAGAAGGGAAACTTTATCAAGATTTATATATCAAATACTGGGAGCAAGAAAGAGAATATATCTTCTCAATACTTATAATGATATCCTTGTATTTTTTTTACAGTTTATATTTATTGTATAGAGACTCTAGCTCCAAGATTTAGCTCAACTTCAGCAGAAAAAGATTCCACCACAGTTTAAATTCTTTCCCTGAAACTTTGATACCATGCAAGTCCAGTACACATACCTGAAGGCTAAATTGTGGAACTCCTTTTACTTCAGTCAGAACAAGATTACCTGAATTTTACTTACAACATGAAATTATCATCAAAAAGGAAGAATAGCACTGTAGCTGAACTGACATCAAATTAAATGCCCAGATAAACCAATGCAAAAAGAAATCCCTGCAATCAGATGGCAGTGGGCATGCCGATCTAGTCTTATGAATGTTTGCTCAGATCTTTGTGCAAATGGGTTTACTGTGACTGTTAATCACCATCTTTATAGACACACCTAAAATTCAAGCAAGAAAAAGTTGTGTCTGCTATATTTATGATTTAGAGCAGCCTTTATTTTTATTCTCTGTACAGAAAGCTCTAGCTTCTAGTTGACTGACAGCAACTGACAAGGAATAAATAGTCAGCATAAGTGCAGCTGTTCTAAATTGAAAAAAGTTTATGTACATTCTTCTATGACAGGGCATATGACCAGCCATAGTTAGAGGACACCATTTCTACAACCTTTTTTAAAAAATTACTCATTTTACTCAAAACACATATAGCAGCTTAATCAAATTAAACAACAGTAAATGTTTGGAGTCAGTGAATGAACTGCTCCTTAAGCTCCCTCTAGGAACTTCCCCACTGGAAATAGATAGGTGTTCTTAAGAAAATGTTTTCTTATCCCAGTATGTTCACAGGAGGTTCATTGAACATTAAATATTAGGAAAGACCATATGTTACAACTGGAAAATGTATTTATGAAGGACAATGAAAATTACTTCTACAGTGAACACTATTTTAATTTGATCCTTTAGTATACACGTTAAATTGCATTCCACAGCAGCTTTCTGTTCATTTCATATCACAATAAAATGAACACACCCAACATTCCTTACAGCAGACATTACAAATCACAGCTTGTCCTGCCTTGAAGGTAAAAAAAAGCCCTCGAACAAAGCATTGGTTTTCAGGGAAAGAACTTCATCTCTGTCCTAATATATCTATTCTTAGTGTCATCAAACATTTCATGTTACCTCATTATACTTTGAGATATATTGTGCATACAGGGAGAGTAATGTGATTGCACAACAAATAAAAGTAAAAATTAATTGGGAAAGTATGCTTAATAAGAGATATTAAAGAAAAAGTATTTTTAAATCCCATGCATTTAGGAGTAAAATATTAAAAGCATAAACATAAAATCATAAGTAGAGTTTGGAGAGTAATAAACAGGGTTACAGAGGAGATGAAAACCTGAATAAGTGATGATGGGATACTGTTTGAAAAAAACAACTCTTATTCAGATATTTCCAGAAAAACATCAGAAAAACAGATATTGAGCTGCTAGAGAGCTCTCAGCTGAAATAAAAGGTTCAGATTTATCTCCAGCACTAGTGAGGTACAGCCAGAGAGAAACAGGATATTCACATGAAAGAGCAAGATGAAAACAAAAGAATGAACCATGATAAAAGATAGGTTGATACAACTTTTTTTCATCCCCACAAGACCAGGCTGACAGGAGATAACAAACACGCACAAGAGCATCAGATGATCAGCTGTTCCCTAGTCCATCAATGACAAGAATTATTTAAGTGTTTGAAAAAAGTTTTATACAACACAAAAGTGTGCAAGAGATGACATGGAGAATCTCTGAAATTTCATCCCTACTCTTCAGGAACAGCACTAGAATCTAGGAAGAATGAGCTCAGTGTATCTATCCCTGCTTAGAGCAGGACAACTGCCCAGAAGAGGTCCAGTCCCACTGAACTCCCTTCCAGCCTTGCATCTCTGTGATTGTATTGCAAAGCATCTACCTGGTAATCTTGACCTTTCTAGAGCTTTAAAATGATGCTGAGGGACATGCTGAATTTTGGAAACAAATTAATTCTAAATAATTTTAAGATCTGTTTTGACTAACTCTGCCAGAAGGTCTTCTAAATACATAACCAAACACCTTTTTTCCTCCGCAAGTTTTTGTCCATTGTATATTTTAACCCTGTGGATTAAGTAAATTAATGGTACATATAAAAATAAATAACTATATGCCAGTATACATAAATATAGAATATTTGGTAGAAATACATATATATATATATAAATATATTAGCTGAATGTCAAACCACAAGCCCTTACCTAAAATGAGAATGAAACTACTCAAACTTTAGACTTTAATTTAGCTGCTTTCTCTTAAAGAAAATTAGGGAGTCACAGGGTTTTTTTTATTAAATTTGGTTCCTTGGTAGTAGTAGAAGTTCCTTTGGCAGTATCATTTACAATTTCTTTGAAACCTCAAAATAGTATGCAATATAATGCACTTCAGAAGATGGTTTTAGTATCAACTATAAAAGTAGATGCATTTCTGTCATGCTCTACTTTTTCAAAGCTATTTAAAAATGATCCTTCAAAGATGGTTTGAAAGCAGACTGCTTCATTCTATTTCTAATAGTCTCCCATGAAATTTAGTGCTGCTTACAGCATGAACAAATCCACTTAAATAGAATAGGATGAATTTTAAGGCAGCACTATAAACAACTGCCTCAGCCCAATTCTTGGTGTTACTAAAAATGAAATAAATCTTTGAAACAGTCTAATTACTTTTACCATAATGAATAAATATACATTCTCCTTTGCACATGCAATTCCTTTTCAGCCCTTTCCTTGACAAAAAAAAGAAAAGAAAAAAGAACAAAAGACAGCATCTGCCAAGTAATAAACCTAGAGCATTAACAAACCAAATATTTTGTAGAGAAAACACCATCCTCCTGAGGAGAGCTAGTTAATCAGACATCTTCCATTAAGCCTGATATCTTCAGATATAACAATGTCACTGTCCACAGACATGACCAAATTATCTCTGAGTAATCTGATGGCCAACTAGATCGAGTGTTCTTTTTAACAGAGTAACTTTTTACTCTTTTTTCTGCCACTTTATGTTCTCAACCAGCCCCTCAATCTTCCCTGTAACATTTTAAACAAGTTTATTCAGGCATGGATTGTGGCCCCAATCCTGCCACCAGGCTGTTGGTAGCAGTCACACTGACTCAGAGGGATGTCCCCATGTGCACAGACCTTCACCTGGTCTCCTCCTTTCACTCTGCTGTGCTTTTGCACACTCACTGTGCTGGGAAGCTACAAAGCCAAAAACACCTGCACAAGAAATGAAGTGTTGTGTGTTAACACTGCACTAATCAGAACCCATTTACAAACTGCTGCTATCTGCTACACCTTACTGTCACTTTTGAAAGAGGCGAAGGTTTGCTTCAATTTTGTGTTTCAAAAACATAACTTTTAAAAGAGTTGAAAAGCCTTTTAAAGAGCCACCTCTCATTCTCTTCCCCTCATGTACCCTTTTTAATCCCCATTTGAAAAATTAATATTTAGGCTCTGAAAAAAACTTTTCTGCTTCCATATATACTTAAAATATCCCTGTGCCTCTTATTTTCCCATTCATTGATTCAGCAATACTGTCAGTTTCTGATGATTTAATGCAGAATAGTTGGAGCTAATTACAGAACACGAGACATCAAAAACAGTGGTTTTCTAAACTTAAATAATTGTGGTTTCACAAGCTGCCATTCACTGCAATCGAGGAAGTGGTTAGATGTAGGGTTTAATATCAGTTTCAGTAAAGAGCCGAAGTGTGAGGTGCTAGTTGGACCTGAATTCAACAGCTCATACAAAATATGGCTTTCTGTGGCCTGCAGACATTGTGTAATGTGGGGTTCAAGAGAGAGAAAATGTGATTTGTTGCCTTGGCTTACTGGATTGAAAGACACAAGTTTATCTTTTGACCAAGTCAGAAAATCTGCTGAAGAAATCTGTATGGCTCATTCTGGTGAGATCTCTCCCGCCTGCCTTGCACAGTGAAGCCCCATGAGATGATCTGTTTGTTTAAATAAAAATAAAATCATGTTCTGAAGGTTATCAATGTCAAAAATTAAGCATGACTGAGATGTTCTGCATTGATTACACTTATGAAGTAACATTGATAAGTTGAGTAAAGTGACTGTGGTGACTGACACATATTGCTGAAGGAAGGCTCAGTTTTGTATTTGGAGAAAATATTTTTTGTTTTTGTAAATGTTAATACATTTGAGATACCTAATTGCCAAGAAGATATTATTAACATGTTCTTAGCTTTGTTTCATTATTTATTATTTAATTTGAAACTGCTTTGCGTCTTTCAGATTATCTGTGCAGTCCCAGTGGACAAACAAAGATTTGAATGAACAAATTAGGATGCGTGACCACTAACCACTTGGGGAATGGGAGGGAAGACAAATTCTCATTTCAAGAGCATCACCATAAATTTAATGTAAATTGCCTGAATTTAGATGAGTGTAAATTTCCCTTGTAAGGTTATATTTCAGTTAAGAAGTCAGGACACTTTGCTATTTAACAATTTAGGTTATATTCTCATCTCAAACAATAAACTGGTATTAGATATTGGTTACCTTAGCAACTATTTTCTTGTCAAAGATAATTCTGAGAAACTAGGATGCTTTAGTAAGCAACTAAAACATTGACAATTCTTTTCTATCTCCTACGATTCAACTTCTCACAAAGAAAATTAAAGCAATTTTTTGGGATAACCACTAACTCTAATCTCAGAGGGAGAGCATCAATATTTTTTTTCACCTGATTAGAATCAAAGTTTAATTCCTCCAAGCAATCTCTACTTCATTACTGAATCTGGTCCATGGTGTATAATTCACTTAATTAGGAGATTAGAGGAATATGTAGACACTGGGAAGAAAATTAATCTCAGAGTAATAAATACATATAGGGAAACAATTAATTGTCAATTAATTAATTAATATATTTTTAAAAAATAGAACCCTGCCAAAATCTATTTAGGATTGAAAAATGTGACCATTATTGTTATGGTGTGGTCATTTTTTTTCAGACTCACAATACCTAGTAGTTCCTGTTGATGGCAACGGGAACTGCATGTTTCAAAAACAGTCACCAGTCACACTGTAAATGACAAAAGAATTAGAAGCAAAACTTCCGAAGATTTCAGGCCTATAAACTAGATACGATGAGTATTGAAATTTTGTCACTGCTGTATAATAATAGAAATAACATTAAGATTGCATGCAGTAATAAATTCAAGGTGGTGAACTGCTAAAATAACTTTAAAATACAATTATTCACCTGATAAAGCCCACAGGAAACCATTTGTAAAGAAAATGACCTAACCATGACAATTTGGCACTACAGCAATT
The DNA here is from genome assembly GCA_013396955.1 of Regulus satrapa. NCBI lineage: Eukaryota > Metazoa > Chordata > Aves > Passeriformes > Regulidae > Regulus > Regulus satrapa. The sequence goes on along the minus strand of VWZN01019493.1, from coordinate 160,788 downwards.
GCTTCATCCCTTGAGTAACTTGACTATTACTTTCTCTTTCTCCTCTGAACCTCAATATTTGGCAGAAACAAGCTGCCATCCTTTTCCTGCAGAATGAAAAGTAGTGGAAATCGCCACTGTGCAAGAAGCCATGGCCTCTGGCAGGCTGGAAGTGGGGACACAACACTGTGCATGACAAAATCCAAGCAGGGTTTTTATATAAGATCTAAACTGAAAAATTCACATGCTGTATCCCACGTAAGATGTGTTGTTTCCTAGTTCTCTTCGGGGATTTCCTAATTGCTTGACTACTAATTCCCTAATTGCCTGATTAGGAGATTACCTTTTGAAAGTATTTAACTAAGGCTAATGGAGAAGTCTTTCAAAAGTAATTGTACTCTCTTAATTGATTAGGGAACCAAATTTAGAGAAAAATCAAGGAAGTAATGGGGTTATTAAAATAATTTTTCTCTAATTTCAGATTTTCATTTTGACTGCACCTTAATATTTTCTTACTCTTTCAATTATAAGCCAAAAAATTCGGCCAGTTCTATCTATAAAGTATCCATTACCATTTTTGTATAGCACTGGTTTAGTAAATTGTGGCTTTGTATGACCTGTTTAATGATGTTCCTTAGATGGGCATAAATGTTTTAAAATTATCAATAATATTTTTTAAATGGCCTAAAAGAGAAAAGATGGTCCTGTTCACACTTTGATACCTTTTAATTGATTGATTTTCCAAATTCCTTTGTAATTCGTAAGTTTCAGGTGATGAAATACCAAACTTTATAATGAAAATGTTAAGATTTTTTTTTTCCTCTTTAACAGCACATCTCTTCCAATTTAAAGAATTGAAAAACTTTCTGAAAAGTTTTAGATGTCTTTTTACTGTTAACTTGACCATTTATCTTTGATTTTTGGTAAAACGCTGAGCTATACTTTGACGGGTTTATACCAGCATACAGTTTCAAAACACTGTTATGAACCTTAATTCCACATTAATTTTGCCTCAAAGATATACTACTATTTTAGATACCTAATTGCAAAAGGTGGTTTTCCTACATGAAAGGTGCCTGTGACTTTCTTCAGCAGAAAGGCAAATAAAGTAAATAGAGTATTTAAAGTTATATATATTTTGACAGAGTGCAAACAGAAGGAGATCAATGACAGAACTCACTTAAACTAAACGACAAGAATTCTAAACCAAAAAGGTATTACACAGATGACTTAAGAACAGGAAGTATCCTATTATTAACTTTTCATTACCTCACACTGAAAAGCCCAAAGACAAATATGCACACACAAATCAGAATAGTTCAGCAGATCAGAATGATTTTAGAAGATAAGCAAGGGCAACCCTATTAACAGCTTACATATTAAAAGCTAACTTATATGTGGCTAACTGTCCTTCCAGCTAGAAACTTCAAAATTATTTGGCATTTGATCCTTTCCCCTCAAGAAATATAGATGATAACTGAGAGGGTTTGATAATTTGGCTCAACTAAGTTATCTGACTCTCCTTGGTTACCTAGTCATTTTGGTTTTGTCAGTCAGCAGGGAAGTTCAGGATTGAAAAAAAGTAAGCAAAAAAAATTGTTTTCAAATGTATTTTGAAACTTAGGAGTTTTCAAGCTTCAAAGACAGTGGCCTTTTAAACACTCACAGGCAGGCACAGTAAGAAAAATAGTGAAAATAAAACACTTGAAAATTCAAGTTCAGGAAATGCATTTACTGTGCCAACCATTCACTAGTGGTATAAAGACACCGATTTCTAAAAAAATTTCCTTAGCACAGCATCTGTCCTTTAAAGATGGCCATGATTTTTAAAGGGTGTTTGTCATACTCTGAGAAGAATATTTAGACTAAGAGATGTCTACTGACAAACTCTGAAGCTAAGTGCTCTCCCAAGACACCAAATCTAGATACTGAACAATACACCACCATATTGATTTAATTATCTACACCACTACTCTGAAAATCCCCTATCCTCCTAACACACCTAGATGAGACCAAGAACTGCTGTAAGGGTTGTCAGGGTAGAGTTATTGCAGCATTCCCCCAATAAACCCTTTTACATCTGAAAGGGAAGGCCATTGGAATCCACCAACCTCCCCAGTGCCTGCAGGATTATATGCAGAATTCCTTGGAGAGGCTGTGTCCTTTGCTTCTACACTTCCACCTTCCAAGTGCCTTTAAACTTGTTTTTTCATGCATTAGAACACACCTTTCAATATGAAGCCCAGCATTCTATTTCTCCTCATAAATGATCTCTACTAATTTTTTTCCTGCGATTTATTGTTCAGCTCAAAAGCAGAGCACAATTAATAATCAAGCCCCCTGGAAATGTTTTGGGCAAACAAACTGCCTTCCATTTCCAAATGCAGGGATTTTAAAATTTAGGGTTTTTTTTAAACAGTTACAGTTCTTCAATAACATCAGCCAGCTAGGAGCAAACATGGAAGAAGCCTCCCTAAATTCCTTGTCTACTACCCTAGCCTGAGATAATTGCAAGAGCAGATGTGACAGCTTTGTGATTTTCTAGACTTTCCCATGAAAACAAAACTGAAAGCTTTTCAGCAACAACCTGGCTTCTTCAGCCAAACCTTTCATCATCATCATTAAAAAGGTTTGGAGCACTTAGAGAAGCTAACAAATGACAGCTCGTAATCCCCGTCTGTAACACCAGAGGCCAGGTACTGCAAAGACAAGACAGGTGCAAATTTTGGTATTCCCATAGTGCTTATTATCTATCCCTTTTTCGAAACAAAAGGATTTGTCTTAACACCACTACCAATATCCCACATTAATCTTCCCACAAGCAAACTCTTACCCTGAAGCTACTATACAGTGTTATTACTCTGTCAATAATTTTTTTCTCCTGAATTTAAAGGGGTGCTTCTACCGACCCGTGGAGGTGGATTGTGCTGTAAGCCATCTGCAGAGGCTGCTCCACAGCTGAGTTTATCTCAAATGTCTAGAGCTGCCCCCTTCAGAGCTCCAGCATGTGACAATTAAGTAAAATGAGAAGCTGCACTCTTCTATCCCAAATTCTTTAATTTCATTTCTGCTTTTGCCTTTTCCTAATAGAATCATAGGAAGAAAATTCAGCACAGTACACACCACTCTAATTATAGTTAACGCCTGTTGTTTTGTTGGGGTGAGGCAATGTGTAGGATTGTGGCACAACTAAGACACTAATAATGAGTAGGGGCAGAACAGGAATGCACCTAAGTGGTGTAACTGAAAACTGCAGTGGTGCCTGAAACCTGGTATCAAATGTAAATTTCGTTAACTTTTTTCAGTTAGCAACCATGTCAGACACAATGTCTCAGTATTAGAAAGAAAAAAAACCCAACAAAACAACCAGGACTGCGCCAGTTACACAGGTGATTACTTTAAGAACGGGATAGAATCACTTGGCTTTGGAATTTGTAGAACAGCCATCAGCATGCTTTCTCAAAAATGTGGATCCTGAAAATTGGAGAAGGGACAGTCAACTAGATGATTCTGTAGTACTTAAAGTATAAAAAATATGGGTTGCTAAAACGTTTTGGGGAAGAGAAAGGTGGTGTTGGGACTGCTTTGGGTTTTTGTTCAGGTTTTTTGGTAGGATTTTTGAATGTGGATATTTTGTTGTCTTTTTTTTATTCAGTTGGGATTTTTGGGGGGAAGATGGTTTGAGTTTTTTAAATTAAACATATCAAGTGAAAAGTATCTCATAAAATATTTAGTAAAGGATTAAACAAAAAAATTACAAAATAATTACAAATAAGTGAGACAGTGCATTCTTTAGGATAGGTATGAACAATTCCATTGAACAAATAAATTTCAACCATGACTACAGAATAATCTTGAAAGACTAAAGGAACATTTAACCATCATGAAATATTTCTGTTGAAGGAGCATCCAAAGCTCCAATTACAGACCATCACTGAGTTTACAGCTGAAGAGTGACATTTTTATATACATACAGATTGCTCTTAATTCACAGCCTTGCTTGAAGTTTTCTTTGTTTGAGGAAACAGAAAACACAGAAAACCTTTAAATGTTTGAAAACAGCAGAGCACACAACATTAAAATTTACAGTAGAACACCACAAACAAGTAAATGATAGACAATGTAAAGCTCTATGCTCTATGCTGCATTAACTTCTATGCTGAAATGCTATCAGACACAAAGTTTTCAAATACAAAAATAAGAGCCCCTGACAATACAAATATTCTTTAGTAAATGAAAATTTCATTAAAGCCTTCGGGTAATTTACAGAAAATGAAGAAAATATATTGTCTCATGTATTTGAAATAATTTTCCAATATATTTTCCAAACTTTTTCACTTTTTAGGGTATTTAATTATTTCCACTGAATCATTCTATGGTCTGCTTTCATGTGAGAGGAAAGGGTTAATATGTGATCAAAGACATTATTTGGGACAAGGAACAATAAAGGTTGCCTGCTTATCCTTGACAGTTCCATTACCCCATCTCTTGTTTATGGGAATAATTTCTACTTGAAACAAGTAGACACAGAGTGATCCAACTTGGACATAATGCTCTAAACAACTAAAATGAGAATAGTTTTCATGAGTTCTTGTCCATGTCATTTGTTGTGACTGCCCCTTAACACTTTCTTTACAGAAAAAGCTCCCAAACTCAAAAATTAAAGAGCTTTAACACATATTAATGTTCCATAAAAAAAACCAGCTTTGATAACTGTTGAATGCTCCAGGTTTTTTCAGGAAGAAAACTTGTACATAATTTGTTATAAAGAAAACAAAAAACCAAAGTATGACATTTGAAGTCATGCAATTGCATTTAATTTTGAAATTACTGCTACTTATTTAGAAATAAGAAAATTAGCTGATTTTTTATCTCTTGCTTCAGTGCTACGGAATGTGATGTTCAATAAACTTCCCAAATAATTGAATTTCAATCTTAGTCAAATATATGAAAAGTCTGCAAAAAAGTTTAATGCAAGGAAACAATTTTTTTTTTCCACGAACAATGAAACAATCTGTGATTACTTTCAGCGTAAGCCAATGAAAGATTCATACCACAGAAAAATACAAAAGAAATGGTTTATACTATATGTGTGCTATATGAGAAACTGAATTCAGATTTTGGCCAAAGGGAAAGGAACCTTGTCCTTCAAAGTACAAAACTTGCTATCAGATAAGCATACTCATTCCTTTTAAGAACTAAATGACAGCACCAAAATGGTTCAAAATGTCACTCTTCCTTCTGAAGTGCCAGAAAACACTCATGGACACCTCAGGTTGTGGAGGTAAAGGAAATAGGTCTATGGACTTCTCTGCAGGTCCATAATCTTGCCAGATTCCTCTCCAACCTTGTTTCGCTGCAGGTCGGCTTCACGTACACAAATCTTTAAACTTTTTATGATGTCCACAGGACAGAGCAAGATACGATCACAGGAAAAAAGGCATTTTGATTTAATTGGAAAGTATACTTATATGCAAAGTTTTTTTTTCCTGCACAACTCATTTTAGTCCCATGGATAATAGCTACTCTCAGATTGTACTTTTTGCATTTTTTTTGTTTGCTGAAACCTTTCACTCCTATCTATGCATTTTGGGGTAATATTTACTGTCTCATTTAAGAAATTATGTCATCTAAGATTGTAAGCAAAAACTTAATGCAAAATGGAATCTCCAAGGAAAGATTTAGTTCCAAACCATCTTTGATTTATAATGATTTCTTGCCTCACAAAAGAAAATTAATACATGGAATTTGCACACTGGAGCATTTTTAGTAGCCTGTTCAATTATCTAGCCTAAGGTTTCACTGTACCTAATCAGTGGAAACTCTGAACACAGAGGTTTTGTTTTAGAGCCCTTCCCACCACAAGAAGGGTTTTCACAGTTTTTTTTCACTTCATGTAGCATTGCAAAGTGCTACATAACACTCATCCACTCTCCTGATTCTTCATACCACCTCGGCTTAAACAGCCCTGAAATAATTTTATTTCTAAAACCTTTTGACCACTTCTAAAGAGAGTGTAGAAAAACCTGTGTTTAGGAGATCAGTAATGTTCTTTATGATGTTTCTAGATGGATTTCCAGTTATTGCAGACACAGTTAAGCACCTCTTGGGCTGCAGCACAAGCTCGTGAGAAACACACCTGATTACTGTGAAATCTGTAGACTTGTGAGAGGAAGCAAAAGCCAGGCACAAGCTTTCCTCTCTGTTCTAGGTTTATGCACTTTTTCTATAAGTATTTTTATTTGCCTATTTAAATCAACAAGCTTAATTTAAAAGGTTCCACAAAAAAGAGTAACATGCTCAACCTTTAAAGAGCAAAGCTTAGCCAATTTGGATGAAATAAAGGAAGTACTATTATATAGTTCTAAAAAGAGTATCTTTTTAACCTTCATTACTGATGAAAGCAAGAGCAATACTAACAAAATCTCTGCATCAAAAGGGGAAAAAAGCAAAGGAAAGCAAACCAGACCACTCTTGGACTGACATCCACATAGCCAAACAGGTACTGCACCAAAATCCCAAACCACCTGCTAAGTCACTTTTAAACCAGGTCAGTCTTTTGACAGTTTCTTGGAGTTTCATCTTTGCTTGCATAAAAGAGGGTTAAGCCTGTTCTTTTCAAAGATCTCTGGCATGATCTTTGATGACAAATGACATGCTACCATATGCCAAAAAAGAAGGGGAATACAGTCACCCCCAGCTTCAACTTCAACTGGAGCTGCTTTGTTCTGAGTGCCCTGAATAATTAATAACTACTTTGGCAATCAGTCATGCATTCCTTAATGGCACCTCAGGCATCAAGTATCCCATTCACCCGCTCCCCAACTAACAATGGACTTTATTACATGAAGTTTTCCCTGCCAAACTTGTAACTGACATAGTTTAAACTGAACAAGTCACTGGGAAGACTGAGGCCCAAATATATATGAGTTTATAAAATTTCCCTCTATTTCATGTGACTACAATGTGAGGCAAGTGAGAAGAAGGGGAAAAGAAATTAAATATGGATTGTTTTTGCAACAAAGTTCTAGGAGGGTTTAGGTGGCACAGCACTGCCAAAATCATGACTTTTAATAAATGGAGAGCAGGTCAAAATTGAGAACCATCACTAGGCAGCACTTACTGAATGAAGCAGCTCACCAGTAAGCCCAGAGGAAGTGACAGGGCAGAGCATGAAAGAGTGACTGAGAATAACAGCTGTGCTGAAAGGAGCATAATAATTTTGGGATAACAAACTATGTTTGCTTAATAGGAGTAAGATTTTTCAACACTTGCTTCCACTTCATGGTGTCGCAGCCAAAATTAAAATAGAGGAACAAAAGTGGGAGTAAGACCAGAACTACAGAAAGTTCCAGATGCAGCCAGGATACTCAACTTGAAATGGAAGAAATTCAAATTATTAAGCTCTAATTAGCCAGAATCTGAAGATAAGCATCATGTTTTTCTTGGGGAACATTCTGCTTGTACACAGTATGTGCATTGCTTTTATGCAGTGCCTTCCAATCCCACATCAAACCTTTCCAGAACATGATGTTGCATTCACTGACATTGGAATGGCTGTGAGCCCTTTCTTTAGAGTGACTAAATCCTAGAAATAAAGTAATCAGATCAATAGCCATTCTCCTACTACTTATCATGTGAAAAGTTAGTTTGAAATGTAATATACAAGGTAAGGAAAAAAAAAAAAAACCTAAAAAAAATATATACATACACAATAAATTACAGCAGATCTAAACAAAGCCATTTATCTTGCTCTTTAAAAGACCTGAAAATGTGTATGGTGCCCCTCTCTGTGTGTGGCCTTCAAATACAGAAACAAGCTTGCACTGTTTTATTTCAGTTTTGCTTCATTTCTCCCCAAACAATCTTTCACTGCTAGTCTACCAGGCATCTCCCCCTCCACATTACTTGTCAAAAAAAAAAAAAGAGGGAAAAAATTAACTATTTAGGACCAACTCATTGAGCTGAATCTCTTAGTGAATTAGTTATGATTTTGCAAGAATTATTTAAAATTTAAGCTCATTCTTTTAGCTGACATCTTTTTTGTGGGGATGTAGGAGGGGAGCTATAAATTTTATTTTCTCTTGAAAAGGTGGATAACTTTATAGTTGTGAAGCAAAGTCCTTTTTTAAAATTTTTAATTTTTATTAGTTATCAATTGCTTTAGGTACAAGAAGCAGGTTTAATCCTGGAACTAAACAGTATCATTTTAGTTTACAATCTGCTGTCTGAAATGTATAATTGTATTCTGCATGACTTAGGACATTTTTTTGTTGAAAAAGATCACATCTCTTTTAGAGGGAGATTTAGAAATTAACCAATAAGCAGTTGCTATACTGCACATTTTGAGGCTCATTCCAAATTCTTATGACAGCAAGTGGGCTGCTCTTGTCCACTGCATGTGTTAGGTGTAACTATTTTGAGCATTAAAACCACTGTATTGTCAGTGCTGGTAATTTAAATTTTCTAACCAGTTTTCCCCATCAAATATTAAGGAATAAACTCAGTCCATTTGTACAGCATGACACAAAAATAATTATACATATATTCCTATTTTCAGGTGCCTTTTTTTAATCAGTTCCACAGAAATGGGATCATTCATAAGCTAGATAGGTACAGAGCAGATAGGGTGCAATACTAGAGCTGTGACAGTGGAATTTGGTGTCAGCCCCACCAATACATGTATTTAGTGATTTTCTTTTACCATTTTCTAAAAGTAAACATAGTTATTACATTCTGCCCTCGGGTGTAGCGATGTTTAAACCTGGCCTTATTTCAAGTTTGGAGACTGACATTTTATTTAATTTTAAAATTTACCATTATTGGGTCACAGTATTCTACTATTGAAAGTTATTCTTACTCATAAAAGAGTCAAATATGCAGATAAAACCTCTAGTCCATTTAGAAGTAATTCTTCCTTAGGCATAAGTAATTAAAAATATTTATAGGAAAACAACACGCATAAATATACATAAATATATATACAAACATCCCACCCCCACTGCACTGCACTGACACCATCAGCAGCATGCTAAATATATTCTTCTCAATAACTGAAATTTTGCCAATGGGGAGAAGGAGCAAAAATAGCAGAAAAATAAAGCCAGCCAAGTGCATTCTGAGTGAAGCACATGTCAGTGGAGTTACAACATGGATTCTTTTAATCAATATTATATTGAGCTTGGAGATATTTTTCACCAACCAAATACCACAGACCATGAGATTACTTACAAGATTCAAAGTGAATTATGAGAAATTTAACAAAAAAAAAAAAAACAAAAAAACCACAAAAAAACAAACTAACCCAAAAAACCAAGCAACCAAACAAAAAAACCCCCAACTTACTCTCTTTAAACATGGAATACCTATTTTAAAACAAGTCAACTCTTGTTTTTCTCCATATTAATTTTTCACTACATTATCTCATCCTTAACATTCTGTAAACATTTTTTACTATCACAGATCTTTCATTTAATGAAAACAGTAACAAAGAACTGTTGATGGTGAAATTTGTCACATTTTATACAATGACTAATTTAATATCTCTGACTTACAAGCTGTAAGCAACATTCAAGAGAAGCCTAAAGTACATTTTACAAGGAAAATGCAGTGGAAAAATTAATATCATGGATTATCTGGTTTTTCTCTATTATAAAACTATCAAAAATCATAACAATTCTTCTGTTTGGGAACTAAGTATCATCATTTGGTTGATTATGCCTAATAGCAGCTGACTAATAAAAACATTAATCTTCTCAGTTTCTTCTTGTAACTTTCCAAGCCTCTGTCAACATCACTCTGCTGATTCATAAACTGATCTCTCTTTTGCTCAAAGCTAGAATTCTATTTTTTTCCTGAGTACAGTATTAGGAATGCAAACATTTTACTGAATTTTCCACACAAACAACTGAGTCCACGACTTTGTAGTCCAAAGCCATCCAAGAAGAGCTACAGGAACATTCAGTTAAAAAAACAGAAACAAAATGTATAATTTAGGAAGACAGACTGCACACTACCATTATTATTGAGAAATAAATAGTAATTAATCTTACCCTATTAAAAGATTCTTTTGAGCTACCACTGCAAAGATTTTGTATCCGGAAATGTTTCGATCTGAAACATGTTACTTACTGGCATAAGAAGTGTATAATGGATGCAGAATCCAGGTTCAGAAGGAAAATATTCATCAGACACAAATCTTATTCTGATCTGGTTTCCTTTGGAGATTTGTCTGCTTGGCACAGTACTGGAACCACACCAGCGTCCTAAAACAGTGCCATCACTAGGCTCTTCGACTTCTACAAAGTCATACCTGAACAGAAAAGAAAAGAAAATGTTTATTTACTGGCAAAAATTCTATAAACATCCTAATTCAACCAATAAACTGACTCTGCAAGTTTTAAATGCTAAAAGTATGCAGCCAAAGCCAGCTATTTTAAACCTAGCTCCCAAGTTGCTACTGACTTACATACATAATAAAATCATGCAGTAAGGTTAAAAAAATAAAAGCAGAGTTAGCATTTTGAAGAGACCCAAGTGTATGGTTTTACTTCTTGTACAGAAAGCAATTACCACATGTGTGACAGGGCAGAATAAAATCAGAGAAGAAAAAGACTGTAATTGCCTGAGTGGCACAGTAATTCCTGCTGCAAGGTCACCAGCAGTACACTGCATGCCACCAGTGAAAGTCTAGGGGTTTTTTGGTAGTGAAAACTTGCTTTCCTGGAATACCAGAGGTGAGTAACTTTCTAAAGGTTAAGTTAGGGCTTAGGGAGACTTGGAAGTTTATCCATATCCCAACAAGGCATTTGTCGAGAAATGACCTAGGCCTCACTGCATGCCAGAAAGAACCTGGTATTGTGGAAATACTGACAAGAAACATATGGGTAGGGCACATTGAGAGAATGAAACATATTAAGTTTGATTAAGTTTCATTGCTTTTAACATGTGGTATCCCTGGGGATCAGTGAGCAACTTCAGCCAGATCCACATGCCAGTCAATCACCAATAAGCTCCAGTGTGGCACACAGGTCGTTTTCACTGGAAATGTTTAGCAGGTTCCGTCGTGAAAACGTGGAAAGGCCGCTGCTCTAGAAGGTCCATCTGGTTCCAGTGCTTTAACCTGCTTCATGTCAGCTGTGCCTGACAGGATAAACACCGAGTGTTTCAGCTGTGCCTGCTCTGCTCCAGCTGGAGCCCCCCGAGCCCTCATGGCAGCACAGCCCGGTGGCTCGGGAAGGCCAGGCTGGGCTGGTGAAACCGGGGCAAGCACTCGGCTCTTCTCAGCTGCAGCTTCCTGAGCCAAGCTTTTCCTTTTAAACCACAATCCGCATCCTAAGCATGAGTGTAAGGAACCTCGGAGAAAGCCTTGAGGTTTCTGATATTTTTATGTTCTCTTGCATGTGCAGTCTTATATTAAATACATCTCACATAAATCTAAATTTGTAAAGAGAAGAGTCCTCTTCAAGGGTACAAACAGTCCTCCCTCTGATAATAGCAAAGGCTGATATTATAAAAAACATGCACACACACACTCTAGCAAATATGCCAAACTATATTTAATGTGAAAATTATTACCTCATAAACATTTTCTACTAAAGCTTTTTCTGGATTTTTTTTTTTAGTAAATCTATCTTTATAATGATTCCCAGTTCCCTAGTTAGACAGCAGGCAATAAATTCTTGTGTTGCATGTTTGTGCAAGACTGACTTGCACATTTATTATCTCCATTTAAAGGACCACTATTTTTTCCACTTAATTAAAAATAAATGCAATGAATATGCTCATTAACTGTGTTCAAAATCCATTACTGACATGTACCACAGTTTAAAATCTTTGTTGAACTTATGATACTAATTACTTTATCATTATCTTTTTTCCCCCAAACACAAACTAATTCCTTTAACAGATACACCAGTGTTTTTACTTTATGATCAGGTATACAACTTATTACAAAGGCAATGTGTACATTAATTGTACTAGGGCCTCAGGGCTCAACACATTTATCAAATTTATTTGGAGCGCTGAGCTCTTTTTCTTTTCAAGATCAGCTTATGAAATTTCTAAAGATAGCCTTTTTTATTTTGCAGTTAATAATATGAAATAATTACCAACCTTTCTGATTTTTAAAGAGTGAAATAAGCTAATATTTACATTTATTGACTTAGGTTTAAGATGTTGAGTGGAGTCAGGGGGCTTAGTGCCTCTACCTAACTTGCAGTACATTTTATTGCACCCTTTGGTCTTCTTGTATACCTGAAGTAAAAGAGAAACTCAAATTCCACAGTTTAAATCCTAGACCTTTCAAATAAAAGCTGATTAATTCCATTAGCAGAGAGGTAAACTTCAGGGAAATAAGTATTCTGAAAAACCAAATACAATTTAGCCTGGATAATGACAATTTTAGCCAATAACTTTATTTCTATCAGTTATCTAAAGTAAATATGCTACAAGAGCCTGCCAAAAAGCCTTCTGTGTGACTAAAACTCCTCTCATCACACACCTGGACTGATGTCTGAAGTTTCTGTAAAAATAACGAAACAAAGTTCTTCAGATGCTTTAGCATTTACATTATTGTATACCACACAATTTTGGAGCTGATGTCACAAGGCTAAGGAGCATCAGGGACAATAGCACAACCATGAAAATTATTTCCTGGTCAAGAGAAGCTTGTGCTTGAAACAGAAGAGAACTTGGATAAATAACCAAAAACTGAGATGCCATTTTACAATTGCAATGGAGTAAAAAAAACTTAAAATGCATATTGAACTTACCAATGCAGATTTTTTTTTTTCTTTCAGTGTGCAAAGAAGCAAACATTAACCTCTTTGCAAATGCCTAAAGAAATGCTTTGGTGCTGTGCCTGTAATATTTTTTTATAATAGTAAGTAAAATTTATGCCAAAAAGGCAGTCTAATCTCCTTCCCTGGGTCTAAAGATGGCCTTTTGGCATGATGCCCACAATGCCTTCTGTTATACCTGCTGCAGAACTGCTACTCCCCTCCCCTAAGGCCTGGGTGCTTGAGAACGTGGATTGAATTAACAACCTGAAAAAAGACAATTTACTGGAAAGGAGTAAGGAAGCAACATAAGCAGCTCAAAGTTTCAACAGCTTTCCAACCAGGAAATGTATTTTCCAAGGGTATATGTTTTCCTCTCCTTTTTATATGTTTTTCTGTGGTTTATACTGTAATTTCCTAAACATATTCTGACAGACTGTTTATTTTGGCTTGAAGTTTAGTGACCTTTCTATGGCTTCCCTCTGCCTCCAGAATTCCACAAATATATCAAAAATGTAAGAAGCAAAAATCCACCAGGTAAAACCCTTTGTCATGTCAGTGGTATTGGACCTTTCCATCTGTATACAGATGCATATTAGACAAAAAAAATCTAGAAAGCAAATAAAACAGTTTGTCACAGGTGAGATTTATTCTTCCTTCCCCTTTTGATAAAAACATGGGGTTTTTTTGGTTTGTTTTCTTTTTCTTTTTTTTTTTTTAGTTAAGAAATAAGAAGTTGTTAACAATACCTATTGAATTTTTTTACAGCATTGTGTGAGGCAATGTAATATTGCTATTCCAACTTGTTTTAAAGGACATAGAATTCCACAGTTTTATGCTGATGTTGGCATAGCACACCAACCTGCAGACCCAAAACATCCAAGGTCCTCTGGCAGACAACCTGCTGTAAAATAGCACGAAATGGTTCAAACAGTTTCAATTTTGGAAACACTGGAAATAACTAAAAATCTGTCATCATGACAATATAACTTTGATATTTTACTAATCAGAACTTAAAGATCATCATTCTAAAGGAAACTTTGCTTCCCTGTTTCACCTCTATTTGAAATAATTTTCATTTCTGCTATTGATATATTTATATTTCCTGTGGAACAACAGTCTTGGTTTCCATCATTTGACATAACTGTGCTTTTGTATAGACAGAAGTGTGAGGTACTGGTGATACTTTACATAGTCTTCACTTCTTAAATCACTTTCAAATCACATCTGCAAGTAATATTATTGCTCTTTGTAAAAAAAGCTTATTTGCTTGTAGAGGCAACTAAGGCCAAACATTGAGATCAATGACGTTTTTTGAAAGTTTGGCAGATTCATGTTTATCTGAGTGGAAAAGAGAACACTGGAGCATGACAGAGGCACTCAAATCCATAGTAGCTAACAGCAGCTTTGCTATTCCCTGCAAGTCAATATACAGGAAAGATGTGTGATAGGACAAGGGGAATGCAGAGCTTGTGACAAAGGGCAGAGGTAAAATGAGAGGACCCCAAGAAACAAGAAAATGATAGAGCAGCATGCTCGATTTGGGGAAAAAAAAAAAAAAGTATTTCAGGCAAGCAACAAGCCTACAGACATAGCAATACTGTTGTATGAAGAAAAGCATACTCCATCTTTCATTCCACATGTTGAGAACTTTCCTTCTTACTACCGATACTGCCCCTCTCACTGAGACAAAATTAAGTTTTCCTCAAAGATAAGGCACAGACATAAAATATACATTATGTGAGATAAAGATCAAAATGACACAAAATTTAAGTCATCAGTAATAATGAAACTGCAGGTACTTGTGCACTACTTTTTAATTTATGTAAGATGAAAATTTTAACTCAGGTATTATTTTTGTACTTTACAATATGACCAGGGTCAGGCAGCATAACCACCTATTGCCGAAGTTTGCAAGCTTCAGAGGAGCTATTTAATTTATTCCATTGCCTTTAAAATGCACTAATTTACATCATACTCTTCGTTGCCAGACAGAAATATCTAGATGAATGTCAGAATGACCCATTCAGTCCAGTCCCTCATTCAGCACAGTAGATACAAGATTCCTGGAACTGAAGACCTCTAGCAGCGCAGATCAGAAAAAGTTGCCTATGAATAATGTCACTTGCCACATAGACAGCAGAGAAAAGAACTCAGAAAGCAGATTTCCTGGAGGTACAGAAAAGAGATTGCACCTTGACTGAAATGGTGGCTCTGCAACAGTTCCAGCAAATATACATGCAGGGTAAAAGTTCAGCAAAGATTATTCTGCTCAATATCATCAGAAATATTTAACTGGGGTTACTCTGAGTGACAGTAAAGTCAGGATACTGGAAGAAAACATTTTTCAAAAACTAGTTAATATAAAAGTATAATTATTTAAAATATTCCCACTGGATTTTGTCTTTCCAATATGAATTTCCAAGCGAAGTTACCCAGAGTCATTTGGCTGTAGATCCTGAGGCTCACAACATGGGGAAGTTATCCCTAAGACTTGCCCTCTTTGGGAGGATTTGGCAGCATCTTCTGCAAGAGGAAACTCCTTTGGATATCATTACAGATCATCCAACAATTGAGAAAAGACTTACGTTCTATGATTTCTGTCATCAAATCACCCTGCTTGATGTTTTAACACATAAACAGAGAAAAGATGATGGAATACCAGTGATTTGATGTGAAATAAATTTCCATAGTAGTTTCTGTATTTGCTGATCTTATACACACTGTGTCATAACAGTCACTGGAAAGAAACAACAAACCCAGATATAATCCAAATAAATAACTGATGAGGTCAGGTTTTGTACTCAGAAAATTATGTTTAATTATATACAAACATCACTTCTAGCAGTAGACATCACTTCCAGCCAACGAATGAGCATAAAACCCCCAAGTATCCTGTCATGTCTACATTTTCCATGAAATAATGATACTAAAGGTATAAACAGAGAACATTTCTAACTGCCATTCCCCAAATATGGATTGTAGTTTCTGTGCCAACCTACTTTGGATACGTCTATTTTAGAATATGTAGTACTGCACATTAGGAACTGCCTTATGGAAACACAGATTCATTCACAAATGTTACATGGTTGCCATGGTTCTCCCTGTTTAATCTTTTCTCACACGGATTAATAACAGCCTGAGGCTTCTAACATAACCACACAGCTCTCTCTGTATTTCTACCTTGTTATTTAGGATACATGGGGAAAAAAATTTAATCCTTAGATTTCAATTCTCTTCCCTTTCATTCACTGTAAGCCACTTTGATCATAAATATACACTTACCACACTACAAGTGGAAAGAAAAAACAAGACAGAGTTAAAACCTCCAAATTCTACTCTTCAAACATTCAAATCCTTATAAATTAAAAGGATGCACTGGTTGTTTGATTTGGAGAAACTAACTGCTGCATTGCCACACTCCAGTTTACTAGAAAATGTACTTTCCATTTTCTGTGGATCAGTATCAAGTGAAGGTGAGAAACACACATTTTGCAATGCAGCTTTTATCCCTTAATTAATGCATTTTGTCACTGCATGCAAAAAATAAGAAGCCCAAAGAAATGTGTCTCTTTTCCCCAAAACTCCCCTTGGTATCAGAAGTTTACTGCAGGGCCAGTTACTAAACTGTGTATTGCTGAAAGCATTTCCCTGATGACTAGAAAGGTGGAACACAACTATAGCTAGGAAATAAACCCTCATGACTGGTATCTAGGTGCACTGATAAATACTTTTGTGTCTCAGCCATAAGTACATGAATATCCCACAGCCTCTGAAAGTGACATCTGCCTTGTGGGGTCAAAGGGACAAGAATGAGGAATTGCAAACTAGATGCATTGGTAAATCTACTTCAGGCTCTGAAACAGCAACAATTCTATGTTCAGACAGCAAGCTTTCAACTATTTAAGCATATATGAAACTACTGATATGGATTAAGCACATAAGTCATTTCAGGAGTACAGAACCACAGAATTCAGACTCTCCTAAAAACTAATTTATGCCCATACAGCTTCTATTGATACAGAATTTCAAGCACTTGAATAAAAATCCTATAGAAAGAGACAATATAATCCTGCAGATCAGAATCGGAGGTAAAGAAAGAAGATGGTTTCCTAAACTCTTCCTTTTAAAACACCCATTGTTAAATTTCTTAAAAGCTAGTTATATTCATCTTAACTGTATTACAGAATGGCAGTACTCCCAATGCTAGTCAGAATAAGAAATATATTGGGCATTTTTAAATACAGATTAAATTTGGTCCAAAAATGGATTGTTATTAGTAGAACAGACATATAAACCAATAAAGTGCGTGACATTTCATACCATCACTACTATTACTGTATAACAAAGAAGAATTTGGGGGAAATAAGCTGAGCTTGGAAAAATGTACACATAAAAACCAGCCTGCAAATGATACCCCAGTCCATGTTCTTACTTTGGTCTTAATTTTTAAATAAAAACAATGAAGGCTCCAAAGATTTCTAACACTCAAAATTAATACGCTACACTTAGCTTTTTCCTGACTGCATATTCCCCTGTAGTCATAAAAAATATAGCAAATAAAGATGTGGCTGCTGTCTCTCCTCACAGAGCAAATTAGCTTAAAAAGCATCCTGCCTTGTACAGTACTACACATTCCAGATTTTGGACAACGAAATGCCTTACCAACTTTTTCCCAGGACTTTTCTGTAAAGTCTGGTACATTTTTTCTGGGAATTACAGCGATCATAATAAATCACATTCCTACTGTACAGATCAACATTTTGTAGAAAACCAAAAAACTCTAATGGACCTTATAGTTCGCATTTACAGCCAAGGTTGTAAAGCACTTTTTCTAATCCACTATAAAATTTCTTCCTTTACTCACACTGTTTACAGTGGTCAATTTATCTGTTCCAGCTTCTGTGAATCCACAAACATATTTTTTACCATTGTCTTTTAATGTAATTTGAAATAATGTGTATTTCATTAGAAATTTTTATTCTAGTATCCCAAAGAGTAATTTCTTCTTTATGCACTCTCCAAGATACTCCAGGATATAAATCCTGGAATGCAGCAATGGCTCAGGTCAATGATGTGCAAACTATCGGCTAAGCAATTTCCTAACAATATTCAAGAAGCATGGTTTTGGGGGAGAAAAAAAACTTAAGGAGCATAACGGGCATTTTTAGCAATGTGAAAATTCTACCAGGGCAGTGCAAGCTGCTTCCCTTCCCCTCAAGCAGCCTCTGATATTAGAACACCATTACATGCCTGGATAAGTTTCTCATGTTCCCTTCCCCCCATCCTGACTACTTCAGGGGAGGCTGGGATTCTATCTGTGTTTATTTAAATGAAAACACCTTTATTTTCTTTAGCTCAGCAATACAATAACATGTGGCCTCTTGGCAGCTAAACCTGAATGCAGGATTTACCAATGCAGGACAGACAAGTTGTCACGAAGTCTGTTATTCTGCTTCAGGACAGGCTAGCAATTGCTACTCAAACAGAAGGTGAAAAAACCCTATAATGTAACAGAGCAGTCTGCACGAGCCAGGAGAAAAAAAAAAAAATTCCCAGTCCTAGCAGGAGATCCCTTTCCCCCTAAGAAGTATAAGAAGTTTCCTCTCACTTCAGTTTTACTAGTTATAAATTGATGGTAATAAAATTATGCAAATCTATTTTAGTCCAGCCACAGTATATGAATCAAAGGCTAGTCTGAAGAGATATGTCTTAATAATTGGTGCTACAGTGCTGGTGTCCCTCTTCACATGCTACTTTCAGAAAATGAGATGATCCAATAATTTTAACTTATAAAACCCCAATGATGCTCCCACAAGACCACTTAATAGTTTTTATAATAATGCATGTTTCTTACCACAAGTTTCTGATGCACATGCATTTTCTCAGATGATCAGGCTGCTATATAAATTGCATTACATTTTACTTCAACTTTATTCTAATGGAGCAGCATTGAGTGCAAGACTGGATTGGTTCTAACTTTTCTGACTGAAAATATTTGCTGGTAATGCTGTCTGACTGCAATTGCACCTGAGAGGGAAAGAAGAAGGGAAGAGGACAAGTGGAGAAAGGTAAAAAGGAAAAGCTGCACAAAGCAAACTGTCCATCTAGGTACAGGACAGTTGGAATGTCTGCTAGTCCTGTTTAATCCTGTTTATTATACACCTCATGGTGAGTCTAACCTTGTAATTGTACTTAGACTTTCAGCAAACAGAAAACATCAGGAAAGGAGTGTATGCTGTGCCTAAACTGGCATATTTAGACACCACACGGGGTAACTTTAGATTATGTTCTTGGGCCTGACTCTGCAATTTGCATTTGTCTTGATATCAGGAGCTAAACTGATCCCCACCAGAAACTACAGGTGGCTACAGGGTCTGTCTGTGTGCCTGAGCCCAGGTGCTGATGGCTCACAGTATGCTTTTCTGCCCCTGGAAGGAGAGATTTACATCTATACTGGAATAAGTGGTAGGGTGAGAGCAGGAGAACTCCATCAATAACAACTGTTCCTAGAGCACTCTACAATGAAGCAAGACCCAGCAGCTCCACATTCACATTCAAAGAAAATAACTTTGGTCTCCACTGTTAGAAGCACTGCCAATTATGGCAACACGAAACAATTTTAAAGCAATAAATTTAGAGGATTAGGACCATTTACAAAAATATTTTGATAGTGGGATACAGTTTACTTTATTCAAACAGCTTGCTTGAGATTGAGAGGACCAGGAAGAAATTTTAAGGATCCTGATTTTTTTATTTTAACTCCATGACTGTAGTCTCTGATATGAAAAAGGAGTAAGGGATTATGTCAACTGCCCACTTATCAGCAATCACTCTCCTACACACTCAACTGGGCTGTGAAAACAGGTGTCAAATTACTTCCAAAATAATATCTATTATAGTGTCCTCTAGCAACTGTGGATACTAAAAATGAATGCTTCATTTACTGAAATTGAGAGAAAAGTGGGTGGCCAAGAATGCAGTCCCTAGGCTTGTGCTGAGTGCCCTTCTGACCACATCTCCTGTGCTCTGCTGTCCTCCCCGTCCCCTCAGAGAAGCATATACTTCACTTTTCCTTCTTATGCTTCATTCTGGCTTGCTTAAAGAATATAGTTTTACAGCTAGAAGTCCTTTCTGTACAACAGAAGAGCTTAGTCTCTTTGAAGCCTAGGCAATGTGTTACTGAGTGGCCTCGTTGTAATCATACTGAGCTTTGCTTTTCTGATTTATTTTTATCATCTTTTATTGCCTGAGATATCTCCTTTGTCACACTTATAAATTTCTTATCATAAGAATGGTATTAAGCAACTTTTAGTAAGCAGTAGAGAACCCAAAAGAAAGGATATACTTCTGGATACAGTACAAACTGCTGCCACTCTGAACAGTGGGCAGTAGCTAAACCAAAAGGATGGGACTAGCTGAAAGGTGAGTTAATGTTTGAATTACATGGAATGTTTTTTCTGGAATCATGCAATATCCAAAACAAAGATATTTCTAAAAAAAACCCCAAATAAACCAAACCACCAAACCTCAACAATGAAACAACAACCAAAAAAATCCCACTATAGTTTTGTTCAATGAAATCAGAATAGAACAAACAAATCCAGGTATTTCTTTTTAAGCAAAAAATTCACTTTTTTTTTCTTCAAAACACTAAGAAAGCAGGAAGTATAAATCTGTTGGATTCTTCATTAGAATTATATTATCTGAGTTGAAATAATATTGTTACATTTCAATTCACATGAGAAAAATAACCTTTGTAGTTCATATATAAAAGAACAACTTTAGATAATCAGAGGACTCTACTCCTAAATCAATATAACTTCTTACCAATTTTGATCCCATCCCCCCCTCACCCTTCATTTATCCATGTAACATGCAAACCTCTCTTTTACTGCCACTACTTTTCAGTTGCCTTGCAAATTGATCAATTAAAGATCAAAACCATAAAAAACCACTCCACAAACATCAGAAGAAATTACTCCATCAGCCTGTATTAACACAAGTTTTATGCAATTTTCTACACACTGTTCCTAAAATGCCACCTTTCTGCTGCTGATAATACATCGATGCCACTGCAAAGGACTCCAGATTAAATTAGATGCTTCATATTAATTCTCTGCCATCACTATTTCAATTAAACCACGGCACTTGAATGCTAGAAGTCATCCCAACCATTTAAATTATATGTCCTCCTCTCAGACTTTGAATAAAAATGATTAACAAGTTATTTATGGGTTGGGGAAAAAAATTAAATATTTTATATTGAGGAATGAGAGTTCATATGCCTTTTATAACTCTGTATATTAATGAATCATTCATTTCCAAATGGATCTGAGTCACAGAAAAGAACTGTAATAAATTTAACTCAGTTATGGTTTCATTTTTGCACAAGTTACAGCCAATGATGAAACACTTCAGTATCACTGATATGTAGAGTCAACTAAACAGAGCAGAGCCCACCCATGTGTTGAACCTCACAGAATTACAGAACATTCTGAGCTGGAAGGGATCCACAAACCTCATTGAGTCCACCTCCTGACCCTGCACAGGATGATCCCCAAGAGTCACACCATGTGCCCAAGAGCATTATCCAAACACTTTCTGAGCTCTGCCAGGATTGGGGCTGTGACCACTTTTCTGGGAAGCCTCTTCCAGTGCCCAGCCACCCTCTGGGTGAAGAACCTTTTCCTGATATCCACCCTAAACATGACCTCAGGTCATTCCCTCGGGTTCCATGGTTGGTCAGCACAGAGAGAGATCAGGACCTGCACCTTTTCTGTTCACGAGGAAGCTGCAACTGCAGTGAGGTCTCCAGGCTGAACAGGGCCTTCACCATCCTTGTGGCTCTCCTCTAGACAGTCACTAACAGCTTCATTTTAATTTTTTTAATATTGTAGCACCCAAAACTGCACACAATGTTCGAGGTGAGGCTGCCCCAGCTCAGAGCAGAGCAGGACAATCCCCTCCCTTGCCTGGTGTTCCTCAGGACAGGGTTGACCCTCCTGGCTGCTAGGGCACCATGACTCATGTTCAACTTGTCATTAAGCAGGACACCAAATCCCCTTCTGCAGAGCTGCTCTCCAGCCTCTCTGTGTGTACACCCAGAGCTGCCGCCTCTCAGGTGCAGAATACACCTCTTGCCCTTGCTGAACACCACATCATTGGTGATCCTCTCACAGAAAAACAGGTGGTTAAAATTGCACATACTGAAATTCTAAGGCAGCACCAGTAAGAAAAGAGTTTTAAGGATTAGTCTTCACTATAACTTTCACTTCTGCTTTCAAGATTCAGCGGATTTTGGTACTCAATTATTTGGGGGTTTTCCAGTTTGACGCTGCAAAATTTTCGGGGAATCTTTTCTGAATTCTCAAATAAAGGCGGCAGCAGCAACCCCTTCATCTTCAGAAGTATGTGGGGAAGTCCCAGCAGCCCAGCTTAGCAACATGAGTCACCATGAACACTGTCTGCACCAACTCTACTTTAAATACAGAGTTCACCTAAAGGTCTTTATACAGTTATTCAAAGCCAACTTGAACTTTGTACTTACTCAGGAGATAACTTCACCCTCTAACCACAGGCAACAAGAAGAATTTAACACTGATAGTAAATTCAGCTCATCAGTTGTGTCCAGAAAACAATTTTCTTGGGATCCAGAACTTGATAAGGAACTTGTTGCGCTCAAAAGCCGCAGAAGCAAGACCTGCTTTATGCGAAGAGTTATATTTCTTTCACAAATCTTTGCCTGATATTAGTGTGGTCTTCACACATATACCAACACTGACTCTATAATGCACCCAAGGTAAAACAAGAAAAGCAAACTTTCTTTTCTTCCCTAGGGGGCAGGGTGGGGGATGCAATTTCTCCTGAATAGAAGAAAACTGTGCCGACATTATCCTTTCAAGCATGCATTCTCTTGATGTTGCAAGGTGCTTTCATAAAAAAGAGCCAAAACAGAAGTAAAATTGCTGTTGTCTTTTTCACTGAGGCATTAGAGAGTCAAGCTATGCAAACATATTTTACTCCACATACTAGACATTCAGATTTGTAATAATAACAAGAAAGAATGCTCCACATGGTGCAAGTAACTCATTGTGTCATATATTACACAGAAAGGTCTCTTTGGAAAATTACATAACAAAATGTTTAGTCTCTTTATTGTGTTTACTATAAATTATCACTGTCTAGCATCCATTTGAAACAAATTATTAAAAATAAAAGGAAAAAAGACTGCTAAGTAAACATTTTCCCTCTTCATAGCTGCAGACAAATGTTTGTGTGTTTCCTCTTTAAAATACACCTTTTTCAGTGTTGTCCTACTAAGCCAAATCATCTAACTTTTTAATTCTTATCAACAATTTCCTAACAATACATTCATTAGGAACACACATGATGGTTGAAGCAGCCTGGATTACAGCTTCCACCACAGAATTCTGATGTTCCATGAATGGAAGGCAGTAGCTCAGTCACAACAGACCTGCAGTGAAGGAAAGCAGCCCAGGGAAACATGGAAAGGGGAGGTAGTGAATGTAATACATGTGGTACTGAATAATAAAAAAGCATCATCCTAAGAACCCTCAGAGGAAGACTATTCCCAGGATTAAAAATTAAATACTGAATTTGAAAGGAAGAGGAATAAAACAAGTTGCATAGATTCTACTGTTAGCACTGGCAGCTGCCTTCCACTTAAATAATTCTCTGCAGAAAAAAGTTTTACAAATTACACGTATCTAGTATACAAGCTTTCAAATTTCTTTCAAGACATTATAGGTTAATGCTTTACTTATACATGTAAATTAACAGATTCACATCTGCAGCTGCTAAAAGCCTCCCTTCCCCTCAAAACTAAGTAACTATAGTTGATAATTTAAATTATTAGAGGGCTAAAGAGAGTTAGCAATTAGTGCAACCATCCTAATAGGAAGATGTTGGTAAAATGGTATCTATTTTTCTACTGTCAGTTAGTTCCACAGCCTTTTATTCCTGTATTTTATCCTTATCACCTTACTTACAGTAATTGCACTTTGGATTTGTGACATATTTCTGTGGTTTTTTTTATGTATAATAAAAGTCAGACTGTAATCATCAGATGATTAGAAAGAACAGCTGCAATTACTACTCAGATGAACAACTAGAGGCACTCCATGCACAGGGAGAGAGCAAGTTTGATACATGCTCGTGATGGAAGAGGGATTATTTCCTTTCCCTTTCCTATTTCTGCCTTGCACTATAATGCTCCAATGTACAACCAGCTCACATAATCAGACTTCCCTTCATGGGCAAGTGTAATATCTATGTTCTTGCTGGAAGGAAGCGAAATCTGTGTCTTCCTGTCATGGAGGAATTAATCATAAAGCTGTTATCACTTCATCTTCTTATTGACAGAAAACAAGAAATTTGAACAAAAAGCAACAGCTGAGCAAAAGTCAGTTTTTGGTCAAGAAGAGTTATGGCAGCTCCCTGGCAATAGGAGCTGTCTGATACTGAAGTCTAATGGCTTTATAATTAAAACAGGATTGAGGGGCTAGCATCATGAAAATAATGACCTGTCACAGCAGCTACCATATCAACAGCAGCAGCATTTTCATTTCATAAGAAAGGGTAGGCATACACAACCCAAATTCACAATGCCTCTGCTAGAAATTCATTGCCACTTCTATCATGTAAATAGTACTGCACAAAACACCCAAGAGTTACATCCTTCTCCTTTTTGTTTAGTTGGTTTGAAGGGGGA
Source organism: Regulus satrapa (assembly GCA_013396955.1). Lineage (NCBI taxonomy): Eukaryota > Metazoa > Chordata > Aves > Passeriformes > Regulidae > Regulus > Regulus satrapa. The sequence continues at coordinate 136,296 of VWZN01019493.1, read as the reverse complement.
TTTTTTTGCTTGTAATATTTTTCTTTTTCAAGTCACAACTGAAATCAAAAAGTGTATGACACTGAAATTACTGTAATATTGCAGAGATTTATATATCCCAACTATCAACCAAATCATCAAAATCTCTTCTAGACATATGCATGGATCTAGTTTCCAAATAAAGTGGTGTTTGTGTTCACTTTTGACACGACACAGTGGGATTCCTAGTATTTTGTCCATAGGAAGGGTGAAGTGCAAATGTAGTAGAACTGTTGCAAATAAAAAAAACCAAAACTAAAAACACTGACTGCCTTTAAGGAAATGCAAACATGATGTGCATGAATTTTAAGTACATCGCTATTGTAAAACCAGGATAAAAATCACCTAGTCAAATACGGGCAAAATACCAGAATTTTATTCTAAAATTAAAACCCTGTAATTTAAACTTACGTAGCAATGATATTTAAGACTGTTGAGAATGAGCAGAACATACACATTAATACTATTACAGGTGAGGCTAAGTCACTGGGGGAGGAGGGGGGGTGACCTTAAACATAGAAGTTGTTGCAATGCAAATTTGCTACATTAGTAAATACTGTAAGTTGAATGGCAAGTAAAAAACAGAGCAGAAAAAATAAATAAATAAAAGAAGCCATGCAGGATCACTTTGATTTGGATTTGGGAACTATTTAAAGTAGAGGCTAGACTGGTACATGCAAAATATCAGTAAGATGTGGTATTTACCCTAGATGAGAAGACTTCACTGAATAGTTTGAAATGTCAGAACTGATTTTGAAGAAATCCAAATATGGAGTTCAGATACAGGAAAAAACTTGCCAGAGCTTCAGGATGCATCGGGATATATCTATGGCATTTTTTAGTTACCACTACTATTGTATTCTTGCTATAGAACTATGTTAAACAAAAAAACCACTTGTACAGCTGGACATGTTTGAGTTTCATTTTCCTTCAAAGCATGAGCAATATTTGAATTATTATGAGATTTAAAAACTGCTAATTATCTTAAGTGGATATACTCCAGAGTATTCTCCCATTGGCCCTATGAGTTGATACCACAGGGGCACCACAGTCTGCAGAGGTGATGGAGAAAATTCTGGCATTACCCAGAATGAGCATCTTAAGAAACAGGTAGAGAGACTGAAAACTGTGACAATGACCACAGAAGATTCTCACAAAAGGGAGAAAAATACAGCCTGATATACACTGTACACTGCATTGGAAGTCTCATGTTTCCTGGCTGCAGTTTTTACTTCATTTCAGTCATTTGTCAGAGCTAAAGGTATGGAATTACAATAGATTACACTTCATGTGATGCTTCATTCTGTCCTTTGCCATATAAGCTTGCTTTTTGGAGAAATCGTTGAGCACTCCACATCAACATCTACATCAACAATGCTGATTTGTGTGTTTCAAGATGGCAGAAACACAGTGCAGTAATAAATACTGTGGGATGTAGTCAACAAAAAAAATGCCTAGTTTTTCTATGGGAAGTATTGGAAAAAGTATAAATAATTTTATTAGGAATCCTAAGAGGTAAGAAATGCAAGACATAACTCATAAAGAGATATTACTCAGGTAACTGGTAACTTATTTGACCTGTGTAGAATTATTTTACATATTTAATCTGTCTGTGTTTTAGCTATTTCCTCAATTTGTTAGTTATACTCCCTTCACATTAAACAAGTTGCAATTTCTCTTCATTTACTGAACTTGCTACTCAAAGTTCAGAGGAATCATAGAGGAATCCTGGTTAAAATCAAAAAATATAAATATTTTTCAGAAAGTAATACAGCTCTCTTTTAATTCTTCCAAGCCAAAAAGCCCAGTATTTTCTCAGTAGGACAAGTATCAGGAGTTGTAGTCATACAACTTCCTGGTATCTCTGCACAAATATGAGCATGATAAGATTATAACTGAGTGAAGATTATGAGGGACTTATTACTATTTCTTAATTTGTCTGTCCTTTTGTATTTACCACATTGCTTAAAATATATGTACCCAAATTAAAATACTATTCTAGTTATAATATTATAAAATATTTTAACTTATCTTCTCTTTTTGCAAGTGGATGAATGAGTCACCCTACCTGGATTTTCTTTCACTTGCCACTTCACTCTGCCATATGCAAAGAAAAGAAAAAGCAAGCTAAGTTTTTACTTAAAGAAAAGACTTGCTGTGCAAAGGGAGTGCACTTAAGTGCATTCAAGAATACATATTTTTATAGTTGTAACTATAGTTCTGCTACAGTCTTGGTAATTACTTCCTTTAGAATTATGAAAGAAAGATAGTTATTGATCTGTTATAAACACCTTCTCCTGAATAAAGGATAAGTGCAAAAAAAAACCTCTAAAAAAATTCTAACTTGTCATCAGAAGTTGATACAAGACGTAAAACTAATGGAATAACAGTTAATCAGAAAAACTGGAAACAAGAATCAAGCCAAATGTGTATATGACGTACACAAAAATAAAAATCAAACCAGAAAAACAAAACAAACTAAAAATTACTTTGAAACAAAAGTCTTGTGTGAAGTACCTCTCCAAGAAGGCATCAAAGGAGAAAATGCCCTTTAAATGACATATTTTATCTGCTACCTAATTTACTGAATAGTCCAGAAAATGTACCACTATTCACACATCAGGACTTTTTATGATGTGTTGCTGCGATGACAGATACAGGATACAAGAGTTTAGGATCTCTCTTCTTTCACCCTCCCACAGGAAATGTATATGTCAGTCCTCCTGTCTCCGAAAACCTCCAAAACTTTATCAACCCCATGGCTTGGTTCAGAACCACATCTGTGCTGATGCCTGTTATGTCACAACTGTTTCTCTCCCAAATTACAAAGCCTTCAGCTGAGAATCATGGAAGGAAACAGATCCCACACATCCTACAGGAGGCTTTGCCAGTGACTGAGCACACAGATACTTATTGAAGGCAGGGAAAAACCAGTACCAGAGAAGAATGTCAATTTGCAGAGTACTTTAAGTGCTGTTTTTCACAGATAACTTGACGACTTAGGGTCATTTAAATATTGTAGAGTAGTGTGGGTGGGTGTCTTAAGCAGCAGTGTAGTACTTTGTGTCATGACCTGAATTCTGCTTCAGGTAACTTACTCACCAAAATTTATTCTGTAAAAATTAGACATTCATAATTCTAACATTCTGTCAAGAATATTTTCCCAGATGTCAAAACTTTTACTTGAGGGGGAGATTAAATAGATAAAATTTTTGTGTTGCAATATATCTGTGGCCTAGATATTGAATGCAGAAGTAAAAATGGGAGCACCCCAGAGCTTTCAAGCATGAAAACCTCTTCTAGCTCTATAAAAGAAAATCATAAATCAATACCTTAAAAGATACATTTATAAATAAATTAACACACAAGTGTTGATTTTCACAAAACTCAAGCAATACTTTTTTTTTTCTCCATCTCTAATCACCTCCTTTCAGTTTCCTAAGTGAAAGGGAAAGTAACTTACTTGCAAATGTCATCCTCTGGGTCCTCAAGCCCAAATCTTTCATCAAAAGTAAGTTGTATCCATACGTTTTCATCAAGGGCTACCAATCTCCACACTAGCACAGTGTTGCGTGGGTATGTGTGTGGAAACTTGGGGCTGTGAATACTCCCATTAGTAGTCACAGTAATTATCTTCTCATGGTGAGGGTCCTGCACACCTACAGGGAGGACAGAAAACAGAGACATCAATACTCAACCCTTCTCCTTTTCCCGAAGTGTTGGTATGGTATGCACAGATAAAGACCCTTTAGTTTTGTTTGCTTTTCTTCATCTGGCAAGAATTACTGCTTGAAAAGACCATATAATAACAGTAACACAAGAGTTTTTTCTAAAAATTGCATATTTTCAGATTGATATTTCACTCAGTAAAGTAGAAGAATCCTCAGAGTTAGCTATCAATTCATTTTTTAACAAAATAAGGTTGTAGTTTTATGCTGGAGATTTTATATTACTTTCTTTTCATTGTTTTCTCTATTCATTGCTTTTTTTCAATTAGATATTTTACCTTATTTCTCTGACTTTTCTTTATAAGCAGCATTCCGATGAACATTCATTTGAATTTATAAAAGACATACATACTTCAGTCAGCTATGAAAATACACACTGCAATTGTACCTTAATATAGCCACATATAAAGGTCGACAGCTAAATGAATGTAGTGCACTACAAGAAGGCCACAGACACTGCACTGCTATTTTTAAAGAATCAATCTATACTTAAATATAATTTAAAGTCTGACGAACTTTTGCCTTCTATTCTTCTGGACTTGTGCCTCCTACTTGTGGTATGAAAATGGTAAATTTTCTTTTAAGTAGAACGGCTGCTTATATCAAACTAATGGAGTGTTGTGTTGCCAACATCCACACACACTTGCAAAGGACTGTCTGCATAAGAGTGGACAGCATGCAGCAGTAAGAAAAAAAGGCACGAAACCAGAATTCCTGATTTAGATACTTCATTGGGTTTTTGCTAGCTGAGTCACAAACATTTTTCTATAATGTACAGTCTGTCAGCTGAGAGCTGCATGCTAAACACGGGAGCCAAAAATAATAAAAATTACTTTCCCAGAGATTAGTGCACTGGAGTGCTATTTCCAAAGCATTCAAAGGACCAGCATTTCAGATAAACATGTCAAAGTGTGGTATCTGATGACACTATACTTAGTGGTACATTTTGTCTTTAAAAACAGAAACAGGATTACAAACCATGATATATTTCACAACATATTAAAAAGTGTTTTCTTTTGCATCATCAGAGCACTGATAATAACAGCACTGCAATTAAGGACTGTAAATAGTCCAGGTAAAGTAAATGAGAAGGAAATAAAAAGAGGGAAAGAAATGAAGAGATAACTACATATTTAGTGAACTGCATCTCCAGTACCTTCAAGTTCCCCCATTTGTAATGGAAAAATATATATTTACTTTACACACAACAATGTTACATGAACATATCAAATTCCTACACACACTACTTGCTCCATTTCAAATATTTGCTTTTGCACAGTGGAATTCTTCTCTTACAAAAGAATTATTTTGTATGACTACAAAGGCAAGTAATCGCTGTCACTGCAGAATGAAGCTTGTTATTTCTCTTCAGATAAGCTGCGATATTCCTTTTTATCTGTTTTATAAAATTTGTACCAGTATACCTCAAAACTCTAGCCTTTTTCTACTGAGTTCATTCATGTGAAAATTGCTTTTGAGCAGACTGTGTGAAAAGCACAGCTACCTGTGCACAGCTAAGATGAGACTATAGGTTTTGTTCTTTGTGGAATTACTCTGCAGTTCCTAGCTTTATTTTAGGTATAAATCAGTCCAAGTTGCACTAAAACGGCAGTAACAAGCTCACTCAGATTTACAGCAGTCAGCAGTAGAACTCCAAATCTATATACATAGCTGCTGTGGGCTGTCTGCCTTTTTATGAACAACCATCCTTCCCACGCTCATCCTGATGTCCCTTCACTGTCAAAAAAAAAAAAAAAAAAAAAAAAAAAAAAAAAAA